>JASPKZ010003844.1:3600000-3945000 GCA_030220185.1 Diploptera punctata | reverse complement strand
AAATCAGAAAGAATGAAAAGGATAAAATTCTACAGACTTAAGTTTTAAACAGATTTCTTACAATAATTGAGCATAAAGAAAGTAGGCCATACATGTTATTTAGTCAAAGAACTGAGAATGATATAAATATAGTAGTAAACTAATACAATTAAAATTTATTTGTCACAAATAATTGAGTATAGAGAATGTACGGAGCCCTGATATACATTTGCTTCATAAAACGGTATTGTAAACTCCTAGATTAAACAACTGCTATGAAAACTGTGGACAATGAAATTATATAAAAATAAATTCCAGTAAGTTACATAAAGAATTAATATAATCAAAAAGAGAAAATACCAACGATAAAAATGCACAAGACTGACTGCCTTAAGTTATAAATAATTTGTTACAGTAAATGAGAATATAGTAGGTAATGGGTGACTAAATTACTGGAATAAACAAATGAATATTAATATAAAATTATAGAATATTCACCTGAAAGGTCCGTCTCCTCAACTTAATTATCATTTAACTGTAGCGCTTTCGGGACTTGTCCCATCATCGGCAGGATCAGTTTTGAATCCTGCCGATGATGGGACAAGTCCCGAAAGCGCTACAGTTAAATGATAATTAAGTTGAGGAGACGGACCTTTCAGGTGAATATTCTATAATTTTATATTAATTTTGAATAAACCTCAACGGAACACATCATGAATCTTATAAAAGTTGAAAATGAATATTAAACTGTGGACAATGATGAAAAATCAAATTTTAGCAAGCAACACTATTATAAAGTGAACTTCATCAACAAGGAAAAACTGTATTTAAGTACAGAAATAAACTAAGAAAAAACGATTAAAGAAATCCCAAACAAACATTTGACCAAAACTGAAGCTCTAAATTATAATTAAAACAATACAAATTAAAGCACGAGGAATATAGGAGATTAATTATGATATTCAGTATCACAGCAATCAAAAGTAAAATGAAAAATAACTATATTAATGTCGCTCTGAATAATGAGGGAGCAATTATACGGGGGAAAAGAGATGAAATAGTCCTAGAGAGAACCATATCGACATCGTCGAACTCAGAATAGACATCCACAATACACGCCTCCAACACTCGAGAGAGCAACTTGAAGCATATTAAGAGCATCCGCAGTAAAATAGAGGAGAAAAACATACCATAACATTCACTACCCAGACAGCAATTTGAATAATATCAGACCCTTCATGAGACAAGATTCCACAAAATAACACAACATTTTCCCCGACTCCCGACGGAGAAGAACGTGAAAATAATCGGGATCCTCCAGTGGAAGAAGAGGCGAAAACATCCCACAACATTTTCCCCGACTCCCGAGGGAGAAAAGTGAACAATATCGGGATCCACCTGTGGGAGAAGAGGCGAAAACATCCCACAACATTATCCTCGACTCCCGCGGGAGAAGAAACTTGAACAATATCGGGATCCTCTAGTGGGAGAAGAGGCGAAAACGTCCCTCAACATTATCCCCGACTCCCGCGGGAGAAACGAGAAGATAATCGGGATCCTCCGTGGGAGAATAGGCGAAAACATCCTACAACATTTTCCCCGACTCCCGAGGGAGAAACGTGAAGATAATCTGGATCCTCCAGTGGGAGAAGAGGCGAAAACATCCCTCAACATTTTCCCCAACTCCCGAGGGAGAAACTTGAACAATATCGGGATCCTCCAGTGGGAGAAGAGGCGAAAACTACCCACAACATTATCCAAGGCTCACGAGGGAGAAACAGTAACAATATCGGGATCCAACAGTGGGAGAAGATGCGAAAACTTCCCACAACATTTTCCCCGACTCCCGAGGGAGAAACGTGAACAATATCGGGATCCTCCAGTGGAAGAGGCGAAAACGTCCCACAACATTTTCCCCGACTCCCTAGAGAGAAACATGAACAATATCGGGATCCTCCAGTGGGAGAAGAGGCGAAAACATCCCACAACATTTTCCCCGACTCCCGAGGGAGAAACTTGAACAATATCGGGATCCTCCAGTGGGAAAAGAGGCGAAAACATCCCACAACATTTTCCCCGATTCCCGAGGGAGAAACGTGAACAATATTGGGATCCTCCAGTGGGAGAAGAGGCGAAAACATCCCACAACATTTTCCTCGAATCCCCAGGAGAAACTTGAACGATATCGGGATCCTCCAGTGGGAGAAGAGGCGAAAACATCCCTCAACATTTTCCCCGATTCCCGAGGGAGAAACTTGAACAATATCGGGATCCTCCAGTGGGAGAAGAGGCGAAAACATCCCACAACATTATCCCCGATTCCCGAGGGAGAAACGTGAACAATATCGGGATCCTCCAGTGGGAGAAGAGGCGAAAACATCCCACAACATATTCCCCGATTCCCGAGGGAGAATCTTGAACAATATCGGGATCCTCCAGTGGGAGAAGAGGCGAAAACATCCCACAACATATTCCCCGATTCCCGAGGGAGAATCTTGAACATTATCGGGATCCTCCAATGGGAGAAGAGGCGAAAATGTCCCACATTGTGCTCCCCGACTCTTGAGAGAACAACTTCCATAGGCTATGAAATGGCTCCTCCATTGTAGTAGAGGTGTGAGTTTCTCACAGTATTTTCTTCCACTCACGAGCGTTCTTACTGAAGATTTCTGCACTTCCTATGGGATACTAACGCCATCACAATAGTTCGGAATTTTCTACAACAACAGTGTATACTATATGCAATACATTTATCTATTCGTGATATTTTACTTATGACAATATTATACATATCTCTCTGTGAAAGTAATTATCTAGAAAAATAGTTAATTTTTATATCAGATTTATCAGTGTTATTTCTGTCATTAGGTCCGTGAGAGATTAGTTCGTACCTCTGGTCAATTCTTATAATTTTAAGCAACATATTCAAATAGTGTAAATATATATTCTGTGTTGAACTGTTAGTTCTGTTTATATATGAATTTAATGCTAATAATTTTAAATAGCAAGTTCAATTCATGTAAATATATAACTTAGTGTGTATTTAGGTTTAATTGTATAACTTCATCGTAGCTAATGTAATTCTTCACAAAGTAGATTGTTTAGCATTATACAATACTTATAATTTCAAGAATCGTCTTCAAACAGTGTACATAATATATCTTCTGTGGTGAACTGTTAGCCCTATTTATACTTTAACTTAATGCTAATAATTTTAAATAGCAACCTTAACTTGTGTATATATATCTTAACATATTGTGTAATTAGGTTTCATTGTATAACTTTATTATAGTTAATGTAATTCTGTATAATGTGGATTCTTTATAATTAATGTTACCTTAGCTTGTAAATATATTAATATTACAAAATCGTTTTTGTTTTCTTTTATGAAAAATATTTCCATTTGTTTGTGTTGTTTATAATTTTCTAACAACACAGAAATGTCTGTTGAAAAAAACAAGCTAATTTTTCAATCGAGCAGAATTCTCCATTTTCTAAAATGCAGAAAAGAACCGGATTGTTTATGGATGTTGCGTGTGTTTTTAATATAAGTAACCCATGGACTCCGGTGACTCACTACAAAGGAAAATATTAGACATGTATCATATTGTCGCTGATGGCGGTAAGGTAGGAAACAGATGTCATTTGTTTAATTTAAGTTCACAAATGTTTACGTAAAGTTTTTTTTTCCCCCAATACTTCGGTCTATACTCAATATGCAAGAATATTGACCTGATGGTTGGTGTATTTGAACGGAACATATTGTAAAGGGATTGAGTGCAAGATAAGACTATTTGGAGAATTAGGAAGATCATGAGTTGTATAGAAAGTATAGAGGTGCTGACCAAGTTACATTAAATTGAGAATATTATACTCGACTATGCACACCTTAAAGCCGGATATTTTATTAGTACCCTAATAATCGGAAGAGATTATTCAATTTTAATATAAATATGTTTCATTTAAATTTAAGAAATTATGATTCATTATTGCGTGAGTTTTTTTAGGGTTTTTCCACACCTGTAAGACAAATGTTAGGAAGCTTAGTGCCCAACGGTCCCCGAAAATCATCCGGCCATCATTATCATCAACCCTCACCGATGTGTAAATTAACGGGCAGCTACCATACATATAATTTCTTAGTAAAGCTACTTTTTTCACGTTTTTTACTACAAAAGATGACCTTTATGGGTGAAGGGGCTCAACCGCCTTCAGCTTTCTTATAGCCAAAACATTTCCCGGGAAATTCCTGAACATTTTGCAAAAATAAATAATAGTTTTAAAAAACTAAAACAACACGCTTTATCAGAAAACCTAACTAGAAAATGAAAAATAATTTTAATTTCCAACACGATTGGGATAAAATTAATGCGGTCAACAAAAAAATAATCTCCAACACATTTAGAATAAAACTAGAGTTATCAACAAAAAAATAATAATTTTACCATCAAAAGCGTGGGGTGCTTTTATGATTTTTACATTTTCTTCTTAGAGATTTTACTTTTACCAATTATCAAATATATTAATTGATATAGAGCACCCCACGCTTTTGATGGTAAAGTTATTTTCTTTTTGTTGATAACTCTAGTTTTATTCTATATGTGTTGGAGATGATTTTTTTGTTGACCACTTTAATTTTATCCCAAGCGTGTTGGAAATTAAAATTATTTTTCATTTTTTAGTTCGGTTTTCTAATAAAGCGTGTTGTTTTAGTTTTTTAAAACTATTATTTATTTTACTTTTAGTATGTGATTGCTGTTTTTAAATATCCGAGACCGATAGAGAATTGTTTATTTGGGCACGAAAACAAGCAAAAAGTAGAAACAACAGTATTAGTCTCAATTAACAAAATATAAAGGAAAGAAATGGCCTAGATTAAAAAGTGTGACGATTTTTGTGAAGATGCAGCAATGTTAACTACAAGGTCAATAAGATGGCGGTCAACTGCCAATTTGTAACGTGGGAATTGTTTAACGACACTTTTCTAAATTAATTTATCTTGTAAGAGATTAGCTTCTGCAACTTCGGCCAATTAAGTTCAGATCGTGTGCCTGTTAACCTCTATAAAAGTGTCAATGCGGTGTTGATGCATTTATTTCCGCATACAGCGTGCACTGCTGTCAGTCTCCTTATTCTACAGTATGTCCTCCTGAGAATAAACATGGTTCCAATTACACTCGAAGCAAAGAAATAAGAGAATAATGAACGAGGTATAGAGATCATTAAAATGCTACAATTTTTACTCTTTCGCATCTTGCTCTCCTAGACTAAATACGTGGACAACCAAAGATTTAGGACTGATTTCAAGATATTGCTACAAGATGGCCAGTGAATGAAAGAAACGTCAAAAGCCGCATATTTCTCCCGTTGGGTTTGGGGTAAAAGTTTGTAATTTTAAGACAGAGGCGATTTGCTGATATATATTTTAAAATTTCTTTTTAAAGAAACTAATTATTTTATGATTGTGTTTGTGTAATTTTCAGGAACAAGGAATAGCCTACCATATAACAGCATAAAACCGAACTTAAAGGGATATATTAGTCGTTTCTGAGGAAATTAAAACCTCTTATCATGAAATATAGAGTATCACGGTATACCAAACTTTACACTAATCGTTTGAAGTCAAATGTATTATTTTTGACTGGCGTAACTTTATTTTTTTAAATATTGGGTTTAAATAAAATGTATCGGTACGTAGATTCAATTAAAACAATATCATATAAGTTATAAGTTATTTTAAGTCTTTATCATGATGATTTACTCCATTTTAATAATAAGAAACAACTAAAATAAATTCATACTTCTATTTAACCCTTAAATTTGTAATGTATCCTTTTGGATACATCAGTTGGTTCAATTAATTTAATATTTTAAGTAAATCAGAAGAAAACGAACAAAAATAAACCATTTAAATATGCATCTAATTACGCAATATACCTAATAATAACAGTTACACAAGATTCCATTTTCACTGCGGTCCGCCACATTCAAATAACTAACAGAAGAAATTTGTGTTTTGCCAATTTAAGGGTTAAATGGGTGTAGGGTTGCAGATTTATACGCCTAGGATTAACTGACACGTTCCTTCATAAATAATATAATTTTGGCTCATCTTCTCTATAAGTAAACCCTTTTCAACCCTTTGCATTATAATTTCCTTAAATCATTTCATTTTCATTACTTTTTTTTTTCTTAATTAGAAAAAAAATACAAAGGGGGTGACGACTCAATGAGGAATTCAGATTTAACATTTTCTTATATGGCAATTCAGTAATCTGTTAATATGCGATGTTATTGTATTTATTTTTCGTACCTATGCAACAAATCTTATATTTATATTGGTTTATCATTAGTGACTACCCAATGCAATGACAATAGTTTCCTTTATTTATTTCACCCTATTCCAAATAGAAGACTGACCATCGAAAATGTGACATTTTTGTCAAAATATATACAGAAGTAGATCTAACGTTTTCTTCAGGCACATTTTTCTATAGTCCAAGATACCAAATTTCGAACACCTTGGATGCAAGGTAACAATATCTGAAGTTTATTAATACTTAAGCTATAACGTATTTTATATCTAACGATACAATGTTAAACTGATTTCATATTAAACATTTTCAAAGTAGGTTAGATTTGAATTTATGAAATGTATTTCTTTATCATGGATTCAATTCTCAGAGTTCTATGCCTACAAATTAACGTAAAAAATAAGTCAGCATTTTATTTTTTGAAGAAAATATCAAATATCCATTATTTGATAAAAATCACATATATAAAATTCTAAAAAATAAAATCCAGAAACATTTTACAGGGATGTCTCTGTATCTGCATAATTTCTCTTCACAGACCACAATTTTCGTTTTCAATAAACTCTTAGAATAATGTGCAAGTCAATGAAAATCTAATTATATAACTTATAAATTATTTATTTCCTTGTCCTGGACTAAATATCAGAGTTTTAGAGACTCTACATTAATGCTAAATTATTTTAATAATGGAGAGATTATTTTATTTTTCAAAGATTGAAGATATTCCTACTGTCTTCCCGCGAGATGAAGGGAGAAGATTGCTAAATCAACTGATGCTCTAGTATTGGCAATACTAGGGCTTAAGACTTAAAGAAGCTTCTCTATTTATAACTTTGAAGGTTATTAGTCTAATTTAACTTAAAATCTTCCAGGCGGAATTTTAAGTTAAATTAACTTTTAGTAAACTATATTTGACAAAAATAACAGATTTTCGAGAGTACATTAACAAGATTGTATGGTGAATTTATACATAAAACTGAACTTTTCCTTGTATTAGTATTGATAAGAAAATAGAACAATTTTCTTTAGAGAATCTCATGGTGGCGTAGTTGTCCTTCAGTTTCCATCACTGTGTATATTATGACATCGAATTTCCATATATATTGTATTGTAAGCCTATGTTTTCCATTTGCAGAGATTTAGGCGCCCTCCCCCTATAGGGAAGAATTTGAACCATACTAATTTAGTTACACTTGTTTTCGCATAGATGCCATTTGAGTGGTCCGTGGTCAGCGTTCCGCCTCATACTGACATCTAGGAAACCAAGGTAGTACTAGGACGGGAAAATTCGGTAAATTTTGCTTAGATGCCTTTCATTCAGGCTTAAGGATCTTTTACGAGCCTGAAAATCTTCAGACTCGGGACCCACGGTTTAAAGTCCCTCCCGGAGGACTTGCTCCTTGGATTTTTCCAACCTAAAAAAATTCATCGACCCCGGTCGGATTTGAACCCGCGACCCTCGGTACCAGAGGCAAGGATCATAACCACTAGTCCACCGATATATAACGAAATAAAAATAAATGTTACTCCCGTCTTTAAGTTCAAATAATTCCTTAAAGCACTAAAAACGTAGTCATTTCAAAGGTGTGCTCTATTGGTTTTGTGCACTGTTATATTGTCTCTAGCTACAGTATATTGTTTTCACCTGCTCCTTGAAATGTTCACACCTGGTCAGTTCGCGCTACGGAATGTAAAACTATTCACGTGCTGGCACCAGTTGGCTAATTCCACATATTTTATTGTGATGCCAACAAGTAACCTGCAAACCGATTAAGACCCAGAAGGTTAAGGCAAGTTAAAAAGTATATTATAGTGGATTGAACCTACCTACGTCTAAAATATGGACGATGTCCCATTTTTGTGTCTAAAGAATAACTATCGTTCATACTTTATATATATATACACACTCACACTTTCTCCTAATGAACTAATGTCAGGCTCCCTTCTGCTTTCGAGGTTTGAAGGTTCATATTCTGCCGGAGTCGACACTTTTTAATGGCATAAAAAGAAGGCATCTAGTAAAGAAGTAAAGCGACGAGTCCCTTGCTGTAGATTTATGGCACGTAAAAGAGTAAAAGTATAATATGAGAAGAATTAATGGTGTTTCAAATGCTATTGTTTTATATAATGTACTATATGAACAGGTGTCTACTTTTAAATATCTAAGCTCCATCGTTACAATTCTTCTTCTTCTTCTTCACGGTTTAGGCTTATTTACTAGCCTGTTCCGGCTCCAAATTGCTGCTCTTTCCATCTTTTCCTTGGTTTTCCCAAACTTCTTCTTCCTCGTGGCGAATAGTTGTATGCTGCTTTTGGTATTCTATTCTCAGTCATCCTTGCCAATTATTATTATATTGCCAATTATTATTATGATTATTATTTTATTATTATTATTATTATTATTATTATTATTATTATTATTATTATTATTATCATTGTGGAGATTAAAAATAAATTCCAGCAGGCAATCGTCTCGAGTTTTAGATATACTAATGAAGATCATATATATATATATATATATATATATATATATACACAGGATAGTAAATGTAAGAGTTTATAGACCTATAAATATAGGCTAATTAATTAAACCTAATATTTATGACCTGGAAAAAGGACAATTTTAAGGAACATTTGTGCTCTCATCTGTGACCGGGGATAACGCGAGTCAGAAAAAATGCAGAATTACAACTGTTGTATACTGATCATGACAGTGTTACTGATATCAAACTTAGGAGATAGAAGTGACTGGGCCACGTTGTATGAAAGGATAAGATGAGAATTCCCCGAAAACTCTTAGATGATAAACCTGGTGGTAGAAGGAAGGTCGGCAGACCAGACTAATATGGTTTGATGTCATCCAATGTGATCTTAGAAAGGCAGGCATAAAAAAGATAGAGACTGAAGGTTGGATCGAAATGATGGTCTCTGCCATGAGGGAGGCTAAGATTAAACTTAAAGGGAAGTAATGCCAATGATGACGATGATGAAAATATCAAAGCATCTTAGCAAAATAATCCGTTTTTATCAAGAGCTGATTTAAATCGAGATTCCATTTACCTGAGATGGCAAAGAGCGTCATTAAATGAATCACAATTTGTTTTTCTCTAAGACTACTTCTTTATTCAATATATTTACGGTAGTGATAAGTATGGTTAGGACTTTTATGTAATAAAAGATAAAAGTGCAATGCAGTTAGTATGTATTATTCAACTGTTTGTGTGTGAAACAAGATAAACAAACGAAAGTCAAAACTGTTACTTCTCATTCTACTTATTCAACTGTTTGTATGTGCAATCAAATCAAAAGACAGTCATAAGTCTAACTTCTCATTATACTATGTTGCAATCTTACCTTTTAGTACATAAAAAGCCTAGCCCTAGTGTTAAGGCATCTTCTTCTTCTTCCTTCCAAGTATTAGGCCAAGGCCTGTTACGATCCTATAGAAAAATTTTTCCTTATGGGAAATTCTCGTATAAGACTTGAAAGCATAATAATAGTCCCTTCGATTGGTTGCTGGCCAAAGGAAGGCAAGACCAGTGATGGGACTGCCATCTTATAGCCTCTGGTCAGGCATTTTTGGAGAAGAAAAGAAAATAAAGGAAAGAAGAAATGAAAGAAAGGAATGACTCCCTAGCCCTCGGATGCCCTAATAGCGTCAGGGTCGAAAAAAAACAAGAGTTAACCAAGAGAGGTTAGATAGTAAAATTAAAAGAGTGCAAAACACAAGTAGGTGGAAGAAATGTTTTGCACAGCTTGGGCACCTTGTGATCGCCAACCACATATCCCCTAGATGAGGACCCCTGAGGGTGCATAAACATTTAAAATCAATACAATGAATGAAAACTTTATTTTCTCAGAATATTAAAAACATGACTTGTCACAAATTTGATTCCACGACCTTAAATTAACACTACGGAATTTGGAGATTCATGACTGCACGTACTTATGCTTTACATACATCCATATACTGAGCTAACATTTTACAAACGTTAGTTATCCTTCATGCGAATAGCTTGCCTGAATACATTAATTTTAATATTACATTTGTAATTAGCTGATACGACACAAAATAATTCCCATCAAAATGTCTTCTTAGCAGAAGCAACGTAATGAGAATATAATTTCACTACTAGGGATATATGCGGATTTAAAATATAAAAAATGGTTTACTCCTGAATTGCCTAAGTAACATAATTGGTTAGTATATCAGCGCGTAAAGCTGGAGGTCATAGGTTCAAAACTTGGTTCAGGTATAATTTTTTTCTCTTTTAATCGGCCGCGGTGGACTAGTGGTTATGATCCTTGCCTCTGGTCCCGAGAGTCGCAGGTCAAACCCTGCCGGGGTCGATGGATTTTTTAGGATGGAAAAATCCAAGGAGCAAGTCCTCCGGGAGGGACTTTAAACCGTGGGTCCCGAGTCTTAAGATTTTCAGGCTCGTAAAAGATTCTTAAGCCTGAATGAAAAGGCCTCTAAGCAAAATTTACCGAATTTTCCCGTCCTAGTACTACCTTGGTTTCCTAGATGTCAGTATGAGGCGGAACGCTGACCATGGACCACTCAAATGACATCCATACGAAAATAAGTGTAACTAAATTAGTATGGTTCAAATTCTTCCCTGATGGGGGAGAGCGCCTAAATCTCTGTTAAGGGAAACATGGGCTTACAACATTACAAGAAGAAGATAGTTGTATTAACATTTTCCAATCATTCGCTGTATTTTCTCTCTCTCTCTCTCTCTCTCTCTCTCTCTCTCTCTCTCTCTCTCTCTCGAATCGTGTTTAATGTTATTCTCCCGGCTTATCTGCTGGGAAATTCTTTTTGATTTTCCTACAATAAGCTTTTTTTTTTTCATATCCCATTTGTGGGATTTTTTTTATATACATCTTAGTCTACCAATCTTCTTAATAGGCTACTTCTGTTTTGCTATAAATATAATAAACTCAGTACTGTGCAATTTCCTTCATTCATCTGTCTCTTTTATCTCTTTTCATATGAATTCAACAATGCATAATTACAATTAAAATACATATTATAATTATTCATAAAACTCGTCCTTTATCTTGTCATCTTTATTTTCTATAGGATCATATAAGGTACATTTGCAATACGAATCATGTCTTTTGGTCTACTTTTGAAAACACTTATGAAATCCTATTGCTAACAAAACTAACATTATTGATAGCTGAGAGAATCCTTCTTTATATATATATATATATATATATAAACTTCTAAACTCTCACTTCACTCCCGTAATAAAACATAACACATCCTGTTTCCTGACTATCTTTTCCTGGTCATCGAACTTCCTGTAAAGTATCTAGGACCTATATCCAAGCAAGATTTATCTAATCCCTGTACTATTATCTCCACTACGGTATAATGATCTATCGTTTCATATTACTAGAAACATGTCCAATGTTTAACTATTTGCTATGGATCTCCTGAAGTAGTTCTCACCCGCAAATCCGAATGGGAGGAGTATTTTATTACTGGAGAAGTTTGTTCCAGTGGGAGAAATAACAGCATTTCTTGACATTTGTTATTTAACAGTGTAGCCGTCACTCTTTCGAGAAAGATATTTCTGTAAGATTGGCTTGTCGACTTTGACTTGTCCAATTATGATGGATGATCCTTCAGGTAACAATACTATTACTTGCTTATCTCGGTGTATCATTTAATCATGAAACCCCCTCGACCACGAACAAGTTAATTATGTGATCGGAGAGGCTCTCCAAGAGTTTATTATTTATTATTATTGTTATTTATTATTATTGTTATTATTATTATTATTATTATTATTATATGTATTTCATTTTTATTAAATGCTTACTTATTCTACATGTTGTTAATCAGTAAAAAGCTGCGAGATAAAAATAATGTATTAAAGGCCTATCAAGAAACAAACCGAACAAATGTTTATAGATTTCTCTATTGTTCATTATTATTTCCTGTATTACCGGGCATCTATTCATAATCTCTCTTTCTTAAAATTTATAAGATTATTTGATTCCAGGTTATTTTAGTCTTACATTTCTCCTAATATAAGCCAGGCATATTATTTATTATCAGTATTGTCATTAATATTAGTATATTGCCATCTTAGCTTTGATAAAGGAGTTCTTGATTATCATTGATAAAAATTCAATTGAGAATATTATTGTGGATAATTCAACTATCAATTACGTTTTATCATCCATTCATAGTAATTCTGCCCGAAGGCAGGTCTTTCACTGCAATCATAGCATTTTCATCCTATGCTTTGCAGCTTTACTAAGGAATTGAAGACGGAATACTGTAATTCAATGGATACACCATGAAGTGAAGATGATGTTTCAAAATAAATGTTATTGTGTTGTGGAATTGTAGTGAAACGGCAGTACAAAATATCGATGCATAGGTAATGATGTCAATTTCATTATGACCTTTCCCAACCATTAATAGTCCAAGATCCGGCTGCAAGATTACTACGTTCATCGAATGTATGAAGAAAATCTATTTTTTCATAAAATTGTGAATGGCTGAATAGATTTTTGCCGAGTTGCCTATTAAAATTCGGCCGCCAGTATGTTTAATTAAAATACGATTAATTTATTTATTCGAAATAATTTGATTGGCTTGTTATTAAAATAAATTATAATCCAGTTCGCAGAAATCGATGTATAGAGCTTGAAAAGTTTTGGTTGCCATTTCAAACTTGGCCATAAACCTCCTCGCGGCTTCAGCAGGCTGTGACACCAATCAGTAATAAAATGGCGGTACGTATTTATTGTTCTATATTGTTTTAAATATAGTTCAGTTCATTTAAAATGTTGTGATTTGTTTCGTATAACGTATATTAACATTACCTTTTGGATATATGTTTGTATATACATAAAGGGCAGCAGTTTTACTTCCCGTTGCGATGAGGTTACGGCCAAGTTTGCAATGGCAACCAGAACTTTTCAAGCTCTATATATCGATTTCTGCTAACTCGATTATAATTTATTTTAATAACAAGTGAATCAAATTATGTCGAATAAATTAATTATATTTTAATTAAATATATTGGCGGCCAAATTGTAATAGGCAACTCGGCAAAAATGTATTCAGTCATTCACAATTTTATAAAAAAAATATATTTTGTTCATACACTCGATGACGTAGTAATCTTGCTGCCGCATCTTAGACTGTAAGAATTTCCATAGAGTAGGGTCCATAAATAAAATAGCATATTTGACAACCAATAAGAATCCCTGTAAACAAACTGCTACTAGCAGCTATTAAGGTTTATGAATTCTAATACATTGTAACAATCCAAGACAAAAACATTCTGGTACCGAAAATGGTTTATGTCGTAAAAAGATAAATACTCTGTTTTCAGTCTATATATACTGTATCTTGAATGCACTCGTTTAATGATATCAATATTTTATGGTTCTCTAATAAACATTGTCACTTTATTAGAGATTGAGGGATTATTTATCGTTGTCTCTGCTAATATGCCATATCTTGTATGTCAGAGTTGCAGGCGGCTCCTTTTCAATTAAAACTGATTCTAAGAAAATACGTTAATCTTTGAACCCAATGTAATATATTTAATATGAAAGGACCATTCATTATTCGAGGCGTCAAATGTTAAATAATATTCTTTTTGTGTTTGTTGGAACAGAAAATAATGTTTACATGCTATAGCTCAAGAAATATATAAAGTGACAGTTATGTAAATACTCATATTTTAACCATGAATTTGGATATATATATATATATATATATATATATATATATGGAATGATAAGAACTCAGAGTTCCGGGTTCGAATCCCGTTCAGACATTTATTTTTCTTATCATTCCATATTAAGCTTGCATTGATCAATGTTAAACATTTAATTATAACATATATATATATATATATATATATATATATATATATACATACATATTTTCTTGTAGGCTATATTTTGATTCCTAAACATACATTTTTTCGAGAAAAAATTTAAATAAATAAATTGATGAACTATCACTTTATAATGGTGATAATAACACTGATCAACATGATTTTTGTCTCATGAGTACAAATAGTTGTACATAATGCAGTTTTTTTTATCGTGTTTTCAAATATGTATTCGGAATTTCTCCATCACCCACAGTTTTTTTATTTCAATTTCAATTATGGATTTAAATAATTATTTTTTGATAAACGATTTTTCGTCCATTTCTCCATTGTAGAATAAAACCAAATGAGCTAACTCAGGAGATTTCAGCTATGGAAAAGAGTAATCAAGGCAAATGGAATCCTAATATGCTGGCAGATTACCAAGAGGGATGCTCCATAGGCGAAATATAGCAGAAAATCATCATTTCTTACTTTCTAGGCGAGTCCGAATGTTCGGATATTGTGTAGTTACGAATGTAGAAAATATTGAAGTGTTTGAAATTATAAATGTCTGTCTCTCGGAAATCTTGCGTGATGGAGAAAAACCGATATCATATTTGAATTGAGGAGAAAAAATGCTATCAGAATCGCAAAAAAAGTTTCTTTTTTGTTTCTCAGTGTAATTGATCTGATTTCAACACATTATAGGCCTATAGTGAACGTGAGACTTTTTTTTTTTAATTCTGGGGCAGATTTAGTAAAACTTACAATTAAATAACAAGATGAAATAAATATTTTCGAAAACTGCATTTTATATAGTTTATAAAAAAATTAACATTTTATCTGAAATAATCGACATAATATCTGACTACTTTGATCCAAAGTCATAAAAATGAAGTATTTCAGAATTAAAAAAAATACTTCCTAGCCTTATTACATAAATGAAATCAAGATTTCCTAGACTGAAACTCTGAACTATAGGGTAATAGTCAATTATAGCAATTTAGTTGTTTTCAGAAAGTATTGATTCATTAAATTTACATTTCTTATTTAATTACTTTTTAAAGATGCTTTAACATCTCGCATGTTTGTTCATTCTTTCTCACTCACATGAATTTCAATATTTATTCTGAGAAATCTCTCTACGCACAATTCTAATATCTGAGTTCTGACTTAAAACTTACTCTTCCCTCTTCTCTTGTGGATATTTAAATGACAGATTAGGAAAAAGGGGCGGGGGAGTGGCAGCTTACATAACATTATATTTATACAGTATCCTAAAATTATTCTTTACGCTCTCTAATTGCAAGCCCAGCTCCAATTTATGTTCATTGAAATTTGAGCTAGTTTATAGAGATGTCTTCTATACGTGGAATATACTGCATACCTCCGAAAATAGAGCATGCAATTTACATGTCTTGCTTCTACAATCACCAATAACACTGCCACGACCGATAAGTTATTAGACATCATAGCCACGACATATTCACAGAAATTTATAAACTATGGACAAATTCCAGCCCTGGAATATCAGCCCATGACGTCATTTATATCGAATATACTCTCCAATGTGCTGGGAGTCGCCCTAAATTAATGACATACAGGAATTTGAAAATTATAGACCAGTCAGCTGTATTGCAGACACCCTCGAATTACCGTGGCATGACGTTTGGATTCTACGTACCATTGACGAGAAATTGCTAAATTTAACAATAATAGAACTTTACAACAAACGCTCCCTTTGAAGACAAGAATAATCACTAGGTCCCCTGCTCCATGGATGTCCGATGCAATTCGATTGTTGATAACAGAGAGGAACATAGAAATGTGAAAATACAGACGAGACAAAAGTGATGCGAACTTAGGACGATAAATGACATTAAGAAATAAAACTATTTAATAATAAAACATTAAGAATAGTAAGTTGCGGTTTGCTCATGGTCTCATTGATCCAAACACGAACTAAAAAATTAATGAGGACAAGTATCAAACCAGCATTTTACATCACACGCTTTATTTGACATGGACCCTATGACTAAACAAGAGAGTGCCCAAATCTATAAATTGTTGCTTAGATCAGTTGGAACACAATTCATAATTTGTTAACATGTCTGAAGAAGGTACAGTGTACCGAAACAGCTGTCACTGAATTATATAATAAATATGAAAATCAAATAAAACTACGTTTTATTTTTATTTAATTAATAACTATAAAAATCTGTTTCTATACAAAGCCAATAGGCGTTAAACTATTACTGGATCGCATTAAATCTAAGGCACAAGACATTGACAATATTTTTACTCCAAGCGCGACAGGCCTGGAAGGTCCTTGGCCTACCAGTCGGCTGCTGGCCTCACATGCACGTGTTAATCACAGAGGTAGACGATCATCTAGCCAGTATAGGGGTGACATTTGGTGAGCATGTCGGATCCCCAGCTGTTATAGCTGGTCTTCTCATTCTAGAGTCGCTACTTATTGTAGCTACCCAAATGCCTCACGGTGCTGGGTGGGCACCGGTCCCATACTGGCCGAAATTCCATGAGAAAATGTCTTCCCCATGGGGACTCGAACCAGCGCAAGTGCCGTAGCTCTGCGCCACTCAGCTACGGCGCGGGGCACATTGACAATATAGGTATCGATTTATTAAAGCAAACACTTGATATTATACTCCCGACTGAGACTCACATTTTCAATGGATCAATCATGATTTCGTGTTATCCTGAACTTTGGAAAAAAGCTATAATCAGTCCACTCCAAAAAATTAAATTTCCTGTAACATCACACGACTTCTAAGCTATTAGCATCCTCCCAGTCTTTCCAAGGCCTTGGAGCGTATTTATTGTTCATGATTAATTGACATCAAAGGCGAGTGAGGATATACGAAGAGAACTGAATATATTCAAACTATTAGATAGAATTACACAATACAGAGATGAATGGATGGACCACATCAACAGCATGGATAACAATAGAATTCCGAAAAAGATTCTTCATTACAAACGACTAGGAAAAGAAATGTTGGAAGACCCAGTGAAAGATGGGTAGACCAATTCTAACATGAGATCGGAATAGACCAGCAGGTCTAATCCTTAATGCTGATGATGGATAATTGAATGAGTGCATTAAAACATATTTTGACATATTCGGCCAATTAGGATTCAGGACAGATCACGGTACAACAACTACCCTCCTTAAAGTGTTTGAAGACGTACGGGAAGCAATGGAGAATGAAAAGCTTTTCACACAATCAATACTGACATACTCGAAGCCAAACTAAACGCTTAAAACCTTTCGGACAATGTTATGAACTGGGTGGAATATATGGAATTCTTTTCCAGCATATCGTTATTTTGTGTACCATTCTAATAAAAACATCCTTAAAACACAGAAGCGCATTTTATGTTTAGAAGTATGCGTGTAGGAGTTTGGGAATGTGAAACAAGGATATTTTTAATTAAGTGGTAAGATAAAGCATTCAGAATATTCATATGATAAACATATTTTTATCTTATGACTATTCACCTCAACGGAATTCGATATGAATTTTATTAGTATTGATTCTGAATATATAGCTTATCTGACATCTTAAAAGTTATTTATTACTCATTAAGTAAACATTACTGGAAATTAGGATTAATTCACAATGAACAACTTTTACAAAAATAAAGGTGAAAAAGGGTACCATTAAGTAACATGGATTAATGTTTTGCCATTATTGCATTTACATTAGAGAGCGATTGTGAATAAAACATGATACATTAGAGAGCTTCTTCTTCTTAATTTGTAGGATTTTCATCATGTTTATTTCCAAAATCACTCCTCGGAGGAAGATGTATTGGATGTGCATTCAGTGTCTATCCATCTCTTGGCTGGTCTTCCTCTTATTCTTCTCCCATCCATTGGTCTATCTTCTTTAGTTCTTTTAGCAAGTCCGTTCTCTTACATTCTATCTATATCCATCCATCCATCCATAGTGATTCTGCCCGAAGGCAGGTCCTTCACTACAATTTCATACTATGCTTGCAGCTTTACTAGGGAATTGTAGGTGTGGTAGCTTCTCGTTGCTTTTCACACCGGTGAAGGATGATGATAATAATGATGGCCATATGATTTCGGGGACCGTTTGGGCCTTAAAGTTTTCCTGACATTTGTCTTACAGGTGAGGAAAAACCCCGATAAAAACCTCACCCAGAAAAACTGCCCCGACCGGGGATCGAACCCGGGTCCTCTGCATGACAAGGTAGCACGCTACCTCGAGACCACAGCGGTGGACTCTTTCTATATGACCCAATATTTTCGTCTATCTATAATAAATTTGGTTATGTCCTGAATATTACATTTGTTCCTAATTGCTGTGTTGTGTATTTTATCAAATGATGTTTTCCCCTGAATAGTTCTTAAGATCTTCATTTCACATGTGCATATTATTTGTTTAGTTTTTGTTGTATCAGTCTTAGTTTCTGCTCCATATACGATGACTGGTCGAACTATCGTTGTATATGTGGGTTTTGCTTTATTGGAGAGCGATTTTAATTTTTAATTTAAGCAATTTATAGTTGATGTTCTTTTAAACATAATCCATACTTTGAAAAAAAAAAATACTGTTCTAGTGTTCAGAACGTGATATTAGGGCTATATTTGGTCTGTTCCTAACTATAAATTTAAAGTAGTGTCGCATCATCAATATTATTAACCCGGGAGCATGTTAGCGATTTATAATAGTTTAATAATTCATCGATACAGGCTGATGTGGAGCAGCAGGCCTTGGCATTAATAGACAAGATACCAAATGAGTTAGTCATGGTATATCTCCAGAGTTTCATGTTTCTTTATGCAAATTTGTGGGGTAGCTTATTACTTGATTAGGTATTCGTCAGTCCCACCCTAGTATCGCAATATATCTCGTTAGGCGCAAAGACTGCATATTCTGGTAACATTATCTACTTGATTGGTTGAATTAATTACTGACAGATAATTAAAAAATACCGTCACGCAGGAACTGCGTAAACTAAACAAATTCCTCAGCAAGTTTATATTATTGTCTGATTTTCTGATTTACGGTATATACCTTTCTTTTGTTAACCCTTAAACTGGAAGAACTGCATTTTTATGTCAACTTATTTAAAAGTGCCGGACTGCAGTGAAAACAAACCATATAAGTTATTATCTAGTGCATATTGTTGTATAATTTGATACAAATTTAAATAATCTTTTATTCATTTTTCCGTTACTTTATTGAAAATATTAAATAAAGTAAACTAGCGTATCTTATAAGATAAATTGCCAATTTAAGGGTTAATTGAATATTGTATAGTACACTTATACATTGCATCTGCTACACCTATTTTAATTTCGGGTTTCACGTGAACTGCTACATCTAATGCTTGAATAATAGCTATTTTTTTAGAATGCCTTTCTCGTTTTATTTCAATAGCTTACACTGAATTTTATGACGAAAATTGTGACTTTTTAAATTTTCGTTCACATGAACTCCTAGTTAACCTATTTAATCTTTACTCTAGCCATCGCTAGAGCGTTGACACACACACACACACACAACACACACACACACACACACACACACACACACACACACACACACACACACACACACACACATACACACACACACACACACACACACACACACACACACATATATATATATATAATGTATAAATAAACATATATTGGTAAAACATTGGTGGAATCTGTTGCAATGTATGGAAGTGAGGTATGGACAATCAATAAGTATTGCAAGAATAGACTAATAGCAATGGATTATTTACGCAAAAGTGCCAGAAAGTCAAAATTAGAACATGTCACAAATAAGGAAATTAGGAACATAATGGAAGCAGATGAAAGCATAATTGAAAGAAATGAGAAGGAATTAAAGTGGTTAGAACATATTTTAAGAATGGAAGATGAGCGATGGCCGAAGCAACTATATCAATGGCAACCGACCAGAAAGAAGAAAAGAGGGAGACCAAAGTTACCATTGAAGGAAAACATGAAGGCAGTAATACAAGCAAGAGTGCTAAGCATTGAAGATGCCCAAGATCGTAGGCTTTGGAGGTTTGGCACGGGAAGACGACAGCAGCTGTAAAAACCCGAAGACGGAATAGAATATATATATATATATATATATATATATATATATATATATATATATATATTATGGTCATGATAAGTCCACCATTGTTGTCTCGAGGTAGCGTACTGCCTTGTCACGCAGCGGGCCGGGGTTCGATTCCCGATCGGGACAGGCTCCTGGGTGAGCTTTTTCGGGGTTTTTTCCTCAACTGTAAGACAAATGTCAGGAAGCTTAGGGCTGAATGGTCCCCGAAAATCATCCGGCAATCATCATCTTTATCCTTCACCGGTGTGGAAAGCAACGGGAAGCTACCACACCTATAATTCCCTAGTAAAACTGCAAAGCATAGCATGAAAATGCTATGATTGCATTAATAGTCCTGCCTTCGGGCAGAATTACTATGGATGGATGGCCATGATCATTTTCTGTACCTACTAGTTAGGATTGGTGTAGATCGGTAAAATTTTCAAAAATCGTTTCATGAGAAAAACGTCTTCGGAATCCGCTAAATTGCAGAAAGTAATTTATTGTTGTCTATCAGCCTAGATGTGGTCTCTAATCTTCCACATATGTAGAGGACACAATTTTATTTTTGTATTGAAAATGTTAAAATCTGTATCTTAATGCAAGTTTGATTCAGATGAAACGTTCCGTAATATTTTATGTACAAAACTAACCATATTGGGGATTCCCAGAATAATTCGTTGTGTGGGCATGTAAGAAGGCGAGAGACACTGACCTCCACAAGGTCGCTGCGTGACTGTGAATATTGTTATTTGCCAGCAAATCATTGGTTATTATTATTTGTTCTGTGACTCGAATATTGGTTGCAAAGGTCAAATCACACCCAATTTGCTGAGAGCTACTAGAAGTCAGCGCTGAATCCTTATTTGTAAATAAACTCTCTACGACATTCCTTAATAAGGACAGATGAAGAAACAAGTAACTTATATATTGCAGTTTGAACTTTTTGCTCCTCTTTATTAATTAAATTGTATTGAATCTTACTCAATTATTTTAACACGGACCTTATATAGCCTATCACTTGAATAAATAGCTAGGATGTAATGATTTAATGCCAAACATGTTTATTTACTAGAAATAATATTTATGAACAAGTAAAACATTTGGAAACAACTGTTTATTTAATTACACTTTATGATCTAACAATACGCATAGCAAATTTAAGGAGCTTATTTTCAAAACGTCCACCGCTGTGGTCTCGAGGTAGCGTGCTGCATTGTCACGCAGCGGGCCCGGGTTCGATCCCGGTCGGGGCAGTTTTTCTGGATGAGGTTTTTATCGGGGTTTTTCCTCACCTCTAAGACAAATGTCAGGAAAACTTCAAGGCCCAAACGGTCCCCGAAATCATATGGCCATCATCATCATTCTTATCATTACCATCAACATCATCACCCTTCACCGATGTGGAAAGCAACGGGAAACTACCACACCTACAATTTCCTGGTAAAGCTGCAAGCATAGCATGAAAATGCTATGATTGCAGTGAAGGACCTGCCTTCGGGCAGAATTACTATGGATGGGTGGATTTTCAAAACTTCACTTGTTTGCTGTAAACAAGAACCAGTTTAACTGCAAAATCCATTTTTAACACAAGTTTGAAGTTATTTCAAAGATGTTCTGAAGTCAAATGGTGCCATAAGTCTTATATTAGTCTGAAAAGAATGCATAAATACAAAATCCAGTATTGGTACAAGGACAAAAGACGTTTTGAAAATAAGCTCATTTATCTATAACTTCGATTTAAGTGAATTCATTTGATATAGTAGGTTCTATTGGATGTAAGTCAAAATAACACATTAGTTTTATTTCTCTCAAAATGCTAATTATATTTACAATTTGAGTTAAATTACAAATCATTTTAAAATAATTTTATGATATTGATCTTTAGGATAATTTAATATTCTCACAGTTTATTTTCGTATTAAATATATTTATAATAAATACATTTTAATAAATGGATATTGGTGGCTCCGTGGCTCAAGTGGTTAGCCAAGTTCTGGGTCCCGAACTAGCATCTCGGTTGCTTGATGTGGGGTTCGTACTGAATGAATCGAAGCGAGGGCAAGTTTTTCTTGTTTTTTTTTCCCTGCCCAAAAACTTAATTACATCACTTGTCTATACTCATATTATACATTTGAAGGGCTTAGGGCAATAACATTATAAGCCACATATTGCTCTTTCGAGACATAAGGATTTTAAAGTTTCAAAGAATTATAAATACTAATTCGGCAGTATTTTTGATAATACATTGTGTGTCTATATGTTTTAACGCATCACTGGTGCACTTACACATGATTTTATGGATATTTAAATACATTTATTCGCTGTTATATGGAAATATCTCATTTCTTAACAGAATGTGGCTTATCAATGTTACTGCCCTAAGCCCTTGATTTCATATCCTTCTCTGATAGTGGGACACACCTTGTCAGCCGACATTCCGTATTTATAACAAACCTCCGATAATAGAGCTTCATGTCATGCTCCATCTGGCATTACGCCGGACACGAAGAGAGGGTTTACGAATAAATACTAGCCCTAACTAACTAACTCGCTGCACTATCGAACCTGTACGTTCATAGCCGCACAGACGTTCTTATCTTGAGATTATGTTTTCCAAACATCCCCTGTATAGTCTATTTCTCTCAAATCATGGTTAATGTTATTCTTCCACCTCATACTTTTTCTACCAACTGGGCGTTTTCCCTCTGGGTTTTCTACAAGAACTTTGCATGCCCCTCTTTCATTCCTCATTCGTGGTATGTCCTGCCCAACGCAATCTACGAGACCTAAATTATAAAATATTAAAATGTGATATTTTGATTACTGTATTCATTTCATTATGATATATTTAACCATGTTTATATTGCAGTTAAGCAATAGTGATTTTTATATAGAATTAGAACATTAGTTTGGATTTAAAAATGGATAAACATTTGGACTGGTTATATTATTTTTGGTCTGGACATCTTACCTCAATATTAATGTTGAGGTAAGATGTCCAGACCAAAAATAATATAATTAAAATAACCTCAAAATATAACTTCCTAAAATTAAATATTTGGACTGGTATTTTATCAATGAAGTTAAATAAAAGTAAGCTTAATGAAATTTGTTGTATAATAGTTATTACTTAATTTAGAGTCAATATTTACGGTATAATGTTGTCACCAGCTAAACTTAATCACTTTCAAAGGAAATGCATACTAATCATCCGGAAATACGGTTTCGTCATTTATCGATGACTTGCTTGATAACAATACTTCGTTATCGTCTTTAATAATTCTTAAACAAGTTTTGAATTCAAATAACTCACCTTGAAAATAGTTCCAAGTTGTTAATAACATTAATTCGATTTGGATTGGAAGTGATCCGATTAATACCACAAAAGTAGGCCTATTTTTACACGCTTTATATTAGCTTGACCTGTATCTATCTATCTATCTATCTATCTATCTATCTATCTATCTATCTATCTATCTATCTATCTATCTATCTATCTATCTATCTATCTATCTATCTATCTATCTATCTATCTATCTATCTATCTATCTATCTATCTATCTATCTATCTATCTATCTATCTATCTATCTATCTATCTATCTATCTATCTATCTATCTATCTATCTATCTATCTATCTATCTATCTATCTATCTATCTATCTATCTATCTATCTATCTATCTATCTATCTATCTATCTATCTATCTATCTATCTATCTATCTATCTATCTATCTATCTATCTATCTATCTATCTATCTATCTATCTATCTATCTATCTATCTATCTATCTATCTATCTATCTATCTATCTATCTATCTATCTATCTGTCTATCTATCCATGTAACGGAATCTTTCAACGCGATTTTCACCAACTTAAAATCATTGGATCGACTTGAAACTTTGCATACTTGTAGAGGACCCGTGACAATACAATAATTTCACATTTATTTTCTAGTATCCTAGCCATAATCATCAGAAAATCAAAAAAAGTGTTTTTGTATCAATGTAACGGAATCTTTCAACGCGATTTTCACCCACTTACAAACATTGGATCGACTTGAAACTTTGTATACGTGTAGAGGACCCGTGACAATACTATAATTTCATATTTATTTTCTAAACTCCTGGCCATAATCATCAGAAAATCAAAAAAAGTGTTTTTGTATCAATGTAACGGAATCTTTCAACGCGTTTTTCACCCACTTATAAACATTGGATCGACTTGAAACTTTGTATACGTGTAGAGGACCCGTGACAATACAATAATTTCATATTTTGTTTCTAAAATCCTGGCCAGAATCATCCGAAAACAAAAAAAAAATGAAAACTGGTATCATAGGTTGCGGACTTGTCGACTTTTTAGTCAATCGTTGTAAGAGCTCAGTTGGTAGAACAGTGAACTCTTAGTGGTATATAATTTCAGTAATCCATACGTCGCTGGTTCAAATCCGGCTGGGAGGGTTTTTTTTTATAGAAGAGTATTACTTTTAGCTCATACTACAACAGTATTGAATTTAAAGATATTTATATTTTTATCTTATTCTGTAAAATATTAAAACTAAAAAATAAAAAATAAATAATAGTTTTTAAAAACTAAAAGAACACGCTTTATTAGAAAACTAAAATATGAAAAATAATTTTAATTTTCAATACGCTTGGGATAAAATTAAAGTGGTCAACAAAAATATCATCTCCAACACATATAGAATAAAACTAGAGTTACCAACAAGAAGAAAATAATTTTACCATCAAAAGCGTGGGGTGCTTTTTATGATTTTTACATTTTCTTCTTAGAGAGCTTACTTTTACCAATATCTGTTTAATATCAAATATATTAATTGATATAGAGCACCCCACGCTTTTGGTGGTAAAATTATTTTCTTTTGTTGATAACTCTAATTTTATTCTATATGTGTTGGAGATGATTTTTTTGTTGACCACTTTATTTTATCCCAAGCGTATTGGAAATTAAAATTATTTTTTTAAATAACCAAGAATTTGTTAATCATTACAGTCACTTTTCCCGATTGTAATTGGTACGTGCACCAAACTTGGTTGAAAATTCTCTCCAGACGGCACATATACACATAAGCATACATTAATTTATACATAAAGTTATATATTTATTATTTCCTCCCTAGAGAAGTTAAGGCCACGTGACTTCCTTTTCCACCCAACCAGGACAAACGTGTTTCAATAAAATTCAACACCACAAAAATTATAATGAAATTTTAATAAGATATTTGAGACATTATCGTATATTCATATTAGTCTCTGGTTTGATTTATTAAAATATTTTTATTATAGAAATACGTAAATTAATATATCAGGCAAATCAACTGAATTAATTTTCAAAGATAGAAATTTTACCTGAATTGGGACTTGAACCCAAGACACCGTCTTTACGGGCTGTTGTTCTTACCACTTGAGCTATCCAAACAAATTTCAATCCCAACACAAATTTCACTCTCTCTCTCTCTCTCTTATAATCCCGCGTTCCAATAGCAGTGAAAATTAATTCACAATACTATTGGTTGCTTCTTAAATCAAGAAGGCATTATGTTGAATTTTTACATTAATTTATGCTGTAAACCTTTTTATGGTAAAAATGTACAAATTAATACACTCGGACAAATCATCTAAACCAATGTTTAAAGAAAAAAAAATTGCCCCAACCGGGACTCGAACCTCAGACGTGCAAGTGGTCTATTTTCGCCAAAATTTGAACTGCCATGCTAACAATATTTAATAAGACATTGCCTGCCTGATACGATCTAAAATATTAAAACTATCATAAAATAATAATTAAATAATTTGCGGATTGTATAAATAATTAAAAAAGTGTACTCCCAGAGTCAGCAGTAATCACTTGCTCCATAGCAAGGCACTCTGACGTGGATGTGATCTCGTGGCCACATCCCTGGGAGCGATAAACAGATATCTGGAACTTCTATATATACTCAACAAAGATGTAAAAATCCGGTACCTGCAGATAAGATCGAGAAATTTGTTCTTATTTTCGACTGAAATTAAACAAATCAGATATTATACCTAAACAGACTTTTGCAAAAAATTATTCTGAATAAACTTATAGTACCCACTGTTGAAAAGCATTGAGAATAAATTTTTAATAATAAAATAAATTGTGCAAGTTCTCGACATATTTATACAGGGAAAATTGCATAGGGTTCACTAGTGTCATCTCTTTAAATATTATACTACTAAACTGCTCATAGAAATATACAATGTTGTATCCATAGAAACTATTTCATTATAAACAAAAATGTCTGAGTTTTTGTAATATTATGAAAATGCAATGATCCATGACTGTTTGTTTTTTTATATCAGAATGATTTATCGTGGAAACATTTATCTTACATGATAGGTGGGACATGTATTTGTTTATAATACAGTGATTTATTAAGAAAATTATTTCTTCATGTTTGAATTGTATTGTTCCTATTACAGTCGTAAGTAACAAATGGTATCTGCAAGAAATTTTAATTGAATTCATTTTAAAATTAAACTCTGTTTCATAAAACAGTATTTTTGTATGATGTAGAAGATGTTTTTTTTCTGTTCTCTAATAAATGTGAACAAATAATGATACTGCTTTCTTGCATAATTACGTCCAGTTACTGCTTTCTTGTATTGCTGAAGTTATAGAGTTTCATGTTATTAAATGTATATATAACCTTTACTAATATAATTTAATTGCTGTAAGAGGTGACAATAAACTATTTACAATGACAGGAAATTAATACGGGAGTGACACAAGGATGTCCTCTATCGTCATATATATATATATATATATATATATATATATATATGAATCAGATAATTAGAGAATGGACAAAACAACTTCATGGACATACACAATTGAATAGAAATATCAAATTGGATAAGTTAATTTTTGCAGATGATGTGGCATTACTGGCACCCTCAGAGGCCGAATTACAGTATTCAGTTTATAATTTTAACAAAATAGCCATAAAATACAATATAAAAATTAACACTTTTGTTTAAAACTAATGGCTTTGATGGGAAAATACTCTGTACGTAGCAAAATTTGCATATATTAAAAAATACTGCAAAGAGTAAATTCATTTACCTATCTTGGATATACAGTAACATATTTTTATGTAGTAGACATATCAAATAGAATTGTTAATGTTAATAAAACTATGGGAATAATAAATTCAGTGATGAAACCTTCACTAGTCCAGAAAGATACTAGAGTACGGTTATACAAAACCTTAGCAAGACCTGCACTTTGCTACGACAGTGAGGCATGGACTTTGAGGAAAGGAGAGCAGGATAATTTCTAGTGAAATGAAATTCATGAGACATACAGTAGAATACACCAAGTGCGATTACAAACGCAATGATGATGTCGTGAAGGAACTCGTTTAGAACCAGTCATTAATATATAGGCTACATGATCTCTAGTATATAAAAAGTATAGAGCCAGAGGGAAAACGCCCAGTTGGTAGACCAAGAATGAGGTGGGAGAATAAGATTAACTATGATTTGAGGGAAGTAGATTATACAGGGAATGACTGGAAAGGATTAGCTCAGGATAGGGATGTATGGAGAGCTTATGTCCGCGCGGCCATGAACCTACGGGTTCGATAGTGCCAGTGAGTAAGTAAGTAAGTAAGTAAGTAAGTAAGTAAGAGCAGGTGTCTAGTTTCAAATATTTGGGCTGTGATGTTGGCTACAATGTGGAAAGAGATATTGACTCCAAAATAAATAAATTTCATACGGTGTGTGGAACAATACAGAGAACATTCAAAAATAAAATTAGAAAAGAAACAAAGATAAAAATATATAATGTTATGGCGGTTCCCACAATATTGTATGTATGTGAAACTTGGGCACCAATGAAAAAACAGAAGGATAGAATACAGACGGCGGAGATGAGGTTCCTAAGACAAGTTCAAGGATGTACAAGACTTGATAGAATAAGAAATGAGGATATAAGAGAAGAATTGAAAGTGCAGCCTTTATTGGATAAGGTCACGAATTGCAGACAGAAATGGATTGATCATATGGATGGAATGAGTAAGGAGAGATATCCATTGTTAGCAAGAAATTATCAAGCAAGAGGAAGACGTGATGTTGGAAGACCTAGAAGACGTTGGGCTGATGCATTATGAAGTCGGAACGGGCAATTGCCTAATCCCTGGAGTGATGATGATGATGATGATCTCTAGAATAACGGGATGAATCATTTGCGACGAATGACTTTAGAAAGTTCCCAAAGCCATGTTTATTTATTGCCCAACAGGGAAGAGATCTCGGGGTCGTCCAAGGAAACGCTGGATACAAAATTCATCAGTGAGTTCGTAACAGACCTATAGGCCTAATACTTGGATGGATTTTAGAGGGGTTTTATTCTACGGATTTAATTTTAGAGATGATTTTGAGATACAAATTTTTAAACTTACTACTTCTGCATATATTATTTCATTATAGTTCATCAAGTACTTACATGGTTTTTAAGATGGAAATTAAAAAAAATAGCACTTCCGTATATATTTTATTATAGTTCAGCACTTATATACTTCTTTCTGACATTGTAGATATCGAGAAAACTATAGAGCAGTGATTAACTACATTTTCGTTAAAACTCAAACGAAACCTTTACTGGAGGATCAGGAAAGCTGTGACATGTACAATCTTCTGTATAAGCATTCCAATGTCGGCACTTTTAGTGTTCTTTTTTGTGTTAAATAATTATAATAGCATTAACTAATATCAACTTTATTTAAATATATAATACATTCGTATAATTGTAAAAAGAATTTTAATATAATCGGAATGTATCATAAACATAAGTTTACTAGCTACTACACGGCGTGCGCTGCTACACCTAATAAATAAATGATAATGCGTTTTTGCACTAAGTTGAATAAGTAAAAGGAAAAATAAGTATAAATTAATATCGTTATTAATTTTAGATCCTCCTGCTGATTACCCGGCGTTGCCCGGGAATCTACGCATTCCGCGATGTAGGCCTACTTGGCATAAATGAGCTAAAAGACAAAATTCGTTATTTTTTAGATATCTATGAAGGAATACCCGCCGTGCGCTGCTATTCTTCCCCGGGAATCTACTTATCCCGATCTTCTTGGCAACAATGAAAGACAAAAATGGTTATTGTGAGTTATCCTTAAAAGACAAATATTTGCTGTCGCGGACTTCTGTGTATAGGTGTTTGAGATATTCAATTTTGTGTACAATAATTTTGTGTGTTTGTTATGATTTAGGCAGCGTAAGCCAATTTAACTTACAAAAAGCGACGTTTTTTCACTACAGAAGATGATTTGTAAGGGTTAAGAATTTGAGCATTTAAACTCTCTTATAACCTACAAACTTCCCGGGATAAACCCCATGACAATCGGATGAATGGTAATGGCAACACAATGCTTGCCCGGGAATATACTTATCCCGATATCCTTGGCATCAATGAAAGACAAAAATGGCTATTGTATGTTAGCTGTAAAAGATAAGCATATGCTGTCGCGAACTTCTTTGTAGAGTTTTTTTGAGATATTCAATTCTGTGTACATTAATTTTGTGTATTTTTATGGTAAGACAGCGTTAGCTATTGAAGAGTAAAATAAATAATAGTTTTAAAAAACTAAAAGAACACGCTTTATTAGAAAACTAAAAAATGAAAAATAATTTTAATTTCCAATACACTTGGGATAAAATAAAGTGGTCAACAAAAAAAATCATCTCCAACACATATAGAATAAAATTAGAGTTATCAAGAAAAATAAAATAATTTTACCATCAAAAGCGTGGGGTGCTCTATATCAATTAATATATTTGATAATAAACAGATATTGGTAAAAGTAAGCTCTCTAAGAAGAAAATGTAAAAATCATAAAAAGCACCCCACGCTTTTGATGGTAAAATTATTTTCTTTTTGTTGATAACTCTAAGTTTATTCTATATGTGTTGGAGATGATTTTTTTGTTGACCACTTTATTTTATCCCAAGCGTATTGGAAATTAAAATTATTTTCCATTTTTTAGTTTTCTAATAAAGCGTGTTCTTTTAGTTTTTTAAAACTATTATTTATTGTATTATTATCGACATGATTAGAATAGAAATATGAATACATATCGTACTCTGCTTATCAAATCTTACTCATAACACTGGTCAACATGATTTTTTGTCTCATGAGTACCAATAGTTGTACTTAATGCAGTTTCTTTTTATCGTGTTTTCAAATATGTATTCGAAATTTCTCCATCACCCACATTTTTTATTTCAATTTCAATTAATAGATTTAAATAATTATTTTTTAATAAACGTTTTTTCGTCCATTTGTCCATTGTAAAATAAAACCAAATGAGCTAACTCAGGAGATTTCAGCTAGGGAAAAGAGATATCAAGGCAAATGGAATCGTAATATGCTGGCCAATTATTGTTGGACCATCAAGAGGGATTCTCCACAGGCGAAATATAGCAGAAAATAATCATTTCTTACTTTTTAGGCGAGTCCGAATGTTCGAATAATGTGTTATTACGAATGTAGAAAATATCAAAATGTTTGAAATTATAAATTTCTGTCTCTGGGAAACCTTGCGTGATGGAGAAAACCCGATATCGTATTTGAATTCGGGAGAAAAAATAATATCAGAATCACATATTTTTCTTTCTGAGAAAAAAAAAATCATTTTTGTTGCTCAGTGTATCATTGCTATTGTTTTTACAAAACCACCGGTATTTTGATGGTATAGTGCTATTAATGGAACTTTATGAAAGGGGAAATTAAAAACCATAGATCTCTCCTCACATAATAATGTAGTACGGTAAAGAATGTCAGATGTGGAAAATATAACTAATTCCATGCATAGCCATGCAAAACACATTATCCATGAAGGACACCGTATGTCAGATATTGAAAACACCCTAACAGTAATGCACAGAGAAAATAATCCAGCTAAGATAAACATACTCAAGGAGATGGAAATTTTGAAGGCAGTTAACAACAACGACCATCTGATAAATGAAAACGTACCCAGTACGTGTAACCCCTTCTACTGGATCTTCACTGAAATACCAGTTTGAATCCTGCTGATGATGAGACTAGTCCCGAAAGCGGTACAGACAACTAATAAAGTTGAGAAGACGGACTTTTAGGTAAATATTTCATAATTTTATGTTTTATCTCTTATAGCAAGCGGTACTCCCTGCTAGAGTGGAAGGAGGATATCTACTTTTTTAACTGTGCGTACTTTACTATCATACTAATTAGGGACAGAATGGAATTCCCTTTGATAAGTTTTAAAGTCTTATAGCAAGCAGTAGTACACGCTAAAAAGGAAGGGGTATACTTAACCTGGCAATTATATTTTGTGTTATCAACGTTCTCTCAAGATAATCCTTGTTTCCAGGAATAGGATAGTTTTAAAAGCATGACATAATAGATAAGGAATTTTAAAAGTGTTTTTTTACTGAATCTACAATGACATGGTTAGGGCTGGATATGTATATCCCTGAAATTTTTCCTCGCATAAATCACACATCCAACTTTTATATCACAAAGTATAGTAAAAAAATACGTGAAATACGCGAATAAAAATGGTCTACAGTATGCCCGGGCTAGATGTATTATTCATTATAACAAATATTAACTAACACACTCGCTGACACTATCGAACCCATAGGATCATGGCCGCGCGGACATAAGCTCTCCATTCATATCTATCCTGAGCTAATGTTTCCAATCATTCCCTGTATAATCTACTTTCCTCAAATCATGGTTAATGTTATTCTCCCTCATTCTTGGTCTACCAACTGGACGTTTTCCCTCTGGTTTTCCTACAAGAAGCTTCAATATACGTCTTTCATTCCCTTACGTGCTACATGTCCTGTCCATCGCAGTCTACGAGACTTAACTGTTCTTATTATATCTGACTTCCTATAAAGACCATGTAGTTCATTGTTATGTAGTCTTCTCCATTCACCTGTCCATCTCTCTTTGGTCCAAAAATGTTCCTAAGAACTTTATTCTCCAATACTCATAATCTCATTTAACAAATCATATTTATTAGACTTAATGTTTAAAATTATTCCTTCCTCATATAATTAAACAAATTCCTGAACGTGAGTGAACATTCATGTAGCATTAGCTTACTTGTTCCTTATTAATACATGATTTATATGAAAGTGCTGTTATAATAATAAAATCATGGAGTGTTCCTGCAAGCTGTGACATATGTATAATAATAAAGTTCGCTTTTTTCAAAAGGTGGTCAATAATTATTTCTGTATAATAAAGAATTTTCAAGTTACAGTATTTTCTATTCTCTTGAACAGTTTTCAAACTCTCAGTATTGTATCCATTATGAAATAATAAATTGAATTGCCAACACTTGTTGAAGCTTTTATAGGTAGGCTAAAATAAACTAAACTCCATGGCGCGACAGTCCTAGAAAGCCCTTGGCTTACCAGTCGGCTGCTGGTCTCACATGCACATGTGTTATTCATAGTGGTGAATGCTCATCCATCCACCAAACTGAAGTCGCTATTTATTGTATATATTCAAATTCTTCATGATGCTAGGTGGAAACCGTTCCCATACTTGCCGAATTTCATGACAAAATTTATCCTCTATGGAGACTCGAACCAGCGCAAGTTCCATAGCATCAAAGCATTATCCATTAAACCGCTCGGCAACGGAGCAGAACTGATATATATATATATATATATATATATATATATATATATATATATAGACTAATAATAGGAAATAGAAGTTATATGTCAAGAATTTTGACATTGCATATTCCACCACTAGGAATTATAAGGTGTGACAGAAACATCTAATTACTTCCTGACAATAGAACAATAGAATATGACATGCCAATTATATGTTATTATTCAATTTATTGGCTACAACCACTTCATCACCAGGCTTCCCACTCATTCTGGTTTTATACGCCAAGATTCCTACAACATGACTATTAATGCTTTCTATGAAACTTAAATATGTCTACATATACATCTCAAAAATATTTGTTACGGAGTCTATTCAGAGTTTGTCACCTAAATTGTAACAACTGTATGTAAAGTAAATGCCACGTCTGTTACAGTGCCAATTAAGCGTGTCAAACTAATTGCATTGTAACACATCCAAAGACTATGTAATATATAGGGCAAATATATAATTATTATTTTAGTTATTATTGTTATTATTATTATTATTATTATTATTATTATTATTATTATTATTATTCACGGTTTAGGCTTATTTACTAGCATGTTCCGGCTCCAAATTGCTGCTCTTTCCATCTTTTCCTTGGTCTTCCCAAACTTCTTCCTCGTGGTGAATAGTTGTATGCTGCTTTTGGTATTCTATTCTCAGTCATTCTTGCCAAGTGTTCTTTCCAGTTTGTTCTGTATTTCTCTATTGTTGAGTTTAATTCTTCTATTTTTAGTTGTTGACTTATTTCTGTGTTATGTTTTTTGTCTGTTCTTTGATATCCTGCTATTGGTCTGAGGAATCTCATTTCAGCAGCTTGTATCTTGGCAGATTGTTGTGTTGTCACTGTCCATGTTTCGGATCCATAAGTAATAATAGGCACTGCCATTGTCTTGTATAATTTCATTATAGAGTATTTCCTGGCTTTCTTTTTCAAAGCTCTTTTTAGTGTACCTGTTATATAATTAAACTTATTAATTTAGTTATTTATATCTGTTTCCGCTGTGTATGATATTTCGCAACCTAGGAAGTTATATCTTACTACTTGTTCTATTGGTTTATTTTCTAATATTATCTTTGTCCGAACTGGATGAGTGCCCTTGAAGACCATTGTTTTTTTATTTTTGTGAGGATATTTCCATGTTGTATCTTTTTGATATTTCATTTAGTTTATATAGCATTCATTATTATTATTATTACTAGTATTATTATTATTATTATTATTATTATTATTATTATTATTATTATTATTATTATTATATGCGTCCGGAACCTGGACAGTAATTAGGAAACAAGCCACAAGCTGTTAGCCTCGATGGAGGCGATCGGCAAGAATTTAAAGAAGGGATAAGATCAGAAACAGCACAATAAGGGAAATTATGCAAGTTGAAAAAAAAAAACATATTAGGAAAAATAGCAGAAAAACATTTGAAATGGTATGGACATCTCATAAGAATGGAAGAAGAGAGAATACCAAAGAAGATCCTTAATTGGAAAGCTAATGGAAGAAGTAGAAGAGCCAGGTCTAGAGAACGATGGATGGACGGAGTGAAGATAAGTATGGAAGCTAGAGATTTGAGGGAAGAAGATGCTTTAGATAGGAACCTCTGGCGACATTACTTTGTGTTGAAGGAGAAACACCGTATTGTGGAATATTCCTAAATAAAAATATATTATTATTATTATTATTATTATTATTATTATTATTATTATTATTATTTAGGAACTGAACCTGAAGGTCGAGGGTTTGAGTCCCGTTGGGGTCAGGATATTTAAAAATCTTCTATGGCACCATGACTCTGGTGTCGACTCAGTCTCAAAAGGAAAAGAATACTAGAACGCTTGTTCTGGGGGTAAAGGCGACCGACACGCAGGGTTGACAACCCGGCTGTCATCAAATGCCGATTATCTAGAAAAAGTGGAAGTCTTAAACTCCAACTACTCTGAGGGTCTCCTATGGCCTGTAGTGGGATCACTTTACCTTTTTACATCTTAATTTAGTTGAATGCTTTGGTCTTCTAAGCAATTTCTTTCCAACGCCATCACGAACACAGCTAATTCGATTTTTTATCTTCAGTTCCTTCAAGTCTTGTACGATATCATTCTCTCATTCAATTTTATGTCTGCCTTAGGCTCTACAGTAGTTATTAAAGATTTCCACTGGAAATTTTTTTAACAAATCTTTCATCACACACTCTATATACGTGACCAAACCAATTCAATCTGTGTGCTGTTACGAGATTAACAATATTCTTATTTTTAATAATTTTATTCAATTCATCATTTTTATAATTATTCAAGTTTCATCTCCATTTTCTGTTGGCCCGAAAATTTTCCTTAGGGTTTTCCTTTCAAAGCTAATATTTTTTTGTATTTCGACCTTTTTCAAGGTTCAGGTTTCATGAGCATAAGCCATAACAAGTCGTATCATAGTTTGATATATTCTATATATATATATATATATATATATATATATATACTTTATTTGCTGCTCATTAATATCAAATTTATAAGCCTAATCTCAGACGTTAACTCATCATCATCATCCGGTATCATGGCAGCTGCCGCCGTATTCCGGAAACCAAACGCCTTTCCTCTCTATCCATCCATTGATCTTCCTCCATTCCTCTGATATTCATAGCTGCTTGTACCCCTTCTATCCAAGTTTTCTTCGGTCTTACTCTCTTCCTCCTTTCCATTGGGATCCATTCCATAACAATTTTTGGCAATCTTTGCTCTGGTATTCGTTTGACATGACCAATAACTCAATAATAATAATAATAATAATAATAATAATAATAATAATAATAATAATAATAATAATAATAATAATAATAATAATAATAATAATAACAAACCCTATACTCGTGTCCGCGTAATGCCAGGTCGAGGGATTAGATGAAATGGAGCCTCTATTATTGAATATCTGTAGCGTACATGGATAGCTTATTGCACCACCACAGGTGCAGAAGAAATTAAATTAAACGAAGTGGATGAGTATAAATGATGATGATGATGATGATGATAATAATAATAATAATAATTATTATTATAATAATAACAATAATAATAGCTGGAGATCTTGGGTTCGAATCCCGATTTAGGCATTTTTTTATCTATGGTTGTATTAACTATTGGATGTGAACAGCAAGCCTAAATTAATTAATTTCAAATATTATGTTTATAATATCAACGGTTGAAATGTGATAAGTGAACACTTTTAATTAACGAAGTGAGATCTCAGAAGCTTCATAAGGGCTGAATTTTGTGAGGAAAGGGGTAGGCTTATCTCTAGGTGTATACACACAATTACATCAGCAGCATTACCTTGACCTAGACCAACTTTTATGGATGTACAGTGATTCAGACTAGGAATTCTGAACTCGGTGTTCAGTGACTAAGCTCCAGGTGAAGGCCGAATCCGAATATGGGGCTTGCTAGGTGCCCGGAAATGTGAGCTCACTTGCCAAATTTGGAGCTTTCTGCTCCAGATGTCCTCCGCGCGAGCTTAACATAACATTGTAGGAATGTTTTAATTAATTGCCTGATATACATATCTGGCCATTTATATTGAGGGAAGAAAACAAGCTAAAAATCTTCGAAAATTAAGTAACGAGTGAAACATTGATTTACATATGCATGAGAGAGAGAGAGAGAGAGAGAGAGAGAGAGAGAGACAGAGAGAGAGAGAGAGAGAGAGAGAGGAGAGAGACAAGAGAGAGAGAGACAGAGAGAGAGAGAGAGAGTGAGAGAGAGAGAAGAGAGAGAGACAGAGAGAGAGACAGAGAGAGAGAGACAGAGACAGAGAGAGACAGAGAGAGAGAGAGACAGAGAGAGAGAGAGAGAGACAGAGAGAGAGAGAGAGACAGAGAGAGAGACAGAGAGAGAAGAGAGAGACAGAGAGAGAGACAGAGAGACAGAGAGAGAGACAGAGAGAGAGACAGAGAGAGAGAGAGAGAGAGAGAGAGAGAGAGAGAGAGAGAGAGAGAGAGAGAGAGAGAGAGAGAACTGTGAACCATATAAGCTTACTGTAGATCCATCCATAGTAATTCTGCCCGAGGGCAGGTCTTTCACTGTAATCATAGCATTTTCATGCTATGCTTTGCAGCTTTACTAGGGAATTGTAGGTGTGGTGGCTTCCCTCCCGTTGCTTTCCACACCGGTGAAGGATGATGATTATGATGACTATTTAACTCATGCCCCAAATGGGAGTCAATGACCAATCACGTTTCAATGATTTCTGTATTACAACCAATCAGAGACGTGTTTCACGAAATAATTATCAACGTTAGGATTATCATATATTAAGCAAAGCTCCTCCTTTTTAATATTCTGAACAGGTCTGACCGTTATTTTGCAGTGACTGAGCCTATAACAAATACGGCTACCAGATTGTATATAATAGTGCTTACATGTCAACATTTGTAGCAATTGATTATACCACCAAAAAAAGAAACCACTGTTTGCACTTTCTTAATGTATACGACATCAAAAATGAATTAATATACAGATTGATGTGTTTCATTTTTTCTCCACTAGAGAGCATTCTTACAATATTGCGTTCCTTTGGCAATAAATAGTATGATCTGGTTGCAGTGATAAACAAAAGAAGCAGTAGAAGCGTAGGCTACCTATCGTTTCTCATTAGTTTTCAAACATCACCGTTTACTTTAAATATAAAAATATTTTTAAATAACTGTAGTTAAATAATGATTTGTGAGTAAACAGCTTTATTTTATTCGTTAAATAGTCCTAACAAATGCCACTCTTGATTTCCAAATTCTCTAGATAAATTCACTCCTCACTTCGTGAGTCGTGAATTTATCGATAATTTGGAAATCACTCGTGGCATTACTTATGATAATGATAAGGGTGATAATGATGGCCATATGATTTCGGGGACAGTTTGGGCCTTAAAGTTTTCCTGACATTTGTCTTACAGGTGAGAAAAAACCCTCACCCAGAAAAACTGCTCCGACCGGGGATCGAACCCGGGCCCGCTGCGTGACAAGGCAGCACGCTACCTCGAGACCACCTACTGTAGATAACCAACTAAGATTTTAATTCCAGTAGGGACTCATGATTTAGCCGTTAACGTGTATGTACGAGTAATATACTGTAGACAATGTGCACATCATGTGGTTAAAATGAATGAGTGTATGATAGAGATATTTCAAAATTCTCGATGGAGAATCTTTGGGCGAGAGCCCAAAATATCGAAGCGTAGATGGAAAAACAACGTTCAGACAGATAAGAGGGAGTGAAAATTGACTAAATGTACCTATAAGGGAACAGTCAACCATTGCATGCCGAAACTTACCTTTCAATTTCTTCCAGAGAAGAGTTGTGATGTACAAAGGCCGTGTCCAAAAAACAATTATATGCCAGTTTTAACTGGAAGGCACTAAAATCCAGCGCCAAATTTCTGATTTAAACTATAGGGAATTAATAAGACTCCTGTATTGGCAGACTGGATAACCCTCACTACACGCCGTCCGCGCCGCGTCTTTGGTTTCAGAACCCTGCAACCTATTTAGACTTTGTTGAATAAAATAAAATAAGAATAACAGTGATTTTATATAATTTCTTTTTTATTAGGAATTTCTCTACAATACAGTAGTTTTTCTATAACCTAGTGTAAATTTTACTCCTCCATAAATCCCTATTCTCTGCAATCACTCTCTATTAATCCTCTCGGCACCATTCTCCAATGCACTTCTTGAATCCACTGTTGTTTTGGTCTCCCCTTTCTTCTGTTGCCCTCCACTTCAAAATTTAATATCGTCTTAGCTATCTGTCATCTGACATCCTCTTTACGTGGCCAAACCATTTACTCTTCTTTCCTCAATAACTTGTAGAACATCTTTTTGAACATCCATTTTATATAGTTCAGGTATTTTGAGAGTTCGATCATGTGTGTGTAACATTTATCATTTGTAAACGAGTTTTACTTGAATGTTGTTTTTAAATTATTCATAAGAAGTAAACCGTAATCTCTAGCAAGTAGCACAAGTATTGAATCTGTTTATAAATAGACATCCATCTCAATTATATATATCATGCTATTAAATTATATTGATGCCAGTTGAAAAAAAAAAATAGGAAAAATAGAAGAAAACGTTTGAAATGGTATGGACACCTCATAAGAATGGAAGAAGAGAGAATATCAAAGAAGATCCTTAATTGGAAAGCTAATGGAAGAAGTGAAAGAGGCAGGCCTAGAGAACGATGGATGGATGGACGGATGGATGGATGGATGGATGGATGGATGGATGGATGGATGGATGGATGGATGGATGGATGGACGGATGGACGGATGGACGGATGGAGGATGGAGGATGGATGGATGGACGGAGTGAAGGGAAGTATGGAAGCTAGAGATATGAGGGAAGAAGATGCTTTAGACAGGAACCTCTGGCGACAAAGCACTTTGGGTTGAAGGAGAAACTATTTATTGTGGAATATTCCTAAATAAAAATAATACATTTAAAGATAATTATCTATCCATCCATCCATAGTAATTCTGCCCAAAGGCAGGTCCTTCACTGCAATCATAGCATTTTCATGCTTGCTTGCAGCTTTACTAGGAATTGTAGGAGTGGTAGCTTCCCGTTGCTTTCCACACCGGTGAAGGATGATGATGATAATGATAAGGATGATAGCCATATGATTTCGGGGACCGTTTGGGCCTTAAAATTTTTCTTACATTTGTCTTACAGGTGAGGAAAAATCCCGATAGAAACCTCACCCAGAAAACTGCCCCGACCGAGGATCGAACCCGGGCCCGCTGCGTGACAAGGCAGCACGCTACCTCAAGACCACAGCAGTGGACCCTTGCATTTTGCCATCCAAAAAAAAAAAAATCCCTCGGCCCTGGCTGGGTTTGTACCGTATTTAACTAGATGTCTCATTGGGTCGGTATGCTAACCACATGCCATTCATGACATATGTAGGGAAATAAGCGTAACAACATTTATCTGGTTAAGAAACCATGTCCCCGCAGTGGGACGAAAAGTGATAGTAGTAGTATATAAGACAGAGAAAAATTTGTGTATGAGCTAATTACTTCAAGTTTTATAATAAAAATATTGCATATAAAATTTAGCTTTAATTATTGCAATCTTATTATTGACATTTTTTCCCCCAAAAAATATTTTTAAAAATATGAATTTTCAGAAGAAAAATATATTTTATCAATGGGGATGTTATCTGTAAAAACCATGATAACTAACTAACTCACTGGCACTATCGAACCCGTAGGTTCATGGTCGCGCGGACATAAGCTCTCCATACATCCCTATCCTGTGCTAATTTTTCCAAAATCATTCCCTGTGTAATCTACTTCCCTCAATCATAGTTAGTTATTCTCCCACCTCATTCTTGGTCAACCAACTGGGCGTTTTCCCTCTGGTTTTCCTACAAAAAAGCTCCCATGCTCGTCTTTCATTCCCCATACGCGCAACATGTCCAGCCCATCGCAGTCTACGAGACTTAACTGTTCTTATTATATCTGGCTTCCTATAAAGACCATGTAGTTCACTGTTATGTAGTTTTCTTCATTCACGTATCTTCACTCTCTTTGGTCCAAAATTTTTCCCAAGAACTTTATTCTCAAATACTCGCAATCTCCTTTCCTCCCTTATAGTAAGAGTCCTTGTTTCGCATGCATATAATATATCTGGTAGAATAATAGTTTTATATTATTTTCAGTTTAACGTTTTTTGAAAGGAGTTGGGACATCAAGAGTCTCTGTAATGCATAATAGCACGCATTTCGAGAATTGAGCCTATGTTTAATTTCTTTGTGCAACTCATTCCTATTTGTGATTTTTGTTCCAAGGTATTTGAATTCAGCCACATCCTCAACATTTCCCTCATTTGTCATTAGTTGTCCATTTCCATTATAAATTATAATGTATTTCTATGTGTGGCCACATATATATTTTTTTTTCTTTCAACGTTCCTCGTCTCTCATTAAAAAAATGTATGGTTCCACTCACTCTAATCCTCAATTTCACGAAAGGTTAGTTTCACAGCGTACGTTCTTAGTCATACATAACTCTACAATTCTTACCCTCCTTTCACGTTCTGCTTTGAAAACTTAATTCAAAATAATGTCAGAAATGTGTCATTCAGCTATCATATGATGGAGTATAGTTAGTATATTTTATTTAACGATTCTGTTTAACTGCCCAAGTCAATAGCGCCGCAATTCAAATCCGAGCGTGGAAGGTCTGAACATTTTTTTTATCAGAGGTTTCTTATTTCAGGCTTGTGGTTCTCTTCCACAGACTCGTGGTTTTATTTCCCTTCTGAAGTAAGTCATGCTCAATATTTTTATGCCCTTAAAAATCCATCGCTCCCAGTCGGGTTTGAACCCTAGAAATTTGGAACTAGAAGCGAGCGTAGTAACAACTGTAGTCCATCTGAACTGACTGTCATGATGATAGTTATTATGTTTAAATAGAACGAATTAATATTTCCACTCCATTTAAATTACTAAATATGAATTTTTTGTAATTAAATGGAGCGGTTTCAAATAATTTTCTTTAAATGTGGAAATATTTTAATGTTTTTACTATAATTATGGGATTGGGCTCTTACTTTAAGGGAAGAGAAAAGATTAGAAGCATTTGAGAATAACTTCATATGAAACTTTGTGGACCAAAGAGAGATGAACATACTGGCGAATGGAGAAGACTCATAACATTGAACTACATGATATTTATGGGAAATCATATATAATAAAAAGTCCCGCACCGTAACCGAGTGGTTAATGCAAGATGCTTTGACGCAAGTTACGGGACTTATCGAGTTCCCGTGGGGGAAGAAATTTTCTCATGGAATTTCGGCCAGTATGGGACCGGTGCCATCCCAGCATCGTGAGGCATGTGAGTAGTTAAAAATAAGTATAGTGGCTCCAGGTTGAGAAAATCAGTTATAAAGGCTGGGGGACCCAACGTACTGACCTCATGTCAATCTTACACTGGCAAGATAATCGTCTATCTCTTTGATTAACACATGTAGATGTGAGTCCAGCAGCTCATATGAGATAGTAGGCCAAGGACCTTATAGGCCTATCGCTCCATGGAGTAGTAGTAGTAGTAGTAGTAGTAGCAGTAGTATATATAATAAGAACAGTTAAGTCTCATAGATAGCGATGGGCAGTCATGTGGAGCGAATGGGGAATGAGATAGGGACATTATATACCCTTGTTGTAAAGCAGAGAGAAGGTACCCAGTAAGCAGGTCACGAATAAGATGCAAGAAGAATAATAACCGTAATTTGGGGGAAGTATATTATACAGGGGATGATTGGAAAACATTAGCTCAGGTTAGAGATATATTGAGAGCTAATGTCCATGCGGCCATGAACCTATGGGTTCGATACTACCAGTTAGTTAGTTTATAATCATGGGACTTGATTATTACAAACCACATAAATAATAATTTAATACTATTGTGTCCTTTAGGACAATAGAATTGACTCTTCTAGGCTAACAAAAAAGCACTGTTGTACCAACCTCAAGGCTATATAGATGTTGGACGTCCTAGAAGACGATGGAAGATGAATTCTGAGAGCGGAACAGGCCGACGGCCTACCATGAAGATTATGATGTGTCCTTTAGGCTTCGGTGGTTTAGAGACCTGGTTCAAACCCCGCCGATATCTATGATTTTGTTTAAATTGGAAAATTTCAAGAGACAAGTTCTCCAGGAAGGACTCTTAGCCGTGGGTCATGACTGAAGATTTTGTAGCTTCGCAAAAGAATAACCTCACGCCTAAACTAGAATACTCGTATCTGAGCAAAATTTAATCGGTCTTTCTCATCAAAGTAATTCCGTAGTTGCTTACTAGGTATCTCTTTGAGGCGATGAGGTAACCATATGCCACTTGTCGGGAAATAAGCGTAACTCCCCCATGGAAACACCCGTGCCCAACACGGGGATATACTAGTAAAGACACGTCTTCCACAAGTAAGTCAATATAACGTAAATCAAAGTAATAGAAAAATGAAATGGGCTGTTCTTATTTTATTAAGAACATTGGGAGCAAGAAATACTGACAAAAGAAAGTATTACTTGGGGTACACTAGTTCACTACTAGCCAACATCAGTATCTCATTAGTACGGATTTGAAATCACTCTGTACGCGACTACAGTGTGAAAATAGCAGAAGTGAGGTGAGTTTGCAAGTTGAAGCTCTGACCTGTTGTAAAAACAATTATTATACTTTTATGTGCGTATTCCGTTATGCATATAGCAATAAGTGGCACCAAGTGTAGGAAGAAGGCATGTAATACCAGTTTATCTCCAAAACGGTACTTACTACTTTATATGTAAAAGAAGAGAGGGAAGCAGAAACTGAAGGACCGGTTATTACCTAAAAGAGTCAATAAATATTTCTAAAATATTGTATTACACATTATCAACAAAACCCATACTGTTTCAAATAGTCTTGATAATGATAGCCACGCTATCGAAACGCGTTATTTAATTATCTTTGTTAGGTGATTTGGGTTTTATTGATAAAGTGTAATACTATTTCATTATCATAAGTAATGCCACGAGTGATTTCCAAATTATCGATAAATTCACGACTCACGAAGTGAGGAGTGAATTTATCTAGAGAATTTGGAAATCAAGAGTGGCATTTGTTAGGACTATTTAACGAATAAAATTAAGCTGTTTACTCACAAATCATTATTTAACTATAGTTATTTTAAAATATTTATATATTTAATGTAAACGGCGATGTTTGAAAACAAATGAGAAACGATAGGTACGCTTCTACTGCTTCTTTTGTTTATCACTGCAACCAGATCATACTATTTATTGCCAAAGGATCGCAATATTATAAGGAGGAGCTTTCTTTAATATGGTAATTATAACACTGATAAATATTTGGTGAAACACGACTCTGATTGGTTGTAAAACAGAAATCATTGAAACGTGATTGGTCATTGACTCCCATTTGGGGCATGAGTTAAATAGTCATAAGTAATGCCACGAGTGGTTTCCAAATTATCGATAAATTCACGACTCACGAAGTGAGGAGTGAATTTATCTAGAGAATTTGAAAATCAAGAGTGGCATTTGTTAGGACTATTTAACGAATAATATAAAATAAGCTTTTTACTCACTAATCATTATATAAATATAGTTATTTTTAAATATTGATATATTTAATGTAAACGGCGATGTTTGAAAACAAATGAGAAACGATTGGTACGCTTCATTTACTTCTTTTGTTCGATCACAGCAACCAGAGAATACTATTATTATTACCAAAGGATCGCAATATTGTAAGAATGCACCCTAATGGAGAAATTTATAACCAAGATTATAGGTATTAATTAATTTCTGATGTCCTATGATGTAAATATGTCAATTATATTTTTCTGCGTCATTTCCTGGAAAATAATTCGTTTAAGAAAGTGCAAACAGTGTTTTTTTTGTGGTATCATCAATTGCTACAAAAGTTTTTATATTATCTCCTGCATACGCTTTCTGCTGACATTCATGCACTATATATACAATCTGGTAGCCGTATTTCTTAGAGAGTCAGTTCACTGCAAAATAATGCCATGACCTATTCAGAATGTTAAAAAGGAGGAGCTTTCTTTAGTATGATAAACTTCGGTTGATAAATTCTAGCGAAACACGACTGTGATTGGTTGTAAATAAAAAATCACTGAAATGTGATTGGTGATTGACTCCCATTTGGGGCATGAGTTATAAATAGTCACCAAAAATATACTATTCATTAATATTTCTAAAATAGTCAGTGATAAAAACAAATGAATAGGGATTTGAGGAATTTAAATTGAGAACTTTATATTTTGTAATATAAATATTCGGAACTTCAAAGTTAAATATTAACTATTCAGGGTGTTTCTGAGTATGAGAAAATGCAACGTCGCCAGCAAATTGAAATTAAAGTGAATTTAACACGATGCGATTCTAATATGATATTGTACCAGAAAGCCTATGTTATTCCATAATATTGCAGATCAATAATTGCAATAGTTATTAATGTTCTTCTTCTTCCTTTCATGTGATAGACCTAGTGGTCTGTTACGGTCTCAATCCAACGTTTGAAGTGTCTGCCCAAATATCTCTTGCCTAGTGACTGGTAATTTAAGATTTGACGTGGTATTAGTTATTAATGTTAATAGGCCTAAGTATTATTGTTATTTATCATATTTTTAAATAAGAATAATATAGTCCTACATTAAATGTTATAATAATAATAATAGTTATTATTATTATTATTTTTATTATTATTATTATTATTATTATTATTATTATTAAAACATAGACCTATAGCTTTTCTACTCCCACTTCTCTTATAATTTGACTGATTACTTCTTGATTGAAGAGACCATAGTTCGCTCAAAGCCATAACTTTAGTTTATAGAAGATAGCGATGTTATTCAAGACAGGGGTATGAAACACACTGAATAATAAAACTATATTGACTATTAAAAACATATACTATACATGCCAACACATACAAATTATTTGCTATTTAGGTAGGAAAAAATAATATCAAAAAAACCCTATACAGCAGGCATAAACAAATAATTAGCCGTTAAGAGATGGACAAATCTCAGAATCGACAGACTGGACGGTGAATGTTGCTGTCACAAAAAGTAAGCAAGAGTTTTTTTTTTTCAATTTAACAAAAGAGAGAAATATTCCGTAAACCAACGAAGTGGGGCCATAATTTGGATTTGCTGAGGAATGCGCTTACTTTACGTATTCCTGAGTGACGGATTTTTTAATCACAATACTGTATATGACCACCGCTGTGGTCTCGAGGTAGCGTGCTGCCTTGTCACGCAGCGGGCCCGGGTTCGATTCCCAGTCGGGACAGGCTCCTGGGTGTCTTCTTCAGGGTTTTTCCTCACCTATAAGACAAATGTCAGGAAGCTTAGGGCCCAACGGTCCCCGAAAATCATCCGGCCATCATCAGCATCCTTCACCGGTGTGGAAAGCAACGGGAAGCTACCACACCTATAATTCCCTAGTAAAGCTGCAAAGCATAGCATGAAAATGCTATGATTGCAGTGAAAGATCTGCCCTCGGGCAGAATTACTATGGATGGATATTTTGATTATGTAGAGTACTTGAATTTGTTAGTGTAGATCAGACTGTCTACTTTAAATTCCGGGGAACAAATTTAGCTGTGAATTTCTTGTTACTGGGAAACGCTTTGGAGCGACAGAAATCCCAGCTACGATAATTGGTGCACATGACTGCTCTATCCAATTACTACTCTGCTAGCAATATTAGATATAGCTTAACGTGTGTAAGTGAGGTCCGGGCTCTCACATCCCATTAGCACCAATTACTTGCAGCCAATGACATCTACAAGCACGATAGATGCACAAGATATCTGCATTCGAGTATCAGTATACATTACAATGTAAATACCAAAACTATAAAAATAAGTTAGCTATAACTTTGCAACGTACTACTTAGATATAGAGTGATGTAAGTCTCTCCTTCACAAGCATTTATTTTTACTAGTGTTCGCCCATTGGTCGAAATTCGACCATAAATAACACATCACCGCACTTATTATCGCACTTATTATTACATTAGACATTGTTAGATTTAAATTGTATTTTATTTTATTTGACATTGTAATGGACATTTTATTATCATATATATATATATATATATATATATATGGGGGCACGCCGTAGCATAGTGGTTAAGGCACTGCGCTACAAGCCAGAAGGACGAGGGTTCAAGTTCCGGTGGGGTCAGGATTTTTAAAAACTGACCCAAACCTTCTGGCGGCACTATGGCCCTGGGGTCGACTCAGCCTCTAACGGAAATGAGTACCAGACGCTTGTTCTGGGGGTAAAGGCGGCCGTCACGCAGGGCTGACAACCCGGCTGACATCAAGTGCCGATTATCCAGAAAAAGTGGGAGCCATAACCTCCTACTACACGAAGGACCTCTTGAGGCCTGTAGTGGGATTACTTTACTTATATATATATATATATATATATATATATATATATTAACTGACACCTTAAGATTAGTATTATTTTGTTTTTCATTAATTTGATGGATTACATTTTCTCTTTTATTTTGTTCTTGACATTTCTTCTTCTTTCCGTTTCTTTTGTTGTTGTTTATGTAATATATAAAAATGAACGTTTTTTGTTTGTTTGTTTGTTTGTTTGTTTGTACTTCATGCGGGCCATACCGTTGGTCCTATTATGATGGGGCTTTTTGCAAAATGTTCAGGAGGTTCCCGGGATGGACATAGGCTATAAGAGAGTTGTGATACTCAACTCTTACAGCTTTAAAAATCGCCCTTTGTAGTGGAAAACGTGAAAAAATAGCTCTTTGGACGCGTAAATGGCTTACGCTGCCTAAACCATAACAAACGCACAAAATTAATGTACACAGAATTGAATATCTCAAAAAGCTCTACAAAAAAGACCACGACAGCATATGTTTATCTCTTACGGATAACTCACAATAACCATTTCATTAATGCCAAGAAGATCGAGACAAGTACGTAAATTCCTGTGCAAGCATTGCAGCACATGGCGGGTATTCTTTTACGGATAACTCACAATAACGAATTTTGTCTTTTAGCTCATTTATGTCAAGAAGATCGAGATAAGTAGATTCCAGGACAACGCCGGGCAAACAGTACGGAGTATCTAAAAATAATTACGAAATAAATTTTTCCTTTTACTTATTTAACTAAACATAAAACAAATGTTCATATTTCAGCTCATTTATGTCAAGAAGATCGGGGTAAGTAGATTCCCGAGCAACACTGCGGCAATCAGCACGGGATATCTAAAAAAAATATAAATTAATAATTATTTTTCCTTTTACTTATTCAAGTAAAGATAAACGCACATCAATTTTCATTTATTTAGGCGTAGCAGCGCACGCCGGGTATTCGCTAGTATTATAATAATAACAACAACAATAATAATAATAATAATAATAATAATAATAATAATAATAATAATAATAATAATAATAATAATAATAATAAATATAACTATAATATATTTATGTTGGAGTGTAACTGAAGATGGGAGTGATAGTGTTCTAAATTAGCATCCAACAATTGTGAGGAATGTGGGTAGCTACAATGAGTAGCGGCTCCACGATAAGAAAAACTAGCTATAATGGATAGTGTACCCGACATGCTGACCACATGTCACTCCTATACTGGCAGGATGTGATTAACACATGTACATGTACTCCCCTATAGTTTAAATGGGAGATTTGGCGCTGGATTTTAGTGTCTTGCAGTTAAAAACTACAGATAATGTTTTGGACATGGCCTTTGTACATCACATGCTTCTCTGGAAGAAATGTAACTCATGCACCATGGATATTTTCCATAAACACTGTCTTGGAGTTAAAAACGGCAGAACTAACTGTTTCCAATATTTTATTGATAACGAAAAGTTTAATGAAAAGACTGGAAGCAGCCGAGATGAAATTCCTACGATACGTGACAGGATGTACTCTTTTGTACAAACGGAGGAGTCCGTGAGCAATTATAAATAAAACAAAAGTTGAAGAATATAGAAATAAATGGTTTGAACATGTTAGTAGAATGAGTGAAGAGAGGATACCTTACAGCATGTTAAACTATAATCCACAAGGACATAGAAGTCATGGACGGCCATTTGAAAGATGGAGCGAGCAACTATAATAAGGAGCCGGAACAGATCAGAAATGGTCCAAACCGTGACGGTAGATGATGATGATGATGATGAACACTAAAGATCGTCAATGGATACTAAACAAAAAAAAATCGCTTGGCAAACAGAGGCGAAAATGGTACTTAACTGTTTTGTCTTTGCCTATATATATATTATTATTATTATTATTATTATTATTATTATTATTATTATTATTATTATTATTATTATTATCTTTATCGTATAAAATGACGTTTGTACATGTAATTTACATTGCAACTTTTAATAAATTTTTTAACCCTTAAAATTAGTATAGTGTATAGATTAATCTATACCGTAAACATGTATTTGTGTATTTGTGCTGATTGAGTATAAGAGAAGACATAATAAATAAAACGGGTTCAAAATATCTAATTATATTAAGGGACCTGATGTTCAACTAACTGAATCCAGTTCATGCCTGTGAGTTTATAGACTTAAAAAATAATTGTTGAAGTATTATACTAACCGCTAAAAATTGGTTATTAGAATATTATATACATTTAGAAATAAATTATAATTTATCTCCAAGCTTAAAACAGCATAAGATGTCATATTTTACAACACTTTGAGAAATGTAAGTGTAAGAGTTCAGTATATCTGTCCAACACTCCATTTGTTCCTACAGTTGTTTGATTCCCAATTAAACAACTTTCATGGGACAATTAAAATTGGTGGATTTTGATGTTCTTGTGTTATAAAAGTATCATGTAGATGAATCTAAAAAGTATTTATTTTTATTTGTTTAATGCAGTTGTTTTGACAATATCATTATATATATATATATATATATATATATATATATATATATATATGTGTGTGTGTGTGTGTGTGTATTATTAGATGTATGTCTTTCTTTATAATCCAGGAACATCAAAATGCATCAATTGTATTTGTCCTGACGAAAGCGGTATAGTTGGGGAATTAAACTGCCACATCTGAAATATAAACACATGGTGTAATTAGAGAGGCTCAAGAGCACGTTTCTGAAACAAGTCCTGTGTCTCTCAAAACCCGCACCCTTCCGTCTTACACACGTATTAACGTGAGAAATGCCACTTAATACATGAACTAAGGATGAATTTACTACTACTGTCAACCGCTAGCTACGAGAGACTAATAAAATACAGAGAGGAGAAGCGAAGAGAGATAAGGTGCGACTTCTACAGCACGGATGCCAAGATATACAAAGACTGAACAAGGGGCTATACGAACTACGACACTCCGTGATAAGATTCTCGACCCATATAGTTTCCACTGTGCAGAATAAATAGTACCACTATACCGACGAAAAATGTGAATGCTCTTGGTGCGACAGATACCACGCAATGTACTTGTGAAACATAGAATGACAACTTTTTGCATATTTTGCGCTATTCCTTATTATTATTATTATTATTATTATTATTATTATTTATTATTATATGGAGTATTGGGCGGATACGAGGAAAGCTTATATTTTCTCGAAGCGTGATATGCTAACTAATATAAACCTTGGAGAACTATTCCTAAATGTTTAACTTATAATATTCTGATGCACAATATTAAGTAGTTAGTAGAAGGCCTGACACAATTACAGTATTTAGATAGTCTATAAACAAGCAGCAAGCATAAAAAATAGGCATAAAAAAGAAAATAATAATCAGATGGTTCCTTAGTAAGTGGAAATTTAAGGTAGGAACTGGATTCAGTTATTTGAGATTAAGGACCATTGGAGAATCTTATTTGATGTAAAATTATACCGTCGGGTTCCATAATCTACGAAATTTTAAGTTAAAAAATACGCAAGCAGTAGACAATATAAATTAGGTGCGGTATTTAAAAACTGTATTAGGTACATTGGTAAGGATATGCAAAGAGGGAAATGGAAGACAAAGGTGTGATGCAGTGGATACCAGATGGAAGAACAGAAATGGAAGATTTATTGATAATATTGTAATGATGGAGTGGGAAGAATTGTATTATTAAAATGATACAAGAGATGGACAGAACAATTTGGGGAAGAAACATTAAATATTTGAGTTACTTTAAAACTATTTCTTTGCGTTTTATATGTTTGGTTATAGGCTATGTTTGCTATAATTAGAAAAATATAGGCATTCTCTAGATTAAATAACCTGGAACTTGATATAAAGATTACGAGAAAGAAAAAATCACTCACCTCTACTATCTGCAGATGTTATTCTTATACAGTAATAATTTTGTAGCATATTTCTTCGTAATCAGGAAATATTTTTGTCTGAGATTAATTTCAACATACGTAACGAGGTTTTAAAATCAGTCTCACCATTAACACTATCACAGGAAGTATCACCGCACTAAAAGGTTTTTATGATCACTAAATAATACTCGACCACACTATGAATTTTATGAATATATTTTAATAAGTTAAATACTAAATGATAATATATTCAATAAATTAACCGTAAATCTGCGTCCCCGCCAATAAAATAGTTCACCGTAACGATTGTAAGATGGCGTGATCAGTTTCACAAATCCAACAGTTTTGAAGGAAACGTAATTCAATGTGATCCATTACACGATATACTAAAAAATACCTGCTTTGAAAGATATCGTGTGTAGAAATCTGTAATTTTGAGTTTCAAGTAACCTATTTGAAGAAATCAGTGCTACGTGTCTGATTGTATCGATATACTATAATTTTGTATGCTAATTAGGGTATTTTGGTGTTTAGTGGTTGGCTAATGTGTCTCTCAGTTGCCTTCGGTTTCCGTGCGAGTAGTATGGCGGCCGGTAGAAAAAGTTCTAGTGATTATGACAAGGAATAAAACGATTCTGTCTGAACAGAGATGTATGGCTACTTTATTTGATTGTCAGTGCGATTGCGAGTAAGTAATAAATTTCCTAGCGGTGAATAACAAGTGCAATATGAAGTTTTTAAAGAAGTTATAAACTGAAATCCAGAGCAAAGGATGAGGTAAGTTAACAGTAGTTTTAAATATACAAGTTAAATTACTGGGATAATTTAGATTATAAAATATTTTGGGTTTAATCATTTTAATACACTGATTCGGGCTATCTTGACATGGTTATCCAAATACCACATATCGATTTAAACAATAACATTGTAGACATACTGGTACTATATGGGTCTATATTTTTTTCCCTATTTCAAGAGTTACTAGTTACCAATTTGTGAGTGTTTTATTTTAAATTCTGCGTAGGAATGTGACGACTCCATCGCCCATCGGTTTACCAATGCAAGCAGGCTAACCGACCTACTTACTCACTGGCACTATCGAACCCGTAGGTTCATGCCCGCGCGAACATAAGCTCTCCATACATCCCTATCCTGAGATGTTTTCCAATCATTCCCTGTATAATCTACTTCCCTCAAATCATAGTTAATATTATTCTCCCACTTCATTCTTGGTCTACCAACTGGGGTTTTCCCTCTGGTTTTCCTACAAGAAGCTTCCATGCACTTCTTTCATTCTCCATTCGTGCCATATGTCCTGCCTATCGCAGTCTACGAGACTTAACTGTTCTTACTATATATGACTTCCTATAAAACCACGTAAGTCCATCGCCGTGGCGTAGTCGGTATAGTCCCTACCTTCCACTCCGGTGACCTGGGTTCGATTCCCGGCGGGGTAAGGGATTTTAAATCTCCACCTTGGGTCTGGGTGTGTGTCCTGTAGCACCATTAATGCTCAACTGAGTGCACATTTGCTAAAAAAAAATAGAGACCAACTAGTTCACTGTTATCTAGTGGCTAGGGAAGGAAATGCCCCTACTCTATCTCAAGAACTGAGGTAGCAGGTCCGGATGCCAGGAAGCTGTAGGCTGATAACCTGCAATTCTTAAACACTCTTATCAAAGAAAGTAGGATGAAAGCAAACCGGAATGCTCAGCAAACAACAGAGTGCGTTGGCGACCTTTTTCAAGGCCCTAATGTTTTCCAGTGGAGTGACCAGGAGTAGCCTACTAGTTAAATTACATTCTATTCCCTACACTTTCAATAATAGAATTTAACATCAATTTTCTTAAAAACGCTAGTCACTATTTTATAAAAATGTATTCCAAATTAAGGTAGTGCTCATTAAGAAGAATACTATAACGGTACAGTGTACAATAACTTATAGTCCATAGCTGTGATTTAGAGGCAATGTTAATGCCTCAGATGCATCGAGCACAGGTTTCATCCCCGGTCGGGACAAGTCTCTGAGCATAGCCCCACTAATGATCTTTCTTACATACTTACTTACTTACTCACTGGCACTATCGAACCCGTAGGTTCATGGCCGCACGGACATAAGCTCTCCATACATCCCTATCCTGAGCTAATGCTTTCCAATCATTCCCTGTATAATCTACTTCCTCAAATCATAGTTAATGTTATTCTCCCACCTCATTCTTGGTCTACCAACTGGGCGTTTTCCCTCTGGCTTTCCTACAAGAAGCTTCCATGCAAGTCTTTCATTCCACATACGTGCCACATGTCCTGCCCATCGCAGTCTACGAGACTTAACTGTTCTCATTATATCTGGCTTCCTATAATACCATGTAATTCACTTTTCCTTACACTTTCAATAATAGAATTTAATATCAATTTTCTTAAAAACGATAGTCACTATTTTATAAAAAATGTATTCAGTATTAGTGCTCATTAAGAAGATAAACTGATCGTACAGTGCACAATAACTTATAGTCCATAGCTGTGATTTTAGAGGCAATGCCTCAGATGCATCGAGCACAGGTTTGATCCCCAGTCGGGACAAGTGTCCCGCCCCACTAATGATCTAGTCTGAAAATTTATTGTAATATCCAAACCAGCCTTATGTTTAAAACTAATATAACAAATTAATTTTAATCAAGAAGCCTGGATCGTTTTTAGGTATAGGGTTTTTTTTTTTAGTTTGTGATTAGTTATTGAATAGTCATCATCATCATCATCATCCTGCCAGGTAGTAGTCCTATAAGAACTGTTACGGCCTGAGAAAGCGGTTTTCGTGCCATCTTTTCATAGGTCGACCAAGTGACCGTTTCCCATTTGGACAGTAGTTCATTATTGCCTTGGGGATCCTGGATCTAGCCATTCTTGAGACATGTTCCTTCCAGTTTAGCTGATATCTGGAAATGTAGTTCAGTATTGGTGACAAATTAAGTTCTTGAAGGATTTCTACATTTTTCTTTCGATCCCATTTGGTGTAACCAGCTGTTCGGCATTTTAATGTCGCCTCTTTTTGTAACGAACCAGATATTTGAGGATGAGCTCCTATACTTATGCATTTTCCTAGAATACGTTTATTATATCAGAGTATTCGTTAATATGCTATACATTCCTGTAAAACTTGATCTATGACTTTTGATTTTCGAACAAATAGTTTGTTAACCTATCTTAATTATTCCCTGTCAGATTTTCTCTCGGTAATTAAGCAAAATTGAGATTTATTCGGTACAAGTAAGATTCAAAATGTAGTAGTAGTTAAGATACATCAGCTAATTGTCAATTTCATGGAATATCTAGCTATTACTGGATTCCTTGAAATGTTAATATAACTGTGGAGAAACTTCTCAACTTGCTCCTGTAATTGTGCAGTCAAAGAGTGACATAGAATTATTGTTCCTGGAATAAATGTTTCATTTAATGAATACTGAAAACTTTCATCCATTTAATAGTAAATTAAACGTATTAAGCCTTTTATTTATAGGGTAGATTTCTCGAAATAATTAGACATCGAACTAATTAAAGCTATATATATATATATATTATATATATATATATATATATATATACATACATACACACAAAGGGATTCAGGCATAAATGTTTCTTTTCATGACATTTGATTTTCTTTATTTAATGTCAACATTTAATTATAAGATCGAAATAAAAAAAAAACATTATTTCTATGAAGTAAAAATATTCTCATTAAAATGCTTTCTTGTTATAGAAGCCATAAGATGGCTTCCCGCTATCTCATATGATTTGAAAATTGTATATTAGGAAAGGAAAATTAATGTTGGTACTGAGATGCCTGGATAGCATAGTCAATAATACACTAACGCATATAGTTAGAGGTCCCGGGTTCAAATCCCGGTTTAGGCATTAATTTTTCTTTTCGTGACATATTTGGCTTTCATTGCTTAATGTAAAATGTTAATTGTAATATCGAGATATATATATATATATATATATATATATATATATATATACACACACACGTGTGCGTGTTTGTGTGTGTGTGAAGTCATATGAAATATAAATTATAATATGTAAAAAATACTGTGAGCAATAAGGTATCTCTGTCACCCTTATAGAGGTGAAAACATAGCTGAGATGTAAAGAGAATTAATAAAACTCAGCTTAACTGTGGAACACCTGGAAAAATATCAACTAAATTCTATACAGAAATAAATTACAATCTGGAATAGAAATTGTGGGGGAAGATAAGAATTATCTAGCACCCTTAAGAGGGAGTGAGCGGAGATGACATGTTAGAATAACTTAAACGACCGATATTAATGTCGAATCCACACTTTTAGAAGTCGTTAATATGATAATATGATTGGTGTCAGTCCCGATCAGATTTAAGCCAAAGTTTGACCCTTATCACACTTAGAGTGAATGATGGTTATGAGAAGGGATGAAAAATATAACTTCAAAAGTGACGAGACTACATAGTGCCGGTTTTACAATGTTCGGGGTAGCTAAGCTGATTGATGACAGTCCCGATATTATAATTTAAGCCCAAGTTTGATACACATCATCCCTAAAGGGTGAGGAATGAGAAGGGATGAAGAATAAAATGTCAGTATACCCGAGATTAGTGTTGATTCCATAGTTTTCGGTGTAGGTCTACCTAAGCTGACAGGTGACAGCACCGATGCCATTTAAGCTAAATACCTAGAGGGCGAGATACCGTTATTCTAAGTTCAGCTTCTATCGGTATGAGGAGGATGATAAGCGACGAAAAAATAAAATGTCTAAAATAATCTAAATTAGTGTCAAATGTACAGTTTTCGTGGTGGCTCAGCTGATTGGCAGCAGTCCAGGTGATAGTCCTAGTTTGACTCCAACTACTCCTAAGTTGATTGGGGGGGGGATGACTTGAAAAATAATCGAAAACGGCCGATATTATTAATTACATTAATACAATGATTAACAGTGTAGAATATATCGTTTAGGGAGCCTCTGAGATGACTAGTGACACTCCTGATACTGTTTAATTCTAAGTTAATTCATCATCATGAGGGTGAGAAGGGGTGTTAAAGGGATAACAATAAAATATCCAAATTGAGATTAGTGTAGAATCCATAGTTTTCAGAATCGGTAAGCTGATCGTGACAAAAAGTTGGGATAAGTAAAATACCCGGGCAACGGTAGATATAATCAGCTAATAGAGTATATAATTCTATATACAGTCGCACCTAACGGTTGCGTCAGCATTTAGATGGAATTTGTTTAAATAAAACCCACGGATATTTACAAAAACATTTCTAAAGTAATTTAATTTACTTCACAGAATTTCACTGATTTTACACAAATAACTTGCTGGTAATAAAGTCTCTTGCTCCACAATTTATTTTATTCTTTCTCCTAGCTGATGATTTCACTTAGAACATCTTCTTGTATTTACACATACTCGTCCCCACTCTGTGCAAGACTACAACTGACCGACTTCAATAAACGCGATTGTGAAAACAATCTGGAATCTCAGTCATAATGCCCCCGGTTTGAAGACTCGAGAACCGAGCTTTCCAGAACGGAGGCATAGACTCGTGTCGAAATTTCACCGTGGGACACTGATTCGCGAGTCGTCAGCTCACGAATCTCTCTCTACCATACAATGCGATACTCGATTCGCGTCGACCGCAAAATTCAAAAACCAGACCAACAATGCGTCATTATATATACATAATTTAACAAAAGAAATACGTAGTTTATATCCCTTGTTTCACAGAGAGGTATTTCACGGGGTATTTACATATACCATGTACATCATTTTAATTACAGCGAAATTATATATATATATATATATATATATATACATATACACACACACACACACAGGATGTTGCAAAAAAACACCGACAGCGGAAGTGAGGTAGTACATTGAGATACGTTGATCGTTTTTTAATAAGGTAGCAATGTCTGGAAATGATGCGTTTTTATACTATGACTAGTTAATTATGTCTCAAAATCAGTGTTAGTTTGAAGAATTTGAAGACTCATTAGTTGACAACACCTCACAGGTATGGAACCTGTGAAACGTGGCTTCGCAACGGAATGTGGCTACAACATGACGGACTCCAATGTGAGGAGACATTTGAATACCATGTATCCAGGTCGGTGGATTTGGCAGAGGGGAACCAGTCCCATGGTCTCCGAAATCAGCTGATCTTAATCCTCTCAACTACTTTTGTGGGGCGACATGAAACAGTCTGTTTATCAGACTCCAGTACAGTCATTTATGGAACTTATAGCCCGAATCCACGCTGCTACAGAAACAATTCAAATGAGGCCGGCCGTATTTGAACGTGTGCGTCAATCACTATACCGCCGATGTATGGTCTGTAATGAGATGGGAGGTGGACATTTTGAAAACTTGATGTGACCGTGACAATATTGTCAAGTATTGAGTCTTGAAATTCAAATAAGGGAACTCTTGAGAAGTCAGCTACTCAGTGAGAAAATGCATCATTTCCGGACATAGGTACGGTATTAAAAATGATCAACGTATTTCAATATACCACCTCACCTCCGTTATTGGTGTTTTTTTCAACATACCACCATACACATAGGGTATTTTCCTGTGGTGTTGTCATTATCATTCAAATCACAATCTGCAACAAATGTAGACTAAACTTTGAGAGATGTAGACTACGGCTGCATAAAACCGCATGTCTCTATCTCAAATAGTACAAATAGGCTACATTGTTTTGGTAGCAGGACTTTGTGGACACCCTGTACATCATCAGCATAAACTAACAGCTTGTTAATACCATTGAGTTGTAGACCTTCTTCGTCCTCTAAAGATCTGATGGCATGATCTAGTACAAAATTAAATAGAGGAGATAGTGCATCTCCTTGCTTCAACCAATTGTGGATTTCAAAAGTATCCGAAAACTGTTTGCCTACACGCATCCTATTCTTTGTGCCATTTAGACACATTCGTATTAGTCTAACTTTTTAGGAATTCCGAACTCCAGCAGGATACTATATAACTTCACTCTCTTAATTGAATCGTATACATTTTTGAAATCTACGTATAGTTGATGTACAGTAACATTATATTCCCATTTCTTTTCTAAAATCTGTCTTACACTGAAAATCTGTTGTAGAAAAGTTTTTTTTTGAAAATGGAACCGGTTTCGAAAGCCCTAGCAGAATATTTTATACAAATATAAATTTTGAGGACCACTGCCACAATTGATACAAATTTTATTGTTTTAAATATTTAACAATATCCAGAACGGAACATAATGTTTATTAAAAGTACTCTCTATACTGTGGTAAGATTTCAACACAATGTGTAAGTGGTACATGTAACCTCGATTTTCGTTTAAATTATGTTTAATCTGTAACTCGATTTCTGAGTGATCCCAATCCTATGGGGAGAAATAAATAATAACTGTTCTGAATTTATATTTCCTTCTTTCTCTTCCTCTGAGTATCTGAGGATTTTATTCTAACTTAGTACTTTCAACCGTTTCTTTGCTTTCCCGTAATATTTAATACAGTTCCATTTTAATTTATTTATATTCCTTTTAATTTCTGTTTGGTCTTTTTTTTTCCAGAATTCTTGTCTTAAAATGAGTTGTGATCATTTAAGTGCCGGTATTCTTCTTATGTACTTATACATAAATTCCTGCTGGTTGTTGTATTTTTTTTATTATCAGATAGACGATATCATGTAGTTTAAAAATTGAATGAATCAAACCTTATGTTAAAAATTAATGTTAACCGCAAAAGGATGGAATGAGTAATTTTAATTTTTAGTAAAGTCCTTTACACTGGAAAAGATTTTTTTCTAATTTAGAACTTGATAATTACATTTTTTTATGATGAGAAAAACATTTTAAAAAGCGAACCTAAAATTGGTGACATGTTGCATAACAGAGTCATCCATTATACCCATCAATTAAAAATGAATGTTCGGAATTAATTTTATAATTAATAACTGGAATCATCGGCAATAAATTGTTGACATGAGTGACAAATAGATAACTCGATTACTATCAAAAAGTAGGTTAATGAAACCAATAAATCGCAATGGATGTTATTAATTTTAATTTTTAAACGTTCATTGCCCTACATACTCGACTAACGTTATAGAACCACTGAAATTGAACACACATTCTTTATTTACATAATCAGCTATTCCTTAGAAAAAAATGTTTCATTGTTATTATTTACTTCAGAAACTTATCCATAGCTGTAGTTAACACATCTTAACAGTAAAATTAAATCTTCAGAAACATATGGGCCTAAATAAGTGTTTTAACAGTGGGGCAGATGCGCAGAAAGCTTGAGAGAAATCTATGCTATGTAGAACTTGGGTTCGCGTCCTGTACGGTCCTCTTGACCTGTTACGGTGTAGGGTCCTTTAGGTATGTTTTTTTTTCCTCAAATAAAAGACTGCCAAGTATTTATTAGCTATAGAATAAATGAACTTATCGAACGCCTTCAATTGATCCCACAACTCCACCTCTACGATGCGGTGGTTGAGATTCTCCACTTCGCGACGCAAGGTGTCGAGTTCGGAACGCAATCCGACAACTTCCCTGTTTCTGTAGAGTTCCAATATCAGAACTGCAGTGCCCAGGAGGGCAACTACTACCGTTAGAAATACAGTTACGTAGTTCCAGGCACCTCGGCCACATAAAGAGCCTCCGCTCCGTCTGCATACACCTGAAAATACATAATACTTATTAACCCATTTACTCTCAGTGTATTCCCAGAGCACGCCATTAAATCTTTAGAGAATGAGGAAGGCTTACAACTCAATGGTATTAATAAGCTGTTAGTTTATGCTGATGATGTAGTAGTACTGGCCGATAGCGAGGAGATACTAATGGCCAACACGCACACACTATTGAGTAACACTAAGAAATTAGGACTGGAAGTAAATATCAGTAAAACTAAATATATGGTCACACGTAGAAATTCAGTATATAATGGAAATGGACAGCTAATGACAAATGAGGGAAATTTTGAGGAAGTGGCTGAATTCAAATACCTAGGAACAATAATCACAAATAGGAATGAGATGCACAAAGAAATTAAACATAGGCTCAATTCTGGAAATGCATGCTATTATGCATTGCAGAGACTTTTGATGTCCCAACTCCTTTCAAAAAAACGTTAAGCTGAAAATATATAAAACTATTATTCTACCAGTTATATTGTATGGGTGCGAAACATGGACTCTTACTTTAAGGGAGGAAAGGAGATTACGAGTATTTGAGAATAAAGTTCTTAGGAAAATTTTTGGACCAAAGAGAGATGAACAGACAGGTGAATGGAGAAGACTACTTAACAATGAACTACATGGTCTTTATAGGAAACCAGATATAATAAGAGCAGTTAAGTCTCGTAGACTGCGATGGGCAGGACATGTTGCGCGTATGGGGAATGAAAGACGTGCATGGAAACTTCTTGTAGGAAAGCCAGAAGGAAAACGTCCAGTTGGTAGACCAAGAATGAGGTGGGAGAACAACATTAACTATGATTTGAGGGAAGTAGATTATACAAGGAATGATTGGAAAGCATTAGCTCAGGATAGGGATGTATGGAGAGCTTATGTCCGCGCGGCCATGAACCTACGGGTTCGATAGTGCCAGTGAGTAAGTAAGTAAGTAAGTATTCCCTGAACAACATATTTAAAGCTGTGATTTAGGTTACTGTGTGCATCTGTCTCTAAAAATATCGTTATTGTTGATGTTACTGAACAACAAGTTTGTTGTATCGGATATATAAAATTATAGTACAAAATTATAAAATTGTACCTTATTTCAGGCTCCTCAAGTGTTAGAATATAGTCAACTACCTTCTGCTCAGGATCGGACTGGTCCCGAAAGGCCTACATTGTTTTATGCATTTTTAACAGTTGAGGATACTGAAAAAAGGTTCAATTTTATTATTTTGTATTATAATTTTATATATGTAACGCCTTAAAGGAATTTTACCATGAATTTTATTAGTATTGTAGTATCGAGTTTTATTACAAGTTGTTATATGCATCTATTACTCTATAAAGGCTGGAATAGAATGGAAGGGTGTAGCTAGTATAGCGAGCGGGAAAAACATAAGACCAGATTTAGGTCATACAATCCACATAACATGAGAAATGGAGCACGACACGCGAAATAAATTTAATACTTCTAATTGAATTATATAAACAAGCCAAGTATATAAACAATCACATTATAGAGTATATATATCATCTGAATAGTTTGAGTAGGGAGTACGATTACATCCTTCTCACTCGCCATGATGGCTCAACCAATCGCCACCATGTACACTACTGAACTAGGCCTGTTGTAGAAAGAAACTGTAGTACAGTGACATAGACTTGATGTCACAGGCCGTAGTTCGGAAACACGCCGATCCTGTTCCGATCTTTGTAAACTAATAATTCAGATGCTACTGTTCATGAGATAAACGAAATAACTGTTTGACAAACATACGTCAGTGAGCCTACATTGAATTAATACAGGTACGGTAAAGTGATTCCACTAGAAGTCCCTTATTAGGGTAGTATGGGGTTAAGGGGCTCTACACAATCGGCACTTGATGTCAGCCGGGTTGTCAGCCCTGCGTGACGGCCACCTTTACCTCCAGAGCAAACATCTGATGCTCATTTCCGTTAGAGGATGAGTCGATCCCAGGACCATGGTGCCACCAGAAGGTTTGGGTCAGTTTTTAAAATCCTGAACCTACTAGGACTTGAATCCTGGACCTGTCTTAACCAACTACCCTACGACGTGCCCCCATTAATACAGGAAATATCCATAAAGATTTTCCCCACCTGAGTTGATGTAGTGGTATTGAACCCTTTTGTTTTAGACCTTGTTAGCTCAGTCATGTTTTACAACTCGACTATAAATCATACCATAGTGATAGCGTCCTTACTGTAACACAATTTCATAGTAATAAAGCAGGTCATTGCTGCAGTATCTACCATCCATAGTAATTCTGCCTGAGGGCCAGGTCTTTCACTGCAATCATAGCATTTTCATGCTATGCTTTGCAGCTTTACTAGGGAATTATAGGTGGTAGCTTCCCGTTGCTTTCCGCACCGGTGAAGGATGATGTTGATACTGATAAGGATTATGATGACGATGGCTGGATGATTTTCGGGGACCGTTGGGCCCTAAGCTTCCTGACAATTGTCTTACAGGTGAGGAAAAACCCCGAAAAAACATCACCTAGGAGCCTATCCCGACCGGGGATTGAACCCGAGCCCGCTGCGTGACAAGGCAGCACGCTACCTCGAGACCACAGTGGTGGACGCAGTATCTACAGTCTATATAAAATAATTCGAAACGGAGGATTTTAAAGAATGCGGTGTCAATGGGAGTTTTGCGATCTTAAATATAAACGTAGATAAGATCCTAAATTTGACAAACGGAGATACGGCACTTGCCTGAGTATGCTTCCCCTCAAGCTTCTCTTATGAAACCCTAGGACTTACTTTGTACGTCACCGCTATCTAGTTTTGTCAATGAGCTTCCAAAATAAGGACGAAATCTTTAGACATACAATATTGTAATTAATAATAATAATAATAATAATAATAATAATAATAATAATAATAATAATAATAATAATAATAATAATAATAATAATAATAATAATGATAATAATGCTTTATTTATTCTGGCAGAGTTAAGGCCATAAGGCCTTCTCTTCCACTCAACCAGTACAAATACAAATAAATATTTGACAAATATAGATATACACTATACTATTTTTTTTTGTTAAATATACATTAAATGTAGCAATGTAAATTTCATGTAGGCCTACAAACAACATTTTATAGGATAATAACAATAATAATACTTACGATAATAATAATAATAATAATAATATAATAATATAAATATGATAAATTATGCGAGAAACACCATTTAATATATATATATGTATATATATATACCTTACGTCCCGCGCCGTAGCCGAGCGGTTAAGGTAGGAAGCCTTGGCGCAGAGCTACGGGACTTGCGCTGGTTCGAGTCTCCATGGGGGAAGAAATTTTCTCATCGTATTTCGGCCAGTATGGGACCGGTGCCCACCCAGCATCGTGAGGCAATTGGTAGCTACAATAAGTAGCGGCTCCAGGTTGAGGAACCAGCTATAACGGCTGGGGGACTCGACATGCTAACCACATGTCACCCCTACACTGGTTCTTGATCATCTACCTCTGTGATTGACACATGTGGATGTGAAGGGCCAGCAGCCGGCTGGTAAAAGGGCAACCACTGAAAAGTGGAAAGACCCTCAATCGGATATATACCTTACACTGGGTAATAATGAAGTCGAGGTTAGAGCAAATATAAATTTAGATTTCTTTTAAAAGATGCCAATGTCCGGCAGCTCCTTATTTCTTGTGGTAGGGAATTCCAGTTGCGAGAAGTGAAGATGGTATATGGTATATATATGATGGTATAATTCAACACTGATACAATTTATAACAACATTCCGTTGAGATAAATAGTCACACATTAAATTATTGAAATAAATACCTGGCAGGAGCCGTCGTCCTTGACTAGGTTAATTAAAAAAATGTAGGCCTTTCGGAAACCGGCTTCCATCTTCAGCAGAATAGAGATATTAACTGTTGTTGTTGTTGTTTTGCGACGCTTCTGACATCAGCAACCTTCCAGCGTCATTTGGTAGCTACTGACTTTGTTTTGTAATTTCGTATAGAGCGTTGTATGTGTTAGGTTTGCTCTCATTTCAAATCGAATTTTAAATGAGAACAGACCTATCACAAACAATCCTCTGTACGAAATTACAAAACAACTGCCAGTGGTTACCGACGACGCTGGAAGATAGCTGATGTCAGAAACATCGCAAAACAACAGCAACACTTACTAGCTCTATCCTTCTGCTGAAGTTGGAAGCCGGTTTCCGAAAGACCTATCGTTCTTAAATGTTTTTTAATTCAACCTAGTTGAGGAGGGCGGCACCTGTCAGGTATTTATTTCAATATTTTACTTTGTGAATATAGTAATTGTCCCTGCCATACTTATGTCATTTATTAAAATTTTAATTCCTCTAATTATTTCCATATAGGATAGAATCTATTATTATGTAATCAATTGAGTTGGTGTTTACTTGATGAAAATCCATATTTATTAATTAAATAAAAATAAAACGTAGTTTTATTTGATTTTCATATTTATTATATAATTCAGTGACAGCTGTTTCGGTACACTGTACCTTTATATAAAGGAACACATGAGAGCATATGACAGAAATTTAGAAAATTCAAAATATGCTAACCACCTATTCCAATTTAATCATTGTTTCGATCCAAATTTTGAAATTTTACATATTTGTGATAAGGGTAAGAAGTTAGATCTTTTGGAGGCTGTAGAAATTAATAAATTTAAAAGTAGTAAAAAACTGTTAAATTCTCAACTTGATTTGAATGAATCCCCTTTGTTAAATTAAAACATTTAAATAAATATTGTTGTATTGTTGCTTAGATCAGTTGGAACACAATTCATAATTTGTTAACATGTCTGAAGAAGGTACAGTGTACCGAAATAGCTGTCACTGAATTATATAATAAATATGAAAATCAAATAAAACTACGTTTTATTTTTATTTAATTAATCTATTATTATGAAATAAAGGAAATGGTAAATGTGAGTTGAAAGAAATATCTTTTTGAGAAGCGAAAGACGAAAAGTCACAGAGAAAAAGTCAGATTTGACGACCTATAATTTTATTACAAAGTATGCATCGGCGAGACAGAGACTGGCGTGTTTAATCAAAGGCGCCTTGTTGAGTGCTGAGCAGACATTATTTAGCCAACATGCATCCGATTATGCGCAGAAAATCCATTAAACTTGGCGTTAATATTTAGACCAAATGGATTGTCCACATTATTAGAAACAATAAAACAAATTTAGTTTAATTTTATCATCCAAAGCCAAACCATTCTGTTTCGGATATTGCTTCTCTATCATAAAGTTATTAATTCGTTATTCTTATCAGAAGCTGTGTAAAGTTAATGGATTCTAAGAAAATAGTAAAATGACAGAAAAAGAAAAATCGCGAACCGCTAGTTGCTTCATGTTGAGTTAAACAATATAAACCTACAATATATGAGAGCGTTCAATTGTTTCAAAACACGTAACCGTGTTTTATCTTACGATGGAACATAACATAGCAATACATGATTCACTCCTTCAAGTTTCGTAACATACATTGAAGTTTGTGAAATTCCACAATATTTTTTAAACCTTGTCCTATATAATTCTAAGATTAAGTTTCCATAAATTACAATAGAATCACGAATATCTGTTATATAACAGGTATATACATATATATATATATAGGAAAAAACAATCACGACAAAATGATTCAGTGTTAAATGCTTTTGTTTAGGCCTAATCTTTCATTTTTTTTGGACATCAGCAAATACTTGTCACATACTAATTGATTAGTGATATACTTACTTACTTACTCACTGGCACTATCGAACCCGTAGGTTCATGGCCGCACGGACATAAGCTCTCCATACATCCCTATCCTGAGCTAATGCTTTCCAATCATTCCCTGTATAATCTACTTCCCTCAAATCATAGTTAATTTTGTTCTCCCACCTCATTCTTGGTCTACCAACTGGGCGTTTTCCTTCTGGCTTTCCTACAAGAAGTTTCCATGCACGTCTTTCATTCCCCATACGCGCAACATGCCCTGCCCATCGCAGTCTACGGGACTTAACTGTTCTTATTATATCTGGCTTCCTATAAAGACCATGTAGTTCATTGTTATGTAGTCTTCTCCATTCACCTGTCTGTTCATCTCTCTTTGGTCCAAAAATTTTCCTAAGAACTTTATTCTCAAATACTCGTAATCTCCTTTCCTCCCTTAAAGTAAGAGTCCATGTTTCGCACCCATATAATATAACTGGTAGAATAATAGTTTTATATATTTTCAGCTTAACGTTTTTTGAAAGGAGTTGGGACATCAAAAGTCTCTGCAATGCATAATAGCACGCATTTCCAGAATTGAGCCTATGTTTAATTTCTTTGTGCATCTCATTCCTATTTGTGATTATTGTTCCTAGGTATTTGAATTCAGCCAATTCCTCAAAATTTCCCTCATTTGTCATTAGCTGTCCATTTCCATTATATAATGTATTTCTACGTGTGACCATATATTTAGTCTTACTGATATTTACTTCCAGTCCTAATTTCTTAGTGTTACTCAATAGTGTGTGCGTGTTGGCCTTTAGTGTCTCCTCGCTATCGGCCAGTAGTACTACATCATCAGCATAAACTAACAGCTTATTAATACCATTGAGTTGTAAGCCTTCCTCATTCTCTAAAGATTTAATAGCATGCTCTAGTACAAAATTAAATAGTAGAGGAGATAGTGCATCTCCTTGCTTCAACCCATTCTGGATTTCAAAAGTGTCTGAAAACTGTTTGCCTACACACACCCTACTCTTTGTGCTGATTAGTGATATACAAATTGAAATGCAAAATTAAAACTAATACAGATTCACTTTTAATTTAAAGAACTTCAATAACTTTGGAACTGAAGTGCGTTTTTTTCAAGTCCAGATATAAACATATTCATTCTGTTACAGATACCGTTTTTTCAGAAGCCACAACAAATTATCATAATATAATTTTATGACGATATGACAAAGAAATTAAACATAGGCTCAATCCTGGAAATGCATGCTCTTGACGTTCCAACTTCTTTAAAAAAAGTTAAACTGACAATATATAGAACTATTATTCTACCAGTTATACTATATGGATGCGAAACATAGGCTGAAAGGAAATTGCGAGGTATTTGAGAATAAAGTCCTTAGGAAAACATTTTGGACCAAAGACAGATGAACAGACAGGTGAATGGAGAAGACTACATAACAGTGAACTATATGGTCTTTATAGGAAAGCCAGATATAATAACAGTTAAGTCTCGTAGACTGCGATGGGCAGGACATATGGCACGAATGGGAAATGAAAGACGTGCATGGAAGCTTTTTGTAGGAAAATCAGAGGAAAAACGCCCAGTTGGTAGACCAAGAATGAGGTGGGAGAATAACATTAACTATGATTTGAGAGAAGTAGATTATACTGGGAATGATTTGAAAGCATTAGCTCAGGATAGGAATGTATGGAGGGCTTATGTCCGCTCAGCCATGAAGCTATGGGTTCGATAGTGCCAGTGAGTAAATAAGTATATATATATATATATATATATATAATTACAATTTCCTATATTAAAAAATCTTTTAATTATATATGACCATTTGTGTATACGCAAAAAAGTTATTATTATATTATTTAAACAAATAATGTAAAGAGTGAATTAAAACGCATCAAACAGAATAATTCTTATACAATATTAAAAAATTGAAAATATGTAAACAAAAAAAGAAAGTCATAGTTTTTCGGGGTATATTGCCAGTAAGATGATCTGTATTTATAATTTTATATTGAAATAAGTAAAAAGTAAAGTGATCCCACAATAGGCCCGGAAGCCCTTGGGGTAGTAGGAGGTTAAGGCTCCCACTTTTTCTAGACAATCGGCACTTTATGTCAGCCGGGTTGTCAGCCCTGCGTGACGGCCGCCTTTACCCCCAGAACAAGTGTCTGGTACTCATTTCCGTTAGAGGCTGAGTCGACCCCAGGACCATAGTGCCGCCAGAGGGTTTGGGTCAGTTTAAAAATCCTGACCCCAATGGGACTTGAACCCTCGACCCTCCGGCTTGTAGCTCAATGCCTTAACCACTACGCTACGGCGTGCCGCCATTGAAATAAGTACATTATTAAAAAAAACTTAGGTTATAATTTAAAATCTTTGGAAGACTATAACATTTCAGGCAAAATCCAGAATTACAACAAAGCACTGAGGATCATCAGTCAAGTTTCTGTTGTCACTAAAGTTCAAAATCATACAAGACTCAAATTGAACAACATATTAGATGTGCCAATCCTTATGGCTGTGAGGCCTGGACAATATGATGTCAAAATGATCCGCGTGTAACTGTGGTTGAAATTTTGTTTTTAAGAACTGCGGTTATAGTCATTTGGGACATAAAATAAACGAGTGAATAGGAAATGAATTTCGAATAAAACATTTGACCCAGTATCTAGAGTGTAGAGAAGACTGTCCTCATCATGTAAATGAATGGAACGGTCAAGAATACCTTCGGTACAAGTCATAGGGAATAATAAATGTTAGGAGGTCGAATAAAAATAAAGTAGGAGGCCGTAACAGGTGACTAGATCCATCACATGAAAGATTAATAATGATTAGGATGATACATTTTAATTATCTAGGTTGTGAATTGTTTTCTGGATATGGAACAAGAAATGATGCAGACAATAAATTATCAAAATCTCAAATTATATGTGGCACCATTCATAGAACACTAAAACATAAAACAAAGGAAGGATACAAGATTGAAGTTCTACAAAACAGTGGCGGTACCGGTACTTTTATGCGGTAGTGAGTCCTGGGTAACAAATAAGAGGAGTTCGAGAAGAATACAAAGTGCAGAAATTACCTTTATAAGAAGGACCAAAGGATGCACATAATTGGACCACATAAGAAATGAAAAAATAAGAAGAGAATTATAAATATATTCAATAAATGATATACTTCAACAACATCGCGTCCGCTGGGAAGAGCATATTCAGAGAATGGAATAAACAAGGTTGCCCAAGACATCTATCATTATAAATCAAAAGGGATTAACAGATGTAGGAAGAGATATGAAGAGATTGATGGAATCATTGTGAATTCGAAACAGGCGAATCACCGAAACCTTGAAGTGAAGAAGAAGAAGAAGAAGAAGAAGACGAAGAAGAAGACGAAGAAGGCGAAGAAGACGAAGAAGAAGACGAAGAAGAAGATGAAGACGAAGAAGAAGATGAAGACGAAGAAGAAGATGAAGACGAAGAAGAAGATGAAGACGAAGAAGAAGATGAAGAAGATGAAGACGAAGAAGATGAAGAAGACGAAGATGAAGATGAAGAAGACGAAGACGAAGAAGAAGATGAAGAAGGCGATGAAGAAGACGAAGACGAAGAAGAAGAAGAAGAAGACGAAGAAGATGATGACGATGATGAATAAAAATAGTATATCTGCTTCCTGAATACTCCAAGCGTTTGTACAGAATCAAATCTAAAAATATAATACACTATTTAAATGAGTTAAAATGTTGAAATGTTGTTGAGACAAGTTGGCTGCATTCCATTGCTGAAAGTAAATCATGATTCTTGCAATGTCAGAATTATTTACAATCTATTGTTTCATCTTCTATTTACAATACAAAGTTCAGATTTACGGTGTGAAGTTTGAACTCCTCCTCGCCCTTCTTCGTTCTTTCGTCTTTCTCTTACGATTGACTTTAGAATCGAATGTGTTTGATCGTTAGTCGTCAACTTAGAAAGCCAAAATACCCTGACCTTAATTCGACAATTTAATAATGTGTGTGAACCAGTGAAGCATGAAAAGAATCAGCTATCCCATTAATGGGCGATAAAACCCCGCAAGGCATCTGGAGGTGAGATACGGCCCTGACATCGCCGGGATAAAAATTCATGTGAAAAGTCTCATCCAACACCGCAAAGACCTTGTAATTTCTTTTATAAAGCTTCAATGGGTGGTATTACTCAGTGAAATTTAGTCTGATGTCCTTAATTAGGATAAAAATATGTCATGATTAAAAACTAGGATTTTATGTCTTATATATCACTGATGGTCCACCGCTGTGGTCTCGAGGTAGCGTGCTGCCTTGTCACGCAGCGGGCCCGGGTTCGATCCTCGCAGTTTTTCTGGGTGAGTTTTTATTGGGGTTTTTCCTCACCTGTAAGACAAATGTCAGGAAAACTTTAAGGCCCAAACGGTCCCCGAAATCATATGGCCATCATCCTTATCATTATCATCCTTACCATTATCATTATCATCATCATCCTTCACCGGTGTGGAAAGCAACGGGAAGCTACCACACCTACACAATTCCCTAGTAAAGCTGCAAGCATAGCATGAAAATGCTATGATTACAGTAAAGGACCTGCCTTCGGGCAGAATTACTATGGATGGATGGATATCACTGATGCCCACTTACATTGAATTTTCATCCTACCATCTTCAGAGTATCTTCTGTGCCAAGAAAATGATTGTAGTATAAACAAAAGTACATTTAATGAGCCCTGTAAAGTTATGTGATTTTGGACAAAGTTAACAACATTGTATCGGGAAGCAAGACGGAGAATGACAGTATGTCAAATACAAGAACATAATAATAATAATAATAATAATAATAATAATAATAATAATAATAATAATAATAATAATAATAATAATAATAATAATGATATGAATAATGACAACAACAGTATTTAAACGTACCTCTATTTCGTCCAGGAATTTAGTCTTCAGATGTTAATGAATAAAAAAATCATTCTATTTTTTATTTCAATATGCTGCATTTGTATACTGCATTTTGACAATATTTCAACTTTATTGTATTTCCATCCAGATTTTTTTAGGTCCAATGCCACCAGGTTGTCTTTTTTATGACATTTCTGGCTTTCTCTCCTGACATTGCCGGAACTGTAATTCATTTCTTAGGTTGGGGTACTTGGAAGGCGGAGTTATGTTACCCCGATGATATGTTGGGTGATAAATGGTAATGAATCGCCAGGATATTCCTTAACCTAAGTTTTAGACCATGGGCACCCCACAGGAATAATTCCCTTCAAGGGAAAATTCCCTTCAAGGAAAAATTCCTGTGGCCTGACAGGGAATTGAACCCGAGACCTCATGAACTGTAGTCAGAAACTCTTACCACTAGCCCTAGGGACTGGCCTCTCCATCTAGATGCATTACTGTAAATATATTGTAACAATTTTGAATTTGTTAGTTTTCGTATAACATTGTGTTGCTTATACAGACTTCCATATAGCTTTTGGGTCAAATTATTACATATGGTCGATTTGTGATTGGGTATTTTAAGATAGGAAAGCATTGATCAAGATGCTATTTAGGGCGCCTCAGTCTTTAATTGCTTAATAATTTTTAAAACCCTATTCAGTTCAAACTACAGAATTGTCTAGACGTGTGGTGGATTTTTTCATGAGAGCGCTTTAAGACTAGTGTATAAAATCGAGAAGAAATTGATTGACTCTCTTGTTATACAGTATAAACTAGAGATATCGAGGCTGGTAATCGCCACTTTAATAAATGCTATACGCTATAATGCGTTCACGAATGTAAAAAAAAAAAAGCTTATAGCTCACACTCATTGGTCTTTCAAGATATCCGACCAATTTACTAATTGAAAATATTCATTTCTCCGCCTTCTGTCCTATTCTACTTCAATATACGCTATATACCCTACCTCTACGCTTTATATACTATGAGAATATTGATATATATATATAAAAGAGCCCGGTAATAATAGTCACATTCAGTAGATGAAACATATGGCGACTCAAAAAGACAGCAATATCTTGTAGAGTCATCGTTTTAAAATTAACTTCAAAGAAATCTTTAAATATCTTCCCAATGAAAACAACATTATATAAATATGAACAAGAATAAAATATTTACATGTTAAAGTGTTATAAATAACCCAACATTTACAGTTGTAATTTAGAAAACATTCTGAGAAGTAATAAGTAATTACATTTATTTTGTATTAACTATTACTCAATATGTTACTCTTAAAATTGACATATTCCGATGTAAATAGATAATTCAAATGATAGTGATGTTTAAGAACTAAGGAATCTTGAATATTTTTTTAAAGAGTGCATTCTAATTATTGTTATCGATAAATTTAGTCCTGGATGAGTATAGATTTCAAAATTTGTAATCGGCAATATTGATTGTTTAAAATGTTGACTAGTTCGCTCACAATAATGTTTATCTACAGAACATGCTGTAACATTTGAGGAAATTTGGGAAATTTCACAGTCGTTACAGTAGCAGCCCCTCCTCCACAGCATTTTGCATGAGTTTGAGGCGTTAAAGACTCACACTTGTTCTGAACGAATGAGTTATTACAGGGTATACGAACAATTGAGTTAAGAATTTATTCTTGGTATTTGCATCCCATTTATTTGGATAAAAATGAATGTTAGTTAATAATCTAGATATAAAGATAACTGATTTAATTTTAAGGATTAGTTTGTGTAAAATATAACATTCACTTTTAATTTGGGTAACCTGAGACTCGTAGACATTCCTTCAGCTTCGCTCCTGAATTTGGTCCATTGTATAACATATGGATGCGAAACATGGACTCTTACTTTAAGAGAGGAAAGGAGATTACGAGTATTTGAGAATAAAGTTCTTAGGAAAATTTTTGGACCAAAGAGAGATGAACAGACAGGTGAATGGAGAAGACTACATAACAATGAACTACATGGTCTTTATAGGAAGCCAGATATAATAAGAACAGTTAAGTCTCGTAGACTGCGATGGGCAGGACATGTTGCGCGTATGGGGAATGAAAGACGTGCATGGAAACTTCTTCTAGGGAAGCCAGAAGGAAAACGCCCAGTTGGTAGACCTAGAATGAGGTGGGAGAACAACATTAACTATGATTTGAGGGAAGTAGATTATACAGGGAATGATTGGAAAGCATTAGCTCAGGATAGGCCATGAACCTACGGGTTCGATAGTGCGAGTGAGTAAGTAAGTAAGTATAACATGGTTCTTGTAAGAATTATTTTATCTTATGCATCTAGAACTTGGCCACTATCAAAACAGAATAAACACTATTATCTATATTTGAAACAAAGATCCTTACACTAAATTTTGACCGTGTTAGGAAAGTGAAATGTGGACAAACATGTATAATATTTTGAATTGTACAAAGAGTATAATATATATAAACAAATTATATAAAATATAATCAAGCAGATATCGTTCCACTTATAACAATTATAATGGACATTTAGTGGGAATGAGCAATACGAGAACTGTAAATAAAACTTTTAAATTAAAGCCAAAAAGAAGAAAACATCGATAGACCAACATTGATATGAGATTTATGTGTCAAATGACATCAGAACTGGATAATTCTGACTTTGAATAGAGAAGACTTGCATGCACTTCTGAAGAAAGTCAGGGCCTACATGGGGCTTTTGTGTCAGAGACATGATGCTGACGATTAGGGAAAGGGTTTTTATGTGCTAAAAGTTAAAATTACAACATAGTATAATGAGAAGTAAGACTTCTGTATTTTGTCTTTGTTCCACAAACAAGCAGTTCAATATTATAATACTATCTCTGTTTCAGCCTCAACTTTTAGTACATAAAAACCTTTCCCTAGTAATGATATGCACATTGTCCCTTTCAAACTACCCACATATTAAGTTAAGTGATCCCACAACAGGCCCGGAGGCCCTTGGAGTAGTAGGAGGTTAAGGCTCCCACTTTTTCTAGACAATCGGCACTTTTTGTCAGCCGGGTTGTCAACCCTGCGTGACGGCCGCCTTTACCCCCCAGAACAAGCGTCTGGTACTCATTTCCGTTAGAGGCTGAGTTGACCCCAGGGCCATAGTGCCGCCAGAGGGTTTGGGTCAGTTGAAAAATCCTGACCCCCAACGGGACTTGAACCCTCGACCCTCCGGCTTGCAGCTCAGTGCCTTAACCACACGCTACGGCGTGCCCCCACATATTAAGTAATACATATAATTGATAATAAAGTGTACGAAACTATTAAATTAAACTGCTATTAAAAGAAAATAATAATTGCTATTTCGTTTGTTTGGAGTTAATAATTCATCTGTCAAGTGATATTAACATTAATGACATAAAACAAAATGGCGACTCCGCTGCAACGCGCAAAATTTATTTTCTGGTATGCAGAGATGAAATCAATAATTAATTACAGTACAACGAAATTACCTAGGGGAATGTGGAGCAAATGCACCTGATGGGGAAAACACTTAAGGCATGGTGTGAGAAGTTTCTGGTGATTGGAAGTGTGAACAAAGAATACGGAAGTTCTCGTCTACGTATGTCAGAAAAGAAGATCGAAGAAATTAGTATAAGATTTCAGAGAAGCCGTCAAAAATTAATTCGCCATGCATCCAGACAGTCCTATGTGCCGAGATCAACTGGGTTTTGAGTGCTCCATAAGTTTTTTTTTCACCATTACACGGTGGAAATTGTTTACAATTAAAACAGATTAATTATAAGCCATGAAGTCAGGAACCCTCATCTTCTTGGATAGTATTTTTTCAGACGAGGCGGCAGCGTTTCATATATCAGGTCTATCAATAAACACAATGTATGGATCTGAGTTACAAAAAATTCACACGCCTACCGTGAACATGCCCGGAATAGCCCAAATGTAAATTGTTTGGTGTTGCATGATGAAGAACAGGAGTTTTTTTTTTTCATGAGGAATCAATAACTTACCCGGTATACCAAGACATGTTGGAACAGTTCTTATATCACCAGTTAGCTAATCTGTAACCTCGTGTAATATATCAATAAAACGGAGTCTTACGTTCAGAATTCCCTCAAGAAACGTTCCCAGATCGCTGGATTGGATTGGACTAATATGGTGGCCACCAAATCGCCAGACACAACTACACTGGACTTCTTACTCTGGGGCTATGTAAAAAGCCAGTATAAGGTCTTCAAGACTTACGAACCTCATACCCGTGACACAATTGCAACAGTATCATTGGGCATGTAGGACATGACGTGGCAAGAAATCGAATACAGAACTATGTTATTATTGTTTGTGCTACCAATGGTGCACATATAGAGGTATTAATGTGTGACAATAAAAATTATTTGAGTTTCTCTTTCTTTTAATACCAGTCTCATTTCATAATTTCGTATAGTTATTAGTAATGATTAATTAAAACATGGGAGGTTGAAATGGACACCCTGTATAACGTTGTAACCTAGAGCGTGATTTTGTAAACTTTTTTCCTCTGTAGGAATCATTTTAAGGGTACAGGGAAAGGACCAGGTAAGTCATTTTTTTGTCGAAATGGAGTTTGAGATGTTATATTCTCCATGGAAAGCCCAATTATTTAGAAGTGTGAAACGATAAAATATACAGTTTAATCATGAGTTTATTTACCTACAAAGTTTGGCTTAAAGGTAAGAAATTATGGATGTTATACAATTAAAAGTACATTCATCTGTTTTAAAGGAAAAAGTGACTTACCTGGTTTTTTCCCTGCGCCCTTAATTTAAGGATCATATGTATTCAAATAAGAACATGGAAATATTCCAGAGTTAAAATTTTAAGAAATGTAAAACAGTACCTGAGATCTTAGTCGTCCCCAATTAATCTGATTATTAAGGGTGACTGAGGTTTCAGGTACTGTTTTATATTTCTTGCAGTTTTAACATAGTGACCTCTACGGAGTTTCATAATGTATTTTAAAAATCTTGATTCCAGTGTTACATATCAGCACTATATATATAGGCCACCTCTAAAGGCAAAGACAACATTAATGAAAACAGACAACAGAATCAGAGAAACATTCGGGTTAGGTGGAATGGAATTGCAATCTGGCATTCGTCTTAGATACTATGAAAAACCGTGAAGAAAATCATGTTTACCATACAAGCATCATAAGGTAACATAGCACATTTTAAAGTGAATACTAGACCGACAGAATATTTTAGAAATTGTTCAGGAATACAGAGTAAATACTGGACTACTTGAGTATGTTATCTTATATAAGATGATTAATAGTGTACAGATTGGCAGCTGCTTTAAGTTAGATATGGAAACTTGGTCAATCCTCGATGAAAAAAAATATGGCATCGAGGATTGACCAAGTTTTCATATCTAATTTAAACATATATATACAGGGTGTTGCAAAAAATACCGACAACGGAGATGAAGTAGTATATTTAGATATAGATCTATTGATCGTTTTTAATAAGGTACCAATGTCGGAAATGATGCGTTTTCACACTATGAATAGATAAATTCTCAAGAGTTTCGTTAGTTGGATTTCAAGACAGATGCTGCAAACCTACATAAGTGTAGTAAATGGAGGCTTGCTGCGCAAAATATAAATGATTGGAGGCAGAAGTTAAGGGAGGCCAAAGCTCGAATTTGAGCCAATCAGCCATTGGATGGATGGATGGATGGATGGATTTCAAGACACAATAATTGACAATACTGTCACAGTCAAATTAACTTTTTAAAATATTCTCCTCCCATCTCATTGCATCGGCGGTGTAGTGATTCGCGCACACGTTCAAATACGCCTGGCCTCGTTTGAATGATTTTTGTAGCATCGTGGATTCGGGCTATACGATCCACACGTGCCTCTACTGGAATCTGATAAACAACCTGTTTCATGTCGCCCCACAAAAAGTAATCGTGAGGGTTAAGATCAGGTGATCTCTGAGGTCATGAGACTGGTCCACCTCTGCCAAACCATCGACCAGGATACGTGGTATTAAAATGTCTCGTCACATTGGCATCGAAGTGAGCTGGAGCTCCGTCAGTTGTAGCCACATTCCGTTGCGAAGTCACGTTTCATAAGTTCCGTATCTGTGAGGTGTTGCCACGTAATGAGTCTTCAAATCCTTCGAACTAACGCTGATCTTGAGACATAATTAACTAGTCATAGTGTGAAAACGCACCATTTCCGGACATTAGTAGGCCTACCTTATTAAAATGATCAACTAATCTCAATATACTATCTCACCTCCGTTGTCGGTGTTTTTATTTTGCAACACTGTGTGTGTGTATATATATATATATATATATATATATATATATTGTAATGGATAACACGCTGAGGTACAGACTCAGAGTTCCGGGTTCGAATCCCGTCCAGGCATTTATTTTTCTTATCATGCCGTATGTATGTAGGCCTATATATATATATATATATATATATGTGTGTATATATATGTATATATATATGTGTGTGTGTGTGTGTGTGTGTGTGTGTATGTGTGCATCGAGGATTGTCCAAGTTTCCATATCTAACTTAGGCTGCTACCCGTCTATGCACTATGATTCATTTTATATCAGATGGCTTACCTGGGTAAAATTTCTGAACAATTTCTAGAAAATTCTGTAGATAAAATATTCACTATGTGTTGTTTTAAATGTGCTATGTTAGCTCACGATCCTTGTATGGTAAACACGTAATATTTTGACGTTGGGAGAGGCAAATCGTGCCGCTGGAGTCCACTTGTATGTAGCACGAAGGACGCTGTCAGTAGAAGCAAAATGACAGTGCATTAACCTACGGCAGCGTTGGATTTATTATCCATAAACAAGGACCTTCCGTTATATTTAGATGCTTCTAGCACGATCTCGAGACAGCTTCTATGAAATTTGAGATAAAATTCAGCCACGAGCGACAGTACACAATAAGCATGCTCCATTGAAACTAGATCATGGTTATTGTTCAGTGCTTGCTAGAGTATTTAATCAATAACTCCAACAGGACGTTCTCTACACTTCAAAATTATGTTACAACATTTAAATATTTATAGGAATATTCCGAAAATAATAAATCGTGGTACTAATTATTTATTAATCCTTAAATTAGAAATGTATCATATAAAATTAATGTAAACCCCATACCTCCCTCCTGGATACATGAGTGCTCCCTTAGCGGGAGTTACTTTCAAAGCTAATTTACTTACGTTTATTTCCCTCTATATGCCAATGAGTGACATGTGATCCTATAGGATACACAGATTTAATTTATTTAATATTTTTAATAAAACAACTGAAAAGCGAATGAGAAGAAATTACTTAAAGTTGTGTCAAATTACATTAATATACAGTAATACTTGCAGCTAGACGTGATTTTGTTTTCACTGCAGTCTGACACTTTTAAATAATTTGGGACAATAAATTACTCCTTAGTCAGTTCAGTGATTAAACTTGCATATTATTTTTTTACGAACATATAGTAAACTATATACAAATCCTTATCCATTCTCTCTACAGAAAAATCTATGTTTGAAGATTTTTAGGAAATCATAGGAGTAATTTCATATTAATTCTGTCTCTATAAATACAGTTCCAACGAATTTACAAGAAATCATAACAGATGCCTTCTCTGCAAGGCAGGTGAGCCGATGTTTTAGTTAGGATATATCCTTCGTTATAAAATAAAAAGATATACTCTCTTAGGTAAGATCCGTCGTCCTCAATTTATAAAATATGTATTCTTTATGCCTGTAGGCCTTTTAGAACATCCGTTCCATCTTCAGCAGGTCCCTCTTCGCTACAACATCCAGTATGATGGTTGTTGCTGCTGGTCCTAATGTGGTGTTGCAGCATCAACCATCATACTGGATGTTGTAGCGAAGAGGGACCTGCTGAAGATGGAACGGATGTTATAAAAGGCCTACAGGCATTAAGAATACATATTTTATAAGTTGAGGACGACGGATCTTACCTAAGAAGGCATATTTTAACTTATTTTATTTTATGACTCTCCACCTCAACGGTTTTAACAATGAATTTTATTAGTATTGAATCTTTGTTATGCATACGTCGATTATGCAATAAGGCGCCTTATAAGTATTCGCCCATTCGTGTCCAGACTGGAACTGGAGACCATTCAGCCTCGTTTAAAATTTTCTTGGGTAAAAGTGGCCATAGTTAAAATTTTTATATAACTCTGTCCACGTATCTCCACCTTAATTAGGCTCTCACGGAGCTCCTTTACTTTTTTTTATCTTTTATACTTTGCTTCTCTCAGTCTTCCATCGAAAAGACACGACTACTAGCAATGCATCTGTAATAGTCCGTAATATCTTACTTTTATGTATTAGATCCATCATTTGGAACTCATACTGTTCCTGAATAAGAAAACATTCTTGCAGCATCCGCCTTGAGGTAACATTTTGCAATATGAGCTATGTTGGAATTACTGGAATCTGAAGGACAATCTCATGCGACATTGAGCAATCCTAGTTTGTAATTTACTTACATGTGTGTCATTTAATGCTTTGCTCAATCTGAAGTTAATTGTCTGATGAGTTTCATTAATATTCATTTATTTGCATGTGACACACTTCTCCCTTTTCAGATAGGCTATAACTTTTTTATGGTTCCTACATATCTATAATGATTAACTTGACCGGTCAGAATCCCTGAGGTCTTGCGCTTAATTACCGACTGTAGGCCTAACTAACTAACTCACTGGCACTATTGAACTCGTAGGTTCATAGCCGCGCGGACATAATCTCTCCCTATCCTGTGCTAATGTATTCCAATCATTCCTTGTAAATCTACTTCCCTCAAATCATTCTCCTACCTCATTCTTGGTCTACGAACTGGGAGTTTTCCCTCTGGTTTTCCTATAAGAAGCTTCCATGCACGTCGTTCGTTCCCCATTCGTGGTACATGTCCTGCCCATCGCAGTCTGCGAGACTTAACTGTACTTATTAGTTCTGGCTTCCTATAAAGACCATGTTGTGTAAGTCTTCTCCATTCACCTGTCTGTCCATCTCTCTTTGGTTCAAAAATTTTCCTAAGGCCTATCTTGGATTTTTTCTGAAATAAGATCTGGAACGAGGTCAACTCAGGCTCACAAAGACAACTTAATAATTACTTGAATTAAGAAGTAGAATCCTGTAAACTGAAACCAAAGTTAAGATATTGTGTAAAGCAAATCACTGGCTCCCTGTATTACTAGCAACTTCTAATAGCCAGTAACTGTCCGTCTTGGCTCCCCGAAGCTCTTGTGTCATGAATTTGCATAGATTTAGTCTCAATAAAGTTCACTAATATGATTTAAGCCTATTTATTTTCACTAAAATGTATCGATCTAAAACAAAATTCCATGGCTCGACAGGCCTAGAAGGCCCTTTGTCTACCATCCGGCTGCTGGCCTCATATCCAAATGTGTTAATCACATAGGTAAATGATCGTTCAGCCAGTGTAGGGGTGAAATGTTGTCAGCATGTCAGGTCTCACAGCTATTACAGCTAGTTTTTCTCAAACTGGAGTCGCTACAAGTAGCTACCTGAATGCCTCACGATTCTGGATGGGCATCGATCCCATACTGGCCAAAATTCCATGAGAAAATCTTCCCCATGGAGACTCGAACCAGAGCAAGTCTTGTAGTTCTGCGTTTAACCACTCGGCTACGGCGTGTGGGAAAATATTGTATTGAACATAAACGAATATAAGACTATTTTCTTAAAATGCATAATATTAAAATAAAAGTTATATTGGGTTGCACAATTTCATCTTCATTAAATAATGTAATTACATTATTTAGTGTAGATGACAATCTTAATTTTAAGAATAATTTGTTCTTAATGAGAATGGCTAGAAGCTAATATTTTAACGCCTGCTTCAAGATTACTGATCGTCATGGGATAAAGTTATGTACGCATGATTTCATGAATCAAGTTATTATATAAGCCTTTTATATATATGGGAAGATAAAGGACCTCCATGGTACGACAGGCCTAGAAGGCCTTTGGCCTACCAGTCGGCTGCTTACATCCACATGTGTTAATCACAGAGATTAACAATCATCCAGCCAGTAGGCCTAGATGGGTGACATGTGTCACCATGTTGGGTTATCAGAATTATAGCTTGCTATACCAAATTGCAGTCGCTATGTATTAAGGTGGAGGCACGCCGTAGCGTAGTGATTAAGGCACCACGCTACAAGCCGGGGGTTCGAGTCCCGATGGGGGTCAGGATTTTTAAACTGACCAAACCTCCTAGCGGCACTATGGCCTTAGGGTCGAGCCAGCCTCTAACGGAAATGAGTACCAGACGCTTGTTCTGGGAGTAAAGGAGGCCGTCACGCAGGGTTGACAACCCGGTTGACATGAAATGCCCATTCTCCAGAAAAAGTAGGAGCCTTAACCTCCTATTATCCCAAAGGACCTCCTGAGGCCTGCAGTGGAATCACTTTACCTATGTATTAAGGTACCAGTTCCATACTTACATACTCACTGGCACTATCGAACCCGTAGGTTCATGGCCGCGCGGACATGAGCTCTCCATACACCCCTATCCTGAGCTAATGCTTTCCAATCATTCCCTGTATAATCTACTTCCCTCAAATCATAGTTAATGTTATTCTCCCACCTCATTCTTGGTCTACCAACTGGGCATTTTCCTTCTGGCTTTCCTGTTCCATACTGAAAGAAATTCCATGATGAAATGTTTTCCTCCATTGGGACTCGAACCAGAGGAAGTTCCATAGCTCTGCACCAAAGCATGATATATTAAACCGTTCGGCTACTGTATTGGATATCCTTCCTATATCTCCACTGAAACCATCTGAAATACAACTTGATACTATTGCAGTCTTAATGATTGTTTTGTTCACGTTATCCGTAAGATAGAAAAGATTATCTGTTTCAGTCTGAAACCTTACTGCTGCGACAAGACAGGAGTTGTTAGGTAAGTTCTCGTCGGTTGCGTGAGTGATTTATGCCATTAATTGGGACTCCCTTCACAATGAACTCGAATCTAGGATGGGAGTCTTGTAATATCGCGGTATAAATTGCTTGATGTTAAGTTGGATCCCTGTAAATGGTTACACCATAGTGCACAATTTATTACTTATCGTAAAAAATACAGCAGGGCACTAGGGGTCATCGCTAATCCGCGTTGTTGTAGTCCCATCAATTTAAATGCTGTCCCTATATTTCAAAGCTGGCAATTTTTTTATTTACCAACTAAATAATTTTAATACATTTATTTCACGTAGTCACAACTGCTGTACACTTTTAAAAAAATGCATAACATAAATTGCATATTTCCATAAAATAAATTGTTTTGCCTAAACTAAACAAAAACTGTTATTCTTCCAGTTATATGGACGCAAAACATGGACTCTTACTTTAAGGGAGGAGGAAAGTTTACGATTATTTGAGAATAATGTTCTTAGGAACAATTTTAGGCCAAAGAGAGACGAATATATAGGTTAATGGAGAAGACTGCATTTAACAGTGGGCTACATGATCTTTAAGAGGAACCAGATGTAATAAGAACTATTAAGTCTCGTAAACTGCGTTGGGAAGGACTTATGACACGAATGGGGAATGAAAGAAGAGCATAGAAAACTCCTTGTAGAAAAATCAGAAGGATTATGTATGAATCAAATTCTACTTTCATAAAGTCTGAGTATTCATAACTTCAATATAGAAATTTGAGGACAGGAACCTTTATAAATATTATAATAGTTACACATATATTATAGGAACATTTTGTCCTGTAAATATGCCAAAAATGAGGTGGGAAAATAACGGTGACCATGATTTGAGAGAGGTGATTTATACGGAGGATGATTTGAAAACATTAGCTCAGAATATAGATGTATGGAGAGCTTATATCCTCCCTGCCATGAACATACGGGTTCAGTGAGTGCCAAGTGAGTTAGTTTAGCCTAATCCAAACACTAAACATAGTTATATGTCATTTAATTAAATTCTATTGATTTTTAAAATTCGTGGTGATAAATAATGAAATTATAACCGATATGGCAAAAGGCTGTACAAGAATGGATCGGATAAAGAATGAAGATATAAGAACAGAATTAAATATATGTATCAATTCAATGATAAAATCAAAGAATATAGAGAAAAATGGTTTTGACATGTATAAAGATTGAATGAAACAAGATTACCAAAAGCAGCATTTAACTACAAGCCAAGAGGTTCAATGAATGTAGGAAGTCCAATGAAAACATGGACAGAACAACTGTGAGGCGGAACAGGCAATTTGCCTAGCCCGTGAAGTGAATAAGAAGAAGAAGATAACCGGTATATTGATATTTTTAGCACTGACGCCAACAAAAATCAAAAAAAGTTTTAATTGACATGGCAATTAAATTGTTTTTAAAATTTACCGTATATTTCAGCAATGAGTTTCAGCGCAAGAGCTAAAATTACGTACGCACTATACATAAACTATCTAGACAATGAAGCACCATAGATCTAATCAATTGTAATAGTAGTGGTAGTTACTACAGAGATTATTATTATTATTATTATTATTATTATTATTATTATTATTATTATTATTATTATTATTATTATTATTATTATTATTATTATTATTAAGTAATGCGTCAAAACGACTTGTAACCCACTGTTAGCGTGGCAGGTAACTCGTCGAGTGCGTAACCATTTTTCTGCACTTCCGTTTTCTCGCATAATAACAATGTACCTGTATTTAATTGAATTAATATCTGAGATTATTAGTGTTACAAGTCAAATCGGGGGGTGAAAGGGCACATTAAATTTGTTTAAAAGTATATTTTTCAGCGCGATGTTCTTTTACTTGCTTAAATCTACGATATGGCGTACTTGTATTAGGCTTTTTAGCATTTTTTAATTTTTTCCCAATAAGCAGGGAGTTGGCCTACTGCATCAACCCCCAACCTGGAGGTCCAGGAATATTTTTTTCAGGTTTCCTTCCTTAGCCTTTGTCAAACCAATGATGAACTACACTGCAGCAGTATCTGTAACTCTAGATAAGGGATCCTTACTGGGTACTGTCAACTGGATTGGTTGAACCCAGTTTTTTAACGAGATTTTACTCCTCCCCCACTCTTTTTCAACCTGGTTTGTGACAGGCTTTGACGGATATTATCCGAGAAAAAATGAACTTTAACGAAACAATTATACAATTTGTGGGACATAAACAATTACACGTGTAGAGGATGAATGAAGATATAGATAGCCAGTTAAGAGGGTGGAGTGGATTCCAAATAGGAGGAAAAGAAGAGGGAGACCTAAGGAGACATGGATGGAGGGAATTATGAATCTGATCAAAGACAGGGGACTGCAGGATGGTGACTAGAAGAATAGAGATGAACGGAAGAAGTGAATCAAAACTTAATATAAATTAATTACATTTAAACCTGTTGGATAATAAATATACGATACGGGAACCACATATTTATTTACTTTCCAAAGAAAGACATTATTAGAATTTTCTACACCTAAAAAAGTCATCAATCCGATTGGATTTGAAAACGATAATCTCGGAACAAATCAAGTAGGTAAAGCAGACCGACTGCCTTAAATACGAAAACTGTCAATTTTTACAGTTTTGGTATTAAAGTTAGATCAATGGACTGGACATATGTGAAACATGAATTGCAACACTATTGATAGAAGTTACAAGTTGTACTATGTGTAGCTACAGTAATAGATTGTACAGTATTGTTAGTAATGTAGGAGACGCCCACTTCTATCACAGTTCCCTGTGGCGACTAATTGTCATGCAAATAATAGCTTAGCTGTAATTTCTATGTAAACAACCGTCCACATATAGCGTGATCATATTTATATGTGGTGTTTCCCCCCTTCAATTACTGCCCTGTGGTGAAATTTAATTCAATCTAGAATTATAATTCTCTATAATAGTATAACTTAATTGATTGCCATATCACGCAAGCCTTGTTACGCTGTCAAATAAAAATCCAAAAAAGTAACTTACTCCTTTAACTTAAAGATTGGCAGGATGGAATTAACAAGCCCAGGCGTATTCAGGACATAATGAACTAAAATGCTTGTTCGGTCCACCAACAAGACGTAGAAAAAAAATCAGATCATTTAGGGACTAAATGTTCAGTACAAGATACGAAATTGGAATATTCGTACATCCATACCCTGAGGGCAAACATGTTTATTCCAGAACAAGACGTAGAAATTGAAATATCCTATCTTGATTAACATAAGATGAAAATTAAAATTTTAAAATATACCTTTTAGCAGGTGTCAACTGTGTTAAAATGTCCTATTTAAAATACAATGCAGTTGAGGACGACAGCTCTTGCCAAAATATATACAGTAAAACTTGCTTAATCCGAAACGTGGATAATGCAGAAATCTGTCCAACGTGAACAAATTTATTGGTCCCGGCAAAATAATAGTAATTTTACGTGTATTTATTTTGTATAAAACGGAATCTGTCCAACGCGGAAACGGAAGGATATTTCTTCACAATTCATGAAAAAAATGTTTATAAGGCGGAAAGATAGAAAGAGAAATAAATTAGTTTCCACTTCATTGAATTCCCGTTATGCAAATTAACTATAAGTGATGACCTAGAGTTTCCACCTGTATCTGGAATTTCTTTCGGCCTCTCTGCACACAGGTTTTGCGAAATAAAAGTTCATTTAACAAATAATTTGGCGTGTGACATCTGTCTTACAAATTACCAGTGCAAAGTAAAATCTTACATTATTTTAAGAACTGAGACCGATTGTGTACGTATATTTACGGAATAAAGATAGCTAAATGATATGTATCATTGTCATTAAACGAAAAGTGAAAATGATTGAAGATAAAGAAAAACAAACTCTCAGTACGCGAAATAAAGAATAAATTTAAATAATTTATGAGATTTTAAAACAAACAAAAAATAATGAATGAAATGGTCAAGTGAAGAGGAAAGAAAAAAATCCAACGAGGTGTGGGTGTGTTTTACAAGTCCGCGATCAAAAATCTCCAAACTTCCGGACATAGTCAATGAGTGCAAACCGAAACTGCATACTTTAATTTCAGGATAAGCGCCTAAGAGACATATTTAACGCTGACGAAACGGGACTGTTTTTTCGCGCGTTACCTTCGAAGTCGCTCATACATATTATATTTCACTTTCCAACGGCAGCGGAACTACAATATTAATCCAAGGTACTTAAAAAGACATGCGGTGCTCTGTAATCTAATATTGGTTAATGTTTTTTGTTTTTTATAATGCGGAAAGTTATCTAATGTGGAAAAAATAATTGGTCCAATGCGATTTCGCTTTGAACAAGTTTTACTGTATTTTAATATTTTCATTTTTATCTTATAACTATTCACCTCAACGGAATTTGATATGAATATTATTAGTATTGATTAATGTTTATTCCATCATAAACATCCACAACCTGGTGCATTGTTCAATTCACAGGTCATTAATGCACATCAAATCTTCAGATTTTAATGCTATTGAAAAATAATCAGTTAATTAAAACTTCAAATATTTCTGGGCTTACTGTCTTCAAATAGTAACCCAATAAATAGAAACAAATTTACATTTCCATCAATAAATGCAAATTAAAGACAACCTTTGTCTTCATACATCTTCATTCAAGATGTCTTCTTGGAATCTCTTTTTGTAATAAAGAACAATTTAAACTTACAAGAATGTAAGACATAGCCAATCACAAAACAAAATGTGTATTTGGCTAAACATAGCAATTGAAATTTGAGAACAAAAAAAAATGAAAAAATGAAAATCTAACACATCATATTAAATGAAACACAGTACAACTTGGTCAAAACGGAATCGCTTGGGACCAAATTCTTTTCCACATTAGACAAAATTCCGCATTATATAAAAACTAAAATTTATTTAAAATCTTGGATTATAGAGTACCGTATACGTCAATGTACCTTGGATTAATTGTAGTTCAGCTGGCTTTGAAAACTGAAGTATAGTACACTGCTCAAAACAATTAGAGGAACACTTGTAATAAATTGAATAAGTAATTGTTTTTTGAAGCTGTGATGCTGAAAGTTGGACAATATGTAAATTGAATTATTAATTTTATCATTGGATACAAATTTTAAAGATCCATGGCCTAAATACAGAGAATTACCTCAAATAACAAATATAGAGAATTTTTTTTTATTTTGGAAGGCACTGGCCACTTCTAATTGGTAAGCTTCCTGATGTTGCTATAGTGACGAATGTTGATTATTGCCTTGTTTATTGAAGTCTCTGACAAAATGAGGCATTTAAATGAGTTTGAAGTGTATCATGCTCTGCATCTTTTATGACAAGGTCAATCTCTGCGACAAGTGGCTAGAGAGCTTGGGGTTTCTCCTTCCGTGGTGTCCAGGTTACTCAACACGCACGGAGAGACAGGTCAGTATTGTAGAAGACGTGGCCAGGGCCGCGTAAATTTAAAACAAGCCCCCAGGATGACAGATACGTTGTTCTTTCTGCTCTTCGACAGCGTACAAAAACTGCAAAGGACCTGCAGAATGACCTTCATATGGCTTCCGAAATCTGGGTTTCAGACCAAACCATAAGGAACAGATTAAGGAAAGAGAATATTCGTCCAAAAAGGCCCGTTAAAAAACCACGCTTAACAAATGGGCATAAGGCAGCAAGACGTACGTATGCTGAAAACCATGGTGATAGGAACCTGAACCAGTGGGAGTCTGTGCTCTTCTCGGACGAATCCAGGTATCGTCTTACACGTTGTGATGGTCGATTGAGGGTGTGGGGACGGCCAAGAGAAAGATTTTCTGCAGAGGCTGTACAGAAGATTGATAGATTCGGAGGAGGTTCCATAATGGTGTGGGCCGGAGTTATGTACAACAATCGTACGGACCTTGTACTTGTTCCCCAGCGACTGAATGCTGTCCGGTATATCGAGCACGTTCTGGAAGAGCATGTAGTACCTGCTGCCATTGGAGTAGGCCCTGGATTTCTGTTTATGCAGGATAATGCCAGGGCACATTCTACGGCTGTCACCAGGGATTTCCTGAGGAGGAATGAAATTGAGGTAATGGAGTGGCTAGCGGTCAGCCCAGACCTCAACCCTATTGAACACTTGTGGGATCTTCTAGACAGGAAGGTCAGGAACCGACATCAAGCTCCACAAACTCTGCAGTAACTTGGAGATGCTCTGAAGGAGGAATGGGAGAATATCCCGCAAGAGGAAATCCAGAATCTTATTGGGAGCATGCCACGAAGATGCCAAACTGTCATCGAATGTCGTGGAGGTCATACACGATACTAACTCTATATAACGAGTGTTTAACTTTGAAAAATAAGCACAAGATTCAATTGCTTACATAGCGGAATTATTTGAAAAGTTAATTGTCAGCGTTATTCATTTGTTTTTACTGACATGAGCAATAAATAAATAAATAAATAACCACAAATAATGTACTATATTAATTTCATGTTTGTACCTTTATCCAATGAAAAACTATTTTCATATTTCATAGTGTTCCTCTAATTGTTTTGAGCAGTGTATGTATGAACGACTTCTGCGGTAATGCGCGAAAAAAACAGTCCCGTTTTTTCAGCCTTAAAAATGTCTCTTATGTGCGTATCCTGAAATTAAAGTAATCCGTTTCGGTTTCCTCTCACTAACTACTCACTTTCGTCCATATCCCTTGATTCTCCGCAATTTCATTCCACACTACATTGTGTCGTATTTTAAAACTGTCCAGCCAATCTGAAGATTCCTTGAAATCGCTATTCCCTAGAGATTTAGCAACAGCTAGAGCTTGACTTTGGAGCATCGGTCCGGAAAGTTGGAGATTTGCCTTCAATCACTTTCACTTTTCGTTTAATGACAATGATACATACATTTTAGCCATCTTTATTTCGTAAATTCAGAACGGTACCTGTGAAAGTTCGATCTCAGAACTTAAACTAATTTAAGATTTTACAGTGAAATGATTATTTGTAAGACAGATATCTGTATTTCGCATAACGGGTGAGCAGTGAGGCCGAAATAAAGTTTCAGGTACAGGTAGATCTATACTTAATCCGACGACAGGAATCATTCCTGATTATTTTTTGGCATAACGAAAATTAGATGAAAAGGAAACTAATTTATTTCTCTGTCTTTCCGCTTTATAAACTCTTTTTCATGAACTGTGTAGAAATAGCCTTCCGTTATTGCGTTGGATAAATTCCGTTGTATGCAAAATAAATACACGTAAATTGCTATTATTTCGCTGGGAATAATACATTTTTTCACATTGGACAGGTTTTCGCATTATTCACGTTCCGGATTAAACAAGTTTTCCAGTAGTTATCACAAACTATTTCTCCATGTGAGAAAAACCCTATATATTTCACTAAAATAATAAACTTTCCCCTATTTAATATATGGAGTAAGTGGAATACAGGCTTTCACGGCCGGTAATCATGGTAATGAAAGATTCCGGGCTATGTGGCCGTGGTCTATAACTGACGTTTCTTCCAGACGTTTCTCCCTCAACTGCGGAGGGCATCTTCAGTGGCGAGCGCTTCCAGCTGTTCCTTCCCTGTCGTAGACTCGACTGCGAAGGGAAGGAACAGCTGGAAGCGCTCGCCACTGAAGATGCCCTCCGCAGTTGAGGGAGAAACGTCTGGAAGAAACGCCAGTTATAGACCAAGGCCACATAGCCCGGAATCTTTTATTACCATATGGAGTAAGTGTCTGGCACTTACAGTGCTATTCGGCATATGTTGATATTCTAACATCTATACATATTCCAGATAAATGTAAATAATAAGGTAAATCGATGTATTCTGATTGAGAGCGAAGTAGTAGTAGTAATAGGTCTAGTAATTAACATTTTATTTAACATGTCAGGTCAGTAGCCTCTTTATTCAATTCTGAGCATGAAAGAGCCGACACATTTTACTCCGAAGTCACAATTTCATGTTGTTTGTTCTTTTGCACGATTTAAATTAATGATACCAGACCTGAAGCTCTCAAAGGAATTATTACGCTGTGAAGTGAAGAAGAAGAAGAAGACAATTATTATCCAACACTGAGGAATACGATATTTAAAAAAGCCGAAAAACATCTCCCCGGGTTTAAAATTTCGAAGTTTACGTCAACAGGAAGTATGACCTTGACCTTGGACTTGTGTGTGCGATTCTTCAGCAGGGCTGATTGTAAATCCCTTATTAGAACAAGAGGAGAAACAAACACTGAACGTGACTGTCACAACATCCCACATCATTAACCTTTACACTTGTTGTAGTTACTTTATTTTCGTTTTACAATATATTTTGTTCTTACAAACCGATGTCAGATGGAAGATACATTAACTTTACTGGAACGGCCATCCTGTATCGTAAATCTAAAGCCATTATTTCTCATCTAGTGACTCTGCTTTAATTCCTGATTCATATTTATAATAATAATAATAATATAATTGCGCAAAATCTTGCAAAATTAATTAATGTCATTGTCACTTTGGAACACGACTCCAGATGATATCGTGTACACTTTGATCAGCATAGTTTACATCTGCAACTGTCTTCGATTTGATGGTAAGAGACGTTCACACACACTTTGTGATGGAAGTCGTGGACTGCATATAGATTTATCTGGTGTCTTAGTTTCTTGTTTGGTCCAGACCAACTCCTATCTATCATGGCAGGCGTACCATAGAATCCTTCATGCTGAGTTTGAAGGAGTCTCAGGGTCTTCTTCTGTACAGAATCACATGCTCGTCTACATGACGATTACACTGACACTGATTCATATTTGAGTTCTTGTTCTGGGGTGTCTTTTAATTAATCAGATCATTAATTAAAAGAAAGTTAAGTCTCGTAAATTGCGATGGGCAGGACATGTGGTACGTATGGGGGATAAAAGAGGTGTATGGAAGCTTCTTGTAGGAAAACCAGAGGGAAAACGCCCAGTTGGTAGATCAAGAATGAGGTGGGAGAATAGCATTATCCATGATTTGAGGGAAGTAGATTAGACAGGGGATGATTGAAGAACGTAAGCCCAGGATAGAGATGTATGAAGAGCTTATGTCCGCGTGGCCATGAACCTACCGGTTCGATAGAGCCAGTGAGTTAGTTAGTTAATAAAAATGAGGGAAATTTTGAAGAAACGGGAGAACTCAAATGTATACTCCATGGTGCGATAGGCCTAGAAGTTGCTGGCCTCACATCCACATGTATTAATCTCCGAGGTGAACGATCCTCTAGCCAGTACAGGAGTGACGTGTGGTAAGCATGTCGAATCCCCCAGCCGTTATGGCTGATTTTGTCAATCTGGTGCCGCTACATATTGTAGCTATCCAATTTCCTCACGATGCTGGGTGGGCACTGGTCCCATACTGGCCAAAATTCAATGAGAAAAATGTATTTCCTCATGGGTACTCCAACCAGCGCAAGTCCTATAGTTTTGGATCAAGGCATCATGCCTAAACCACTCGGCTGCGGCGCGAAATAAAATGACACACACACATACATATATAAGTAAGTTATACTGGAAATACATGAAAATGTTCAATAACAATTTGGAGCTTAGTTTAAATCAACTAAAATCCTGGAAAACCGAACACAATCAAGTCCGTTTTATATGCTAGACAGCTGGTTGAACGTTGATTCATCTTGTTATAAGTATGCGAAATGGGAATTCAGTATTATGTAACAAGTACTTATGATGGTATAAGATCAAGGATAATTTAATTGTTATTTAAATATATGATCAATGCTAGTAGAATTCTTGCTTAACTGGTGTTTATGTCTAAAATATGGTCAATTCTTTCCTCTTTAGCGTAGGTGTGATATACACTTCAGTAATACATTAACACATGGTTGTTTCTCAAGCTACTCCATAAGCTTAAATAAATGACTTACTTACGCTAACATATAGGTACACTATGAAACTTCATGATAAATAATAATAATAATAATAATAATAATAATATAATTAATAACCATACTTCGTATAGCCTGATGTATTTTCAATCTCATTAAAATACTCCTTTATTATCTGTGCATATGCGACTTTAGAGATGATCTGAGGCATTCTCTCTCTCTCTCTCTCTCTCTCTCTTTCTCTCTCTCTTTCTTTCTCTCTCTCTCTCTCTCTCTCTCTCTCTCTCACTCTCTTGTGATTTTTATAAGAACAGTTATGTCTCGTAAATTGCGATGGACAGAGCATGTGGCACGAATGGGAAATTGAAGAGGGGCATGGATATTTCTTGTAGGAAAGCCAGGGCCAGTAGTTAGGCCATGAATAAGGTGGGTGAATAATATTCATCATGATTTTAGGAAGACAAATTATACAGAAAATGTATTGACTTAGACTTTTTCACAGCTGGAGTTGCTATGATGATCTTGAAGAAGATTTCCGGGCTGTAGGTCGTGGTCTTGAGACTTGAAGTTCCCCGACGTTTCGCCAGAGATTGCGTCTGGCATCCTCAAGACAACCCTTGAGGATGCTAGACGCAATCTCTGGCGAAACGTCGGGGAACTTCAAGCCTCAAGACCATGGCCTACAGCCAGGAAATCTTTTTCAAGATCATCATATACAGAAAATGATTAGAAAATATTAGCTAGGATAGGTATTCAAGGAGAGCTATTGTCCTTCGAGTCTGACAGTGTCAGTGAGTTAATTATAGTTAGTTAAAGTAGTGTTTCTTAGAGATGTGAACCACATTAGAATTCTTAGTAACTTTATTTAAAATTATGGGCTATTATTGAATTTTCTGTTTCATTTTGTTCATTAGATGCATTTTCTAGAAACCTCCATATGATCACATGGTGAGAGCAAAACATTATTTGAAGTTTGCAATGATAACATACAATCAAATTGTTTGCCTCGTGAAGACAATCAATTCTGTTTTTTAACATTCCAAATATGAGAAGATGTTATTTGTAATCCACAATTATACTTTCTTAATACTAAATAACGTATCCTATATGTTGACATATTTTGTCGAGTATTTGTGTATTTTGTCCTGCACATAGCCGAGCGGTTAAAGGCATAATATAATGCCTTAGCGCAGAGTTACGCGACTTGCGCTTATTAGAACCCTCACGGGGGAAGTTTTCTCACGGAAATTCTAACTAGTATGGGACCGGTGCCCACCCAACATCATGAGGTATTTGGGTAGCTACAATAAATAGCGGTTCAATATTGAGAAAATAAGCTATAACATCTGTCATCCCTATATTGGCTCCTCTGTCATTAATACATGTGGATGTGAGACCAGCAGCTGGATAGTAGGCCAGGGGTCTTATAGATTTGCTGTGCCATGGAGTTTTCTTGTGAAAAAGTGAAGGTAAAGTGATCCCACTACAGACCTCAGGAGGCCCTTGGGGAAGTGGGAGGTTAAGGCTCCCACTTTTTCTGGACAATCGGCACTTGATTTCAGCCGGGTTTTCAGCCCTGCGTAACGGCCACCTTTACCTCTCAACAAGCGTCTAGTACTCATTTACGTTAGAGGCTGAGTCGACCCCAGAGTTTTATGGAAAAAAATTCAATTTAAAACTTTTCTTTAATTTTTTAATTATTAATTAATTTTTTAGTTTAGTTTAAAATAGATAGGGCTAAGCAAGAAGGCTTGGGTCGGTTTAAAAATCGTGACCCCACCGGGACTCGAACCCTCGACCTTCCGGCTTGTAGCGTAGTGCCTTAACCACTACACTATGTCGTGCCCCTTTTTGTGTACCCTGGATTTTTTTATGTGGACATTTATGTTTCTGGTCATTTTTAGTTTTGGATATAATTTTAAATGACGTTATACATTAAACATTAAGATCCAGGATGTCCATTTTATTATTTAGAGAGCAGTGGCGTAGCCAACAGGTGCACCAACTGGGCCCAGGCCTACACATGAAAACTGAACATGGGTTTGACATTCCAGTACCTAATCTATGTTTTACAAATTTTACTGATCTGTTTCATCACAACTGCATACAATATATATATATATATTTTTGTAATAAGACGAATAAAAACTTCACCAGAACAACCGTCAAACACAAGGCTTTGTGATTTGGCAATTTCTATCAATCCAGAGAGACAAATGTTGGAATTTCTGACGAACCCATCATCAGTGATCGACGGATTCGTTTCTGGGAAATTTAGATGACTCCGGTTCACCTTATGAAGCGTTTGTATAAATATGATTTGCATATTTTTTTATCATAATTTTGCATGTTATTAAACAAGAATTCCGAAAATGAGAGTTGGCAGCAACGACGTTATCGGGAGATGGGTCAGGCACTTTCTAAACCTCGTAGTATCTGTGCTAACTAACTAACTCACTGCATTAACTATCCCGGAGATTTAAAGCCGCGCGAACATAAGATCTCCATACATCCCTATCCTGAGTTAATGTTTTTAATCATCCTGTCCTTCGCAGTCTACGAGACTCAAGTTTTTAAATCTAAAATAAAAAATATATATGTCATCAAGTCCTGTCCTACTCAGGGTCGAGTGGAAGGATGTTAAGAGATGAACCCCCCCCCCATATAGAAGTCTCTTACAAGGGTGCCGGTCGACCACGCCTGATGCATCATTCACGGGGGCAGATGAACGAAATGAAACAAAATGAAACGAAATTGGTGAAATGAGTATGAAGAAATGATGGAATGAAATTGTGGCAGGGGAAAACGGGAGAAACCCACGAGAAAAATCTGCCCAAGCTCAGTTTCGTTCACCACGAAACCCACATGGAGTAACCGAGTCTTGATCTCGGGACCCCAGCGGTGAGAATGCGAGCGTCTAACCACTTGTTCCACGGAGCCGCCTCTTTTATATATAATATATATATATATATATATATATATATATATATGTATTCACTGTTACATAGTCCTCTCCATTCACCTGTCAGTTCGTCTCTGTTTGGTCCAAATGTTTTCTAAGCGCTTTCTTCGTCTGACTTATCACCTTGTCCGGCATGATTAAGACTTTTAGCAACAATGCCACTGCCGGTATAGCTCTCGAAATATCTGTGCCTACCCAAAATAATTAGTCTGGTAGGCCACTGCCGGAGAGTTGCATTTTTATAATTTTAGACAATTTCCAAAGTGTTAAACTTTTTTAATATTTTCAGAATATCTTCATATAGACATAATTTGTATAACAGAAAACATTAGCTAGGCCTATATGTATATATTCTTCATTTTATTCTTCTATTTTCTATCCTCAAATGAATGAATATAAAGTTATATATATCAAACTTGTCCACCGCTGTGATCTCGGTCGGGGCAGTTTTACTGGGTGAGGTTTTTATCGGGGTTTTTCCTCATCTGTAAGACAAATGTCAGGAAAACTTTAAGGCCCAAACGGTCCCCGAAATCATATGGCCTTCATCATCATCATCCTTCACCGGTGTGGAAAGCAACGGGAAGTTACCACACCTACAATTCCCTAGTAAAGCTGCAAGCATAGCATGAAAATGCTATGATTGCAGTGAAAGACCTGCCCTCGGGCAGAACTACTATGGATGGATATCAAAGTTAGCCCATTAGTATCTAGAGTTACATTCAGTTATTCTCTGTATGTACCACGTATTGCTAAGACATCATGCCTTTACAAAGAGCTATGGGACATGGGCTGGTAGCCCTCAAGGGAGTAAAAAAAATATCATGGAATTCCACACAGCGTCGTGAGAAATGTGGATAGCTACGATTAAACCAGCTATAATTGCTGGGCGGATATACATGTTGACAACATGTTACTCCTATGCTGACTGGATGATTCTCCTGTCTGTAAGCAACAGATTTAGACGTGTGCCCAAGCACACAGCTTTAGGACAAGGATCTTCTAAGCCTGTCCTACCATACGAATTTATAACTGTTCTTAAAGTTGAATTCAATACACATGTTTGTGGTATATGACACATGTATAGTATAAATATAGAATGTTCCTGACGCTGAGAATAGTATTCTTGTATTTCTGAATAGAAATCTAATAGAATATTTCAAAACACACACACTATATATATATATATATATATATATATATATATATATATACACATATATACACACACATTTGGCCTTCATTGCTAAATGTCAAAATTTAATTATAACACCGTATATATATATATATATATATATATATATATATATATATATATATATTGTATATAACATTGAGAAGTTATATAGTATCCTGCTGGAGTTCGGAATTCCTAAAAAGTTAGTTAGACTTATACGAATGTGTCTAAATGGCTCAAAGAGTAGGGTGCGTGTAGGCAAACAGTTTTCAGACAATTTTGAAATCCAGAATGGGTTGAAGCAAGGAGATGCACTATCTCCTCTACTATTTAATTTTGTACTAGAGCATGCCATTAAATCTTTAGATAATGAGGAAGGCCTACAACTGAATGGTATTAATAAGCTGTTAGTTTATGCTGATGATGTAGTACTACTGGCCGATAGCGAGGAGATACTAAAGGCCAACACGCACACACTATTGAGTAACACTAAGAAATTAGGACTGGAAGTAAATATCAGTAAAACTAAATATATGGTCACACGTAGAAATACATTATATAATGGAAATGGACAGCTAATGACAAATGAGGGAAATTTTGAGGAATTGGCTGAATTCAAATACCTAGGAACAATAATCACAAATAGGAATGAGATGCACAAAGAAATTAAACATAGGCTCAATTCTGGAAATGCATGCTATTATGCATTGCAGAGACTTTTGATGTGCCAACTCCTTTCAAAAAATGTTAAGCTGAAAATATATAAAACTATTATTCTACCAGTTATATTATATGGGTGCGAAACATGGACTCTTACTTTAAGGGAGGAAAGGAGATTACGAGTATTTGAGAATAAAGTTCTTAGGAAACTTTTTGGACCAAAGAGAGATGAACAGACAGGTGAATGGAGAAGACTACATAACAATGAACTACATGGTCTTTATAGGAAGCCAGATATAATAAGAACAGTTAAGTCCCGTAGACTGCGATGGGCAGGACATGTTGCGCGTATGGGGAATGAAAGACGTGCATGGAAACTTCTTGTAGGAAAGCCAGAAGGAAAACGCCCAGTTGGTAGACCAAGAATGAGGTGGGAGAACAACATTAACTATGATTTGAGGGAAGTAGATTATACAGGGAATGATTGGAAACATTAGCTCAGGATAGGGATGTATGGAGAGCTTATGTCCGTGCGGCCATGAACCTACGGGTTCGATAGTGCCAGTGAGTAAGTAAGTAAGTATATAACATTGTCATTATAAATCATTTCTCTTATGTAAAAAATTGAGATGAAACTATTTTATGAAAAGATTAAACTTAGAATTTTGCATTAATAACGAGGAAACTATTGTGACCCCGTTAGACGTATTTGTATAGAACTAGCATCTAGACAATTTCCAAATTATATCTAATCCCGTATAATTCTAAAAAATCAGGTTGATTAACAGAATCCATGACATTAACACGTGGTCACTAGTTAGTTCTTTTTTCGATTTGATTAAAATAAGAATAAGAATAATGTGGCCCATTTACCTTGTTCGACGGAGGTAATTGATGATCTGGAATCGATGTCATCTCCAGAGGAAGAGAATGTGAGGAAGGCCCGGGTCTCGTCGGTCTTAGGTTTGCTCTTAAGGAGCACGTGTTGATCTACTTGGTTGTCTGTCGGTTTCATTGTCACACAGTTTTTACGCTGCACGTGTCATTCCGCGGTGCTAGGGATGCGCTCTATGTCTATTCTTCCCACGAGTTCAGATACGCGACTGATCTGTTCTGCCCGCGGTCCTACATTAGTAATCTCGCTAGCTCACTTTCTTACCGTGCGTGGCGCTCCTGTCACTCACTAGCTGCACATTGTCTCCACTATTCAAAAAAATAAAAATAAATTAATACCACGCAAAAAGAGTCTGAAATAGAAGAGACGCGAGTTCATGTGGTACCAAGAAGTGATATTGCACTTGAGATCCAGATCTTTAAGAGTAGCTTGGCCTAGGGTATCTCGATTTAAAGGAAAAACGTAAAAATCATATTAATAATTTCCGTGGATATTCTGAGTCATGGGTACCGATTCAAAAGCTTTCGGGCTCGTAAATGAACTTTAAGCCTAAATTAGAGACTCTGAGCAAAATTTAATCCGTCTTACTTACTTACTCACTGGCACTATCGAACCCGTAGGTTCATGGCCGCGCGGACATATGCTCTCCATACATCCCTAAACCTGAGCTAATGCTTTCCAATCATTCCCTGTATAATCTACTTCCCTCAAATCATAGTTAATGTTATTCTCCAACCTCATTCTTGGTCTACCAACTGGGCGTTTTCCCTCTGGCTTTCCTACAAGAAGCTTCCATGCAAGTTTTTAATTCTCCATACGTGCAACATGTCCTGCCCATCGCAGTCTACGAGACTTAACTGTTCTTATTATATCTGGCTTCCTATAAAGACCATGTAGTTCATTGTTATGTAGTCTTCTCCATTCACATGTCTGTTCATCTCTCTTTGGTCCAAAAAATTTCCTAAGTACTTTATTCTCAAACACTTCTAATCTCCTTTCCTCCCTTAAAGTAAGAGTCCATGTTTCGCACCCGTGTAATATAACTGGTAGAATAATAGTTTTATATAGTTTCAGTTTAACGTTTTTTGAAAGGATTTAATCCGTCTTTCATATCCAAATAATACCTTAGTTGTAATTAAAACATAATTTCATAAACTCCAATAAAAATAATCTTCTCCTTTTTCTTCTCCTTTCATCTGTACAGCCCTTTATGAGCCCTGGCTGCTGTTTGGACACTCCCCCACGCATCTCTGTCTAACGCCCTCCTTCTCCATCCCGGATCCCAAGCTTTCGGAGGTCCTCATCTATTCCATTCATCCATCTCAGCTTCGGTCTTCCTTGTCTTCTTCCTCCATCTGGCCTCAGTAGTGTAAAGCTTTCTAGTAGTATTCTCCTACTCCATTCTCATTATATGACCCACCCATCTCAGTTTGCAAATTTTAATAACATTGACAATATCTGGGTCTGAATACAAATTATAGACTTCATCGTTATATCTTATCCGCCTTACTCCAGGATCATTTATAGGTCCCAGAATCTTCCTCAGGATTTTCCTTTCAAAGATTCTCAATCTTTTTCCATTCTCTCTGATAAGTGTCCAGCATTCACTGTCATAAGTAGAATCTGGTCTCAGTTTTGTACATTCTTAGTTTTGCAACCAGACTTAGAATGTGTGATTTGAATTGGTCCTTAAGTGCATAATAGCATACATGTTGGCTTGGAGAATCCTGCTCCTTATTTCCTTATTAATATTATTGTCATCGGTGATTATAGTGCCCAGATCATTAAATTCATGTACAATTTGAAATATATATTCGCCTATTTCTTGTCGGTCTTTAGCTACAGGTCTATTGGAGATCTGCATAAATGTTTTTCTTCATTAATTTTGAATTCCATAGATTCTGCTGCTATGGATATGACATTAAAATCTTCTGTTATAGATTTCATGGTCCGACCAATAATAACTATACCGTAGAAATGTGATCACATCCACAATTTTAAGAAACCATATTTACAAAATTTTTACTTTATAGTATGTATACTTCAATTACAATTTGAAATTTTTTAATGTATTTACAAAATGTATTCGAAAATTAATTGTCTGTATCACTTTGTCCTTGAGACAATCCTCTAATGAGGAAAGTTGTATATAATAATAATAATAATAATAATAATAATAATAATAATAATAATAATAATAATAATAATAATAATAATAATAATAATAATAATCATCATAATCATAATCATAATCATAATCATAATCATAATCATAATCATAATCATAATCATAATCATAATCATAATCATAATCATAATAATCATAATCATATAATATAATAATCATAATCATAATAATCATAATCATATAATATAATTATCATAATCATATAATAATCATAATCATATAATATAATAATCATAATCATCATCATCATAGTACATTCACGAATTTAGGCCATTTGTTGACCTGTTTCGGCCTCAAGAGAAACACCATCCAGAAGTCTTTTGAGTGGACGTCCTGGTCTTCTTCTTCCTGCAGGTTGATATCTTAACATTAGTTTGGGTATTCTGTGATCTTCCATTCGATGAACATGTTGTAAGGGGTAGTGACATGTGTATAACCTCTCCTACCCAATTCTCATCCTCACCTTCTCGTGGTACAACCCGTTTTCACAAACGAGGCTCTGAGGACCGAGTCACGGCGGTATAACCGTTCCATCAGGTACTGAGTAAATGCGGTATCCTAATGTCTGTCCAGAGACTAAAAGGTAGCAGCCCTACCACTGGACTACTTAGCGTCGGGCCAGTAACCTGTCCTAAGGAACTTCAAAACTACTTTCAAGTCTCAACACGAAAAAATCCAGAAGATGTATAATAATCATAATCATATAATATAATAATAATAATCATAATCATATAATATAATAATAATCATCATATAATAATAATCATATAATAATAATAATAATAATAATAATAATAATATAATAACCTAACTAGATGTCTCTTTGAGGCAATGAGGTAATCAATAGTAACTGGCTAACATCTCTAGGGAATTAAGCATACAAATTAGCTTAGTTAATTAACTCCCGCAAGGGAATATCTTTGCCCTATGTTGGGATATAAGGGTACAGGCATCCTGAAATACATTCATGGGACGATAGAAACGAAGTGCAAGGCGGATTGAAATGTTTGTTGCAAATCATTATGCAAGTTATCACATGGTTAGCGTGAAACAATTCATCAACCTTAATTTCAGTTTTCGCTACTTCTCATATTCAGTTTAAACTCAGTTATTTTCACAAGGCTTAGCGAACTCTGTTCCACATATCGTACTAAAAAGAAATAATGGTAGGGCCTATAGGTCTAGTAGAATATCGATCCCGGGACCACTGTGATAACAGCCAGACACACTAACCATTACAGCATATAAACGTACTAAAGTTTAATAACACACAAAATATTAAAATATTGTTAGAAATACTAAACTTTTATGGTTTCTATTTAAGGGATCAGTAAATTGGAGAATATATAAAAACTGCATCTATTCTTTTTGTGTACTCATGATTTGCATTTTATGTCTTTTACTACGATGACAGATTCATAACAGCTATTAATCCTTCAATTGGCAAAAAACTAATTTTTTCGTGTCAATTATTCAAATGTGGCGGACTGCAAAGAAAACGAAATCATGGATAACTGTTAATATTGGGTATATTGTGTATTTCGACACATAATTATTAAGTAATTTCTTCTCGTTTTTTCTTCTGCTTTATTAAAAATATGAAATGAATTAAACCAATTGATGTATCTTATAGGATACATAGCTAATTTAAGAGTTAACCATGGAAGCAAATTGGTCGAAGGAGAAATTGGCTCATATTTATTTTATTCTTCTTCTTCTTCTTCTTCCTTTCATGTGATAGACCTAGTGGTCTGTTACGGTCTCAATACAACGTTTGAAGGGTCTGCCCAAAGATCTCTTGCCTGGTGGCTATTTATTTTATTATAATAACTATATTGTTATAGCTCCTCTACTCCTGAGGCTATATATTTGATAAACATCAAACTATTCTCCTCCCCCTCGTGTTTACTAAATTATAACACTTTATTTTTTAGAATAATTTGAAAATTTCAGTTTTCTTTCTTACAGATTGAACAACTATTTATTTTTAAAATCACTATTGGCTTGCTAAATGATGATTATGATGATGATAATATTAATAATAATAATAATAATAATAATAATAATAATAATAATAATAATAATAATCCATCCATAGTAATTCTGCCCGAGGGCAGGTCTTTCACTACAATCATAGCATTTTCATGCTATGCTTTGCACTTTACTAGGGAATTGTAGGTGTGGTAGCTTCCCGTTGCTTCCCACACTGATAAAGGATGATGAGATGATAATGATAAGGATGATGATGGCCATATGATTTCGGGGATCGTTTGGGCCTTAAAGTTTTCCTGACATTTGTCTTACAGGTGAGGAAAAACCCCCGATAAAAACCTCTCCTAGAAAAACTGCCCCGACCGGGGATCGAACCCAGGCCCACTGCGTGACAAGGCAGCACGCTACGTCGAGACCACAGCGGTATAGTAATAATAATATATTTATTAACAGGTTTACAATATAATAAAACATCTTCCTCTGCCCAAACCTTTTTAAATTTGTATCTTCTTTCTCCATTTTTTTTCTGTCTATCTTGCAATTCCAATTCTTCCAGACATATAATAATAATAATAATAATAATAATAATAATAATAATAATAATAATTAATAATAATAATAATAATAATAATAATAATAATAATAATAATGATAATAATAATGATAATAGTAATAATAATAATAATAATAATGATAATGATAATGATGATGATAATAATAATAATGATAATGATGATGATGATGATGATGATAATAATAATGATAATGATGATGATGATGATGATGATGATAATAATGATAATGATGATGATGATAATAATAATAATGATAATGATGATGATGATGATGATGATAATAATGATAAAAATAATAGTAATAATGTTTTACTGAAGCTGGCAGAGTTAAGGCCATAAGGCCTACTTTTATACCCAACCAGCAAATAATTAAATCATACACAAATTAAATACTTTCTACAATTCTAAATATTAAAAAAAATATAGAGTAAACAAAGACCCATATCTGTGATTAACACATGTGGATGTGAGACCGGCAGCCGGATGATAGGCCAAGGGCCTTCTAGGTCTGTGGCGCCATGGAGTCATCGAACCGAAGATAAGGCAATGGATTCTTCAAGGTTTAATTTTTTTTTTTTTTTTTTCAATTTGACTTTCTTTGGAAGGGACGGAAGTCATATGTTCCATGTCATATATTTATGACACGTAAAAGAAGTCTGAAATAAGAGACCTCTGAGCGGATATTTCTCGCCTAATTTTCAATTATGAGCCGAGTTGTTAAATAACGTCTTTAAATAAAATACAATACAAGTTGTAGTCAAGTAATTTGAAATACGAAATCTAGAGTATCAGATAAAAAAAAAAAAGCTTTATCATAAGTAATGCCACGAGTGATTTCCAATTTATCTAGATAATTTGTAAATCAAGAATGGCATTTGTTAGGACCATTTAACGAATAAAATTAAGCTGTTTATTCACAAATCATTATTTAAATATAGGCTAGTTATTTTAAAATATTTATATATTTAATGTAAACGGCAATGTTTAAAAACAAATGAGAAACGTTTGTTATGTTTCACTTGTTCATCACTGCACCCACATAATATTATTTATTGGCAAAGGATCGCAATATTGTAAGAATAAACCCTAGTGAAGAAAAAATGAAACACATCAAACTGTTTATAACCAACATTATAGGTTATTAATTAATTTCTGATGTCCTATGATGATAATATGTCAATTATATATTTCTGGAATGTAAATTCCTGGGAAATAATACGTTTGAGAAAGTGCAAACACTGTTTTTTTGTATAATCAATTGCTACAAATGTTTTTATATTATATCCCGCAAGCACTATCTGGTTACATTCGTGCACTACATATACAATCTGGTAACCACATGAATTCTAGAGTTCTTACATAATATTATATATTATATAAATTGTTATATTCAGCGTATTTTTTACAGAGTCAGTCACTAAAAAAATAATGCTCTGACCTATTCAGAATATTAAAAAAGGAGGAGCTTGCTTTTAAAGTGATAAAATTAAATTGATAAAATCGAGGTGAAAAACGACTCTGATTGGTTGTAAATAAAAATTTATTGAAATGTGATTGGCATTGACTCCCATTTGTGGCATGAGTTAAATAATCGTTGTTAAAGATGATTTGGATTTGAAACTCATAATCAAATAGGGGTATAGAATGAAGTGGGTTGACTTCAAAGCTTCATTAGAGATTGGATATCAAACTCTTATGAGTTAGTCAAACATATTTTCCGAAATACATTTTTAAATATTCTGTGAAAATGATAGCAGATGAATGAGAAATTTTAAAGAATCTATAAAAGCCAATTTTGAAAATATTCTACGATCAGTCCTTTAATAGTTGGATTTTTTTCAATTACTAATTAAGGCCCGAAGCCATACCATAATATACCCTACGCCATTTCATTCAAATACTGGAATGTAAGAAATGTTAACAATTTTAATGACTGATAACTCAGGTATTTTTCGTCAGGGACCTTGAGTTCCCTTATCTCAAACAGTTTGTCTGCCACACGTTAAAACTAGATATTGCGAATTCATTATATTTAATTAATTCACACTTTTAACATCCACACGTCTGTAATCTACCCATCTAAAACACTGTAAAAAATACACAGTATAAAGTCGTAGTTCAGTTAGATGCACAGATGGTTCCAAAACTTATATAACTTATACATGAATTATAGCCTACAAACTTTTGCTATATATTCAGGATAATGGATTACAGAACTAAAGAATATAAATATTCTCATTTCATTGCATATACAAGAATGTTAATCAATTGATTAATTAATTTCTGGTATTAATTTGAAAGGGAGCACGCCGTATCGTAGTGGTTAAGGCACTGCGCTACAAGCCGGAAGGTCGAGGGTTCAAGTCCCTGTGGGGTCAGGATTTTTAAACTGACCTAAACCTTCTGGCGGCACTATGGCCCTGGGGTCGACTCAGCCTCTAACGGAAATGAGTATCAGACGATTGTTCTGGGGTAAAGGGCTGACAACCCGGCTGACATCAAGTGCCGATTGTTCAGAAAAAGTGGGAGCCTTAATCTCCTACTACCCCAAGAGCCTCCTGAGGCCTGTAATAGGTCTACTTTACTCTACATTTTATTAAGTTGAATGGTTTCCACTGGGGTAAAATTTTCCGGAGGTAAAATAGTCCTCCATTCGATTCTCCGGGCGGGGACTACTTCAGGGAATCCATGCCAAAGGCTCAAACACAGACACATTCCTAGGAACGTGGAATGTTAGGACATTTTATAGTAAGAATAACATTAACTATGGTTTTAGGAGAGAAGATTTTACACGGACATTAGTTCAGGATACAGTGTGTGGAGAGCTTATGTCCATGCGGCCATGAACCTACAAAATTCGATAGTGTCAGTGAGTAAGTTAAGAGTTTATTAGGTTGAGAAATGAGCTACAACAATTGGAAAATTTAGCCAGGATTCCTAATTCTCTCCACATGCGAGGATTCTTTTAAACTGCCACACATTTCTCATAAACGCTACCTTGAGAAGAAGACTGCCACAAGTGTAAAAGGTTTTCGTTCTAAGTTATTCGCATTTAAAGTTTTAAAAAAGGTAAGATAAATTCAATTTTTTTTGGACACGATTTAATTCTGTCTCCATTTTCTTGCACATGAATTGTGGCCATAAAGACATAAATTTATTATACAGGGAATGATTGGAAAGCATTAGCTCAGGATAGGGATGTATGGAGAGCTTATGTCCGCGCAGCCATGAACCTACGGGTTCGATAGTTCCAGTGAGTAAGTAAGTAAGTAACCATTTTTTCTAACAGATACCGTAGTAAGTAGTCTTAACTCAATTTATGACATTTTTATATTTGTGGTCCTTTTCTTCCCAAGGTGCGACATATGGGACCGATGACTGTAACTTATACTCTGAAGGAAATTCCATCGACTTTAAGAGATATTAAATCTGTAAACCACAAATCCGGATACAATAAACGCTACCCCGAGACTACTAAGAGAGACTGAATAGGGCTTATTAATTTTAGTAAAGATGTAAAATCTTATTTTCTATCTACTTGTGCTATTGCTACTATTGATTGTTATTATTACCAGTTATTTTGAAGCTGTTATTCTACTCTTAGGGTCAGTTTCACCAACAGAGGTAACTGTATTACGCCAATTTAAGCTATACATTATACACGGGGAAAACTGGCGTAATACAGTTACCTCTGTTGGTGAAATTGACCCTAGTGTTGATATTGCTATTAATATAGCATAATGAATATGTAAGCTTCGAAGTAGATTTAGAGTATTATTTACATAACGTGATTCATATAAATTTAATTACACCTTTACCAACTTTTGACCGGCCCCTTTTTTTTTTTTTATTATAATGATAAATTACTGCATGCTCCATTGCATGGCGCAATACTACATGCATGTTGTAGCAGTTACATCTTTTGTCTGCACTATTTAATGTATATTATGTTTTTATTTTATTAGAGAGTCAAAGTCTAAACTGTTTACAAATTTCTGAAAATGTTTTAAGAATTTGGTGACTAGTTCACTTTTATTTGTTGGCCACGTTCCGCCTTCCCTAGTAATATTTGTTTCTAGCACTTTCCTATCACTGTTTAGCACTTCGCATTCGTACAAAATGTGATCGACTGTCTGTGCGTTTCTGTTGCAGATGCAGGTCGGATCTTCTATTATCTTGAATCTTTGTAGATATGCACCGATTTTGCCGTGTCCTGTGGTTAGAACTGTGATGTTGTGTGTAAGGGTGATGTTTGACTTTAGTCTATGCTGTACACTAGGGAAGAATGATTTTGTAATAGCACCTTTTGTTGTAGTTTGCCACTCTGTTGCCCATTTCTCTACACTATTGTCCATTAGAGCTCTTTTGACCGCACTCAGTGGTGTTCTGCTGAATGCGATTTCTTCTTCGCTGCTACTTGCTGCTTGTTTGGCCAGACTGTCCGCCATTTCATTGCCTTCGTTTCCGTCGTGGGCTTTCACCCAAGTGAAGTGAAGTTCCCAATCTTGCTGCTGTAGATGCGTCGTAATCTTTCTGATTCCGTCAATCAGGCTGTTGTGCTTCTTGTTGTTACTTAGTAGGTCGAGGGTTATCTTACTGTCGGTGTGAATAGCGGCTGATTTGATATTCCGCTGGTGTCAATTTCTTCTAATTTTTCCAAAGCTTTCAGGATGGCAAATTGCTCTGCTTGATTGTTTGAGCACTTGTTGTGTAGTCTGTATCGCAGCTGGTGGGCTGGTTCATTGTTTACGTATATTATCACTCCTGATCCCACGCCGTTGTCACTCTTGCTTCCATCTGTGAAAATATTTATTTGGTATTGACGTTCTTCATCCTTTGTTGGTATGCGTGTGGTCTCTGCTGGATGGGGCCAGTGCTTGTAGTTTGTAGCTGTGTCCATGATTGTTTCCTCTCCAGCTAGCATGACAGTTCCTGTTGGCTGGTGCGTTATGCTGTAGTATTGAGCAATCTCCTTGAGCTGTATTACTATGGGAATTAATCCTGTTATCACGCAGAGTGCTTCATGTGAAGTCGTCCTGTATGCTTTTGCTATCTTTATGTTAATCATTCGTTGTACTCTTCTTAGTTTATCGGCATTTTTCGTCCTTGACAGAGAGTTGATCCACACCGGGGCTCCGTATGAAACCATGGGTAGTACGGCTCCTTTGTATATTGTCCTTAAGACCTCTGTTCTTAACCCCCAGTTGATTTTGGCAGACTTAGAGAGAGTGTGTAAGAGTTTGATTGCCTTTTCGGATATGTAATCAATGTGTTGGTTGAATTGGAATTTCTTGTCTATTACTATCCCAAGATATTTCAATCGGTCTACTTGTGAGATTGTCTTGTTGTTTAAGTATAATTGTATGTCTTGTCCGTCTCTCGGTCTGTTCCTTGTTATGAGAAGTACCTTTGACTTTTGTTCATTAAATGTTAGTTTGTTGTTTGCTGCCCATCTTGATATTTTGCTGAGTTCTATATTAGCGTTATTTTCAACTTCTAGTTTACTGTTCCCTTAATTAGAATTACAATGTCGTCTGCAAATGCGACGACTTTCGTACACTTTTTATAATCCAGCTTGAGTAATGAATCGTACTGGATGTTCCACAGTCCCGGTCCGCAGCAAGATCCTTGTGGACATCATTTGCTTATGTTCCTTTCTACAGTGACGTTGTTGACTGTAAGGGTGCAGTGTCTTTCGCTTAGATAGCTTCTCACTAGATTGAAGAGGTTTCTTGGACATCTGAATTCCTTCAGAGCGCAGAGTATGCTGGGCCACCAGGCTGCATCGAATGCTCCTTTCACATCGAGGCTGATCATTGCGACGTATTGTTTTCTGTTGATACTATCTTCCACGAGGTGTTTGACTTCCATGATAGCGTCTACTGTTCCAGTTTGGGGAGTAAATCCGAACTGGTTTCTGCTTAATAGATTCCTGAGAACAAGTAATGCATTATTCTGTTGATTAATAGCTTTTCTAGAACTTTCGCTGCTACATTTAGAAGACTTATTGGGCGATATTTAGAAACTGAGTCATCATTTTCTCTGCCAGGTTTCACTATCGGTATTAAGATTGCTGTTTTCCAAATTGAGGGGAAATGGCCGACTTCCAATGACTTGTTGAATAATTTTGTCAAGTATGTTGGCATTCTCCTGTGTACTTGACTTAGTACATCACTAGTTATCCCATCTTCTCCGGGAGCTTTTGGCCCATCCATGTGTTCTAGTATGTCACGGATTTCTTCTTGCGTGAAGGGTCCGTCGTCCGGTGTATCTGGGGGAAGTCTAGACTCTGCCCTTTTCTCTTTATGGTATTCGTTGTCATTCCCTTCCTCATCGTTCGCTGTAAAGTGGTCAATCATGTAATTAATTGTTTCTTCTTGGTTCTCCGTGTAAGATCCATCCTCTTTCCTTAGCGTCGTGAGCATGCTTTTATTTCTCATCTTGCCCGATGCGAATTTATACACTGCATTCCAGGGATCACCGCTTGTGGTGACATTGATGTATTCTCTCCATGACCTTAGCTTCTCCCGTGTTATGGCACTTTGATACTCTCTTTTTGCCGTGACATATCCTTCTTTCCTTTGCTGTCTCAAGTTTTCGTCTCCTGTTGTCCTCTAATATCTTCTCCGTAGTGCGTTAGTCCTCTTCCTCATAATGGTTAACTCGCTAGTCCACCATGGAACTGTCTTGTGGTTTATAGTTTTCACTGCTCCTTTGCGCTTTTTGAAGGTCTTATTACATGCTGCTGTTAGAATTGTCTGAAATGAACTTGCCACATGTTCCGTATCTGCCTGTTGTATTATCGTGTCTAGTTCATTTTCTAATTCTTGTGTAGTTGCTGCTTTGCAATTGAGCTGTACCTTTAGTTCTTTTATAAAATTGTCGTCGAATGTGTTGTAGTCGTCTTCTTTTATTATGTATTTGGCTCTTTGGAATATTACTGTCTCATTTCTGCTCTTAGACCACGCTATATGAAAGGAGATAACTTTATGGTCTGAGCAGCTTTCTTCGATATCACAATCCCAGTTCGACACATATGTTGCCATGCGCATGTTACTGAGTGTGAGATCTATTTTGCTCTTGCGTCCGTTGCTCTCAAAAGTCGGTATCCCGTTGTCTTCATTCATGATAAATAACTGATTGCTTATCAGAAACTCTTCCAATTTCCTGCCTCTACTGTTTGTAAGATCATCGAACCATACTTTGGATCTCGAGTTGCTATCCACTGCTATTACCACGCCTTTCCCTTTAGCAAAATCTAGAATCCTAGAAATTCCCCTTTATTTCCCAACTAGCAAAGGCTAATGAGCAAGAGGTTCCCTAGGTTCGATTCCTATCTTAATGTTTTAATTACTATAGCATTAAAAGTAATAATGATTAAATTAGTATATAAGGAATTAATTTATGTTTTATTTGGTGGATTATTTTTAGGAATTGGATAAACATATTATTCTCCAAAAATAATGTCTCATTTTATTAGGAAATATGTGCATTTGTGCGCGCGCGTGCGTGTATGTAAGTACATCTAAATATGTAACGATATAGGCTTAGTTAAACAAAGCAAGAAGTGAAATGAGAGCAAAACAAAAATAAAATAAATAATGTATATTTAAACAAAAAAAACAGAAATTCAAGCTTAAGATACAATTCCTTGCTCACAGTACTCTTGGAGTTGGAGTTAACAACCATACAAAATATCTACACTGCTAAATGTCCTCATGAAAGACTGAGATTTTTAAGAAATATAGCAGCATATACTCTGCTGGATAAGAAAAGGAATGAAGATATAAGAAAGGAACTAAATATTTTTAAACTTACAGACCGATCCGATTCGATTGAGGGTCTTTCCACTTTTACAGCGGTTGCCCTTTTACCAGCCGGCTGCTGGCCCTTCACATCCACATGTGTCAATCACAGAGGTAGATGATCAAGAGCCAGTGTAGGGGTGACATGTGGTTAGCATGTCGAGTCCCCCAGCCGTTATAGCTGGTTCCTCAACCTGGAGCCGCTACTTATTGTAGCTACCCAATTGCCTCACGATGCTGGGTGAGCACCGGTCCCATACTGACCGAAATACCATGAGAAAATTTCTTCCCCCATGGAGACTCGAACCAGCGCAAGTCCCGTAGCTCTGCGCCAAGGCTTCCTACCTTAACAGCTCGGGACTTACAGACCGAATAATTAAATATAGGAACGACTGGAAAGAACATATTGATAGAATGCCAGAAGAAAGATTCCCAAAATTATTGCTAAATTATAAACCGCACGGAAGGAGGACTGTTGGACGCCCACACAGAAAATGGTCCAAACAATTTTAATAATTCTAGCTTTCATGGAACCGGAACGAGCCAACAGGCTTAATCCTTGGATGATGATGATGATGACAAAATATTGGAATTGCCCTCCACCTTAACTCAAACAATTTATATCCGTCGCATCATGTCCTAACTAACTAACTCACTGGCACTATCGAACTCGTAGGTTCATGACCGCGAGGATGGACGCTCTCCACACATCCCTATCCTGAGTTAATGTTTTCCAATCATCCCCTGTATAATCTACTTCCCTCGAATCATGGTTAATATTGTTTTTCCACCTCTTTCTAGGTTTACCAACTGGCCGTTTTCCCTCTGGTTTTCCTATATGAAGCTTCCGTGCTCTTCTTTCATTTCCCTTTCGTGCCACATGTCCTGCCCATCGCAGTCTACGAGACTTAACTATTCTTACTATATCTGGCTTCCTATAAAGATCATGTAGTTCATTGTTACGTAGTCCTCTCCATTTAACTATCTGTTCATCTTTCTTTGGCCCAAAATGTTTCCTGAGAACTGTAGCTATATATACGCATTCATTCGAAACGTTTTTTTTTCCAACCAAGATTACAATATAGATCTATTAATTTTTGCAGAGTTATATCGTTAACCAAATCTCATATTGAGTGAACTACAAAACATTGGAAATAAATGGTAATTGATTGAAGTGGTAAAGGTTCATACAACTCACACTATGTGAATAACATGAATTTGGAGAGTCAGTGACCCTCTCTTGATTGTTATTTATTAAGATCACGGATCATCGATACACGATTGTGTTTCGAAGAGCAAATTCTTCTGGACCGGTCCTTTAAATCTGTCAGTTTCTCTCGACTTCTTTTTGTACAACCGTAAAACGAAAAATCCCATTGAAAATATTCAATGACCTCACAAAATGAGTTTTATTCTTGTATCACGAAATTATAATAAATAACAATAACTACTGTCGTGTTCAGAATTAATTTATCTTGACTTCATCGATAAAAAGTTTACTGGATACTTTCTTAGTCATCTGTACCGGTGCATCAATGGTTACTATGTTCGTCTCTGGTTCCGAGGTTCGCGAGTTCTAACTCGGCTAGAGTCGACCGATTTTTAAGGGAGTATATAAATCGTGAGATTGGGTTCTTTCAGAAGTGAAGTAAATTGTGGATCCTGTTTTGTAAATTTGTAGATAGTAAAAGAATCTCAAGCTTGAAGTAAGAGTTCTCTGAAAGGGAATAATTATTGGGATTTCCATGCCAAATTCGAGTTAAGGCGCTATTGATCTCGGTTGTTATAACTTATAAAGCGTCGTTAAATAAAATACAGCACTACCTATCTATTGTCATAACATTACAAAGTATAATGAAAACACAACAAGCTTATTATTATTATTATTATTATTATTATTATTATTATTATTATTATTATTATTATTATTATTTAGATTTCGTTCTTATTTATAGACCCGTTTAACATATAAGGCAATATCGCACTTATTTCTTTTATTTTTTATGAAACTATGAAATAGTACATAACACAGAAATAAGACAATTATAAGTAGAGGAATTAAACACAACAATAGAGAAATACAGAACAAACTGGGAAGATCACTTGGCAAGGATGACTGAGAATAGAATACCAAAAGCAGCATACAACTATTCACCAAGAAGAAGAAGAAGTTTGGGAAGACCAAGGAAAAGATGGAAAGAGCAGTAATTTGGAGTCAGAACAGGCTAGTAAATAAGCCTAAACCGCGAAGAAGAAGATGAAATAGTGAATAGGCCTATGATGGAATGTTTTCTAGGAATGAATGGTTTTAAAATTCGTTACAAAAACATAATTGAGGTCACTATGTAAAAGCATAAAATAATAAAACTCGTACCGAGATTTCATCGACCTCAGCTAAATAAGATTTGTTTAAAACACTTTATAGGCCTTTCGGAACTTGCTCCATCTTCAGTTTTTCAAATGATACTGACTGTTGTTTAGGCTTAAGTTTCTTTTACAGTGTTGAAGTACTATAAGTAAAGCTACATCACCAATACGATTAGAAAAAGCAGTTAAAATGCCAGCATTATAAGATCCCTCCCGAAAGACTTGTCCGTTAGAAATTTCCATCCTAAAAATTCATCGACGCCGGCCGAATTTGAACCCGCGACAGAGGCAAAGACACCGCGGGCAAGAATTCTGGATCATACACATACTTTTTCGATCCCACAAGGACATCGAGGACCTCCATGGATGAGTAATAACTCAATGCGAGGGCCATCTCCGAGACAACAAGAACAATTAGGATAGGACACACCTTTCACACAGCCATTAATAAATTCAGCTTTACGTATAATGGTTTATTTAAACTGGCAGAGTTAAGGCCGTAAGGCTTCTCTTCCACTCAACCAGCGAGAAATATTAAATACAGAACATATTTACACAAGATCATAACCAGGGAGCGGGGTTTGAGTAAGTAAACAGATGCTTCATATTACCTGCCACACGGAGTGTGTACTGCGCAGGACACGTTATTCTACAACAGAGTGTTTCTTAGCGACTTGTTTCATTTATTCGCTGCATACAGAGTAGTAAAGACTGTACATTTCAGAAGTATATTATTGTAGGCCTACATTGCAATAACTATAATCATGACGTATGAGAGAATATTTTTTACATTAAACCCTTATTCAAAATGAAGTAGTTTTATTGCACACTACAAATAATTAAACATACGATTGTTTGCTTCCTTCTATAATTCCTTATCCTGGTGTAATTGTTTTTGAAGCAGGGTATAATGCCTTTCGCCTGAACATCATTTTGTTTATACTGAACACTCCAAGGTCACAGGTGCGTCTTCCCTCCTTATAGTCCGCGCATTCTTACTTCACTGTATGCTAACTAGAACCCCGCTCCCTGATCATAACATATACAATATTGTAAGTACGTTTGTATACAAATTAAACTAAAATTATGATGAATCAAGTCAATATTATCAGAGAAACAAAAAATCAGACACCATAAATTAATCCCTGAAAAAGCAGTTATAAAATAGATTTAAATTTATTTTAAACGAAGCTAGTGTCCAGAAGTCCGTGATTTCTTGTGATAAGGGGTTCCAGAGTCTATCGCTAGTTACAGAAGTAGTAAATAAAATGAGTCATCTCTAGCTATTCATTCCAAATTAATATTTAAATTAATGATTATATGGCCATTGTATACCAGAGGAAAAACGCCCAGTTGGTAGACCAAGAATGAGGTGGGAGAATAACATTAACTATGATTTGAGGGAAGTTGATTATACAGGGGATGAGTGCAAAACATTGGCTCAGGATAGGGATATATGGAGAGCTTATGTCCGCGCGGCCATGAACCTACGGATTCCATAGTGCCAGTGAGTTAGTTATGGCCATTGTATACATATAATGAGTGGTACAGTTTTATTATTTTCTACTAAACAACGTGAATATTATGGATGATGACTATGATGGTCAAATTATTTTAGGGACCGTTTCAACCTTAAGGGGTGAAAAAATGACCATTTGAGATCAAAATTGACATTTTTTGTTTTTTGTACTAAAAAATAGCATGTACTCTGATGTATGTGTTGGCAAAGTTTCAGAGACCTATGGCGCTTCTAAGTGCCCTAAATTACGTCAGAGTTAAAAGGCTGCGCCAATTAAATACCACCTGCATGCAAATCTTTCAACTTGTTTTTGCACAGTTTTATTTTTACTGGATTTTTTGTACATTCAAAATTGAATGGAATTCAGAAATTTTGTCTTAGAAGATTCAAATTTTTACTGCATGTCCTAAAAACAATGGGTAACAAATTGTGCATGGGTTTCATGATTGAAGTAGTATTTTAAGAAATAAAAAATATAATGTATGCAATTATTAATTTTTGTGTGTAAGTCCAAGCATGAGGTACATTTTTTCTCCCTTTGTATTCATATTATAAGAATTCTAATGCATGGTGTTTTCTAAATATTTTAGGAGTCTTGTAAAACAATCGGACATTTTACTAAACAATTGTGGAACGAATTTAATTATACAGTAATATATGCATTTTGTCCACCGCTGTAGTCTCGAGGTTGCGTGCTACCTTGTCACGCAGCGGGCCCGGGTTCGATCCCCGGTCGGGACAGTTTTTCTGGGTGAGGTTTTTATCGGGGTTTTTCCTCACCTGTAAGACAAATGTCAGAAAATCTTTAAGGCCCAAACGGTCCCCGAAATCATATGGCCATCATCGTCATCATCCTTGTCATTATCATCATCATCATCCTTCACCGGTGTGGAAAACAACGGGAAGCTACTACACCTTCAATTCCCTAGTAAAGCTGCAAGCATAGCATGAAAATGCTATGATTACAGTGAAGGACCTGCCTTCGGGCAGAATTACTATGGATGGATATGCATTTTATAAAAATATAATATTCAATAACTCATAAAATAAATGTCTCACAAGAATGAAATTTACACACATCATTATGTATCATGCAGTGAATATTTGTACGAACAATCAAGTCTCTAGCTCAAAAAATAGAAATTTCACCCATCATCCCCCTTAAAGTTTCTTGATTTTTGTGTTATAAGTAAGGAAAAGCGGTTTGATAATGCCAGTGAGTTGCTTAGTTCATCATCATAACCATATTATTGTTAATTTTTTAAACTTTAAAATAGAGATTGTAAGACCTGGGTTTAATTTGAGTACTACCGCTACTACCACCACGTGGACCTACTACTACAAATACTATTAATAATAATTATTATTATACAGTACTAAATAATAATAATAATAATAATAATAATAATAATAATAATAATAATAATAAATAATATTGTCATGGCTACATCTAAAAGAGAGAAGAAAATTACACTGTCTAATTCTCTTATTTAAGATCCTACATACCTCGACTCCCAATTATTTATCATCCCGTTTCCAGTATCTATCCTCCAACCATAACTTAAACACAAGATCACAACATAGTCTCTTGCTTAATATACCGCAACATAGGACATCACATCACTCACTCCATGTCATATACTATTTTCACTTCTTGCTACTGGAATTCTCTACCACAAGAAATAAGGGGCTGCCGGACATTGGCATCTTTTAAAAGAAATCTAAATTTATATTTGCTCTAACCTCGACTTCATCATTACCCAGTATAAGGTAGGCCTGCATATATTAATTGGTGTTTCTCGTATAATTTATTATACATAGATGATTATTATTATTATTATTATTATCATCATCATCATCATGAACAAATTCGTTTTAGGCCATGTGGCCTGTACGGTAAACCTAGCGAAGATGGTCTTGATCTTTCCACCGATGTTTTGGTCTTCCTTGGTCCCTATGTCCAGTAGGGGTATATTGGAATGCCAATTTTGCAAGTCTATTTCTTGCCATTCTCCTCAGATGATTTTTCCATTCTTGTTGGTATCTTTGTATATCTTCATTTAAACTTGTTACTCCAAGTTTTCCTCTGATAGTAGTGTTCCTTTGGTGATCCAGTCTATTAACTCCTAACAATGATCGTAAGAAGCGCATTTGGCTTATTATTATTATTATTATTATTATTATTATTATTATTATTATTATTATTATTATTATTATCGTATCATTATTAATATCGTATAAAATGTTGTTTGTGCCTGAAATTTATATTGCAACATTTAATGTATTTTTAACTCTTTATAGTTAGTATAGTGTATATCTACATTTGGCAAATATTTATTTGTATTTGTGCTGGTTGAGTGGAAGAGAAGGCCTTACGGCCTTAACTCTGCCGGAATAAATATAATAATAATAATAATAATAATAATAATAATAATAATATTATTATTATTATTATTATTACTCTTTTCTGAGAGAATTATGGCCGTCGTTCCTTTTCTTCCATCCAACCAGGTTTAACTGCAATAAATATACGATATATCCTATAATGTACTAATGGAAATCTTAAATGTTATACAAAGATTAAGTAAGTTAAACTAGAAAATGTAATGTAGGTCATATGGTAAAGATAAAAGTTACGAAATATTTAATACCATTAAATAATATAATTATTTATATATACACTAAACGTTTTGACATAAACAAAATTCAAGCGGGATTGAGTTGAAAGCCAATAGGATCGAGATGTGAAAATATTTAAATTAGACTTTCCATGCGTCCAGAAGTAGGCCAATTAAATAATTGTGCAACAGTAGAACATATGCCTATGATGGCACCATAGTGGCGCACGTTACAAGACGGTTAAATCCTATGACCCAAGGATAGCGATGCGGCTCTAGTTTCTGCATTATCTATCAAGAGGTCGGGGTTATCAACTGTTTAGTGCCTCATTAACATGTACTCAATTTATATAATAATGTTGACAAATGTTTCTCTATTCATAGATAATAGTTTCAAAACTAAATGGAGAAAAATATATTGCAAAAATATATTGAATTTTATATACAATTTTATTGTTGACCAGAAAACTTAACAAAGATACTCACTTGTCATACATCGACTACAAAAAGTCATTCGATTGGATTAGTGGATACAAGATTTATGGAAATTTAGTACATAATTGAATTCCAAATAAAGTAATATTGTCAATGTCTTCTTCTTCTTATTCTCTTTATTTTAGGTCCATGACCTGTTCCATCCAGAATTAAGAGTCCCTCAGTCTCTATGTTTTTTTTGTCTTCCATATGCCCTTATCTCATCCTCTGATAACTTGCTGTATTTCTAGCTATGCGTACAATTATATGTGGTGTCATGCGGGATAAATGTTGATTCCATTCAAATCTTATTTTTTTCACTCATTCCCTATTGCCTGAATATTCAGCTGTCTTCTTATTTATTCATTTATCATTCGACATCTCCTTGACTGATGTACAATCTTCCTCGAGACATTCATTTCATTTATTTCTAAAGTTTGTTTTGTTTTAACAGTATCTGATCTTGTTTCGGAGGTATAGGTCAATATTGGGTGTACCACTGTTTTATATATTCTTACTATATAGATGGCCCGGCGAACTTCGTATCGCCTTTAACTATTTTTACGTTAATTTTTCCGTATGGTTTTGTTGATTGAGATGAATTTATGTTGTCTGCATTCTCAGTATCATCCATAAGTTGTATCATAAGGATTATATACGTTTATTGATGGCATATTTTGAGAAGGCTTGCTGATTTCATTATACTTTCGTTTTTTTCTACGAACTTGTTGGCAGTTTGGATTCTCAACATCATCAAGAAGTTTCTGTACAGTATCATCTTGTGATATATTATAGTCATCATGTTTTTCATTTAATTGAGGCATGGAGATTGTTTCTGTAATATTAGGCATATTATTATAACTAACAGACTTACTTAAAGTTCTGTTATTCCGTTCCTTAGGACCTTCATATGTTTTTAAATTGACATTCTTCTTAAATGCAAGATTTATGTCACATAGACCTATACCAATTAGCGGAAATTCACTTTATATCTTATCATTCATGGTCTCTAGAACTGATTGGAATATTGTTCAATGTCCCTTCTCGGTCCAGTTAAATTTAAATTAAGTTGCTGTCTTTCAGCCAGATTACTTAAAACTAATACTTACACACAAAATTAATATTATTATCAATATATTAAAAATAAAATAAACACAAACACACTTAAATTATGAAATAATCAATATTTGTAATTCAATTGAAATTCGCGGTTGCACCAAAAGCACAGCCACCTGGATCTCTCTTTGTTAAATAATAAACCAATTACCTTACACCGCCATCTGTTAGAATCGTATGGAACTCACAGATAATTATAACTCTTTGTTAAATAATAAACAAAAATTTCCAATAAAAATAATCCGATTATAAATTTAGTTATAAACAACCGTAGGTCTCAAGTTAGATCAAACAGCACACAGTGTGCAAAATTTTATTAAAATCGGTTCAGTAGTTTAGGATTCCATTGCGGACAAACAACGTGACACGTAATTTTTATATATTCTTATATTGGTATATTTATTTAAGTACTTGTTTATTCAATATTTACATTAATATAATTATCAGACGCTGGAAATTAACTGTATACAGAAGCATCCAGCTCTTAACCAAGAGTATAATTGAGAACGTACTATATACAAAATTAAAAATAAAGATGTGCTAGGCAGATAGGGTGAAGGAAGAACAATGCTGGAAATCATAAAGAAGAGGAAAATAAATTGGATTGGCACTGGCTAAGAAGAAACTGTTTGCTGACGGATGCCCTAGAAGGAAATATCAATGGAAAGAAAGTTAGAGGCAGAAAAATACATCAGATCATAGACAATATTAAAATAAATGGTTTGTATGCAATTACAAAAAGGAAGTATGAGTTAAGGAAAGAGGGAGAATGTTGAGTTTGCAGTGAAATACCTGCTCTTGGGCAGAACACTATGAATGCATACAAAGTTATCTTTGAATACGAATTATAACATTCCGTATACAATCTTACAAGGGAACGTCAACCATTGCATGCCGAAACCTACCTTGAAAATTATTCCGGAGAAGCGTTGTGATGTACCAAGTCCGTGTTCAAAAAATTATGTCTCGCTTTTAACTGCAAGGCACTAAAATGTAGCGGCAAACCTCTCATTTAAACTATAGGGAAGTATTACAACTCTTGACTAGGTAGATTGGAAAACCGTCACCCGCGCCGCGTCCCGCCTTATTCAACTCCGCTCTTACTCAAGCATGAATGTCCATCTGATCCGTATAACAAGTTGTCATTGCTGGATTCTGGCTTCGATGTGTGCCTTGAAGTTAAAAGAGGCAGACAATTTTTTGGACTCGACCTTTGTACATCAGAATGCTTCTCTGGGAATAAATCCAATATAGGCATGTAATGATTAACAGTTCCTTTATTAGTTACATAAAATTTTAACATGGAAATTTATATAACAAAAGTCATAACTTTTTGAAGGGAAAATGTGAATTAAAAGTAAAAGTTGCATTGAATACTCTTTTTAATATTCAGATTAGTATTTAAGATACCATCCCGGAAAATAGAACACAGAAAATGCAATATTTCAATACTTACTTGGGAGTCATTAATCATATTTTAACAACAAATAAAGTAAAAAAAACACATCAGGTTAGAAACACATGATTGGCAAGGCCCACACTCATTTACAGCAGCGAGACCTTTCCGGAACGAAGACCTAAAACGCCTAACAACTGAAGAAATGAAATATGCAATACGTTTCTTAGAGCATAAGAGAAATGATCAGATCAGAAACAATAATGTTTAATTGTTAAAATTATTCCGCATTCACGGACAGTTCACCATGACAGTTCATCATGCTTTAATCAAAGCCACCAGGTAGTTTTTGTAACATTTATGGTTTCCTCTCCTGAGGAAGAGGCAGAGTTGTAACCCACTTGTTAAGTTGGGGCGCCTGGAAGGCGAAGTTATGTTACTCTGACGATAATGATAGACGATGAGTGAATTGAAGCATCGGGGGAGTCCTTAAAGCTAAGCTTATCCTAAAAAACTGCCCAGAAAAATCACTGCAGACGGCCCACCATCTGATGACTAGCAACATGTTCTCCAGAGATCGACCAGCTATATTACAAATTGCTACTCCGCCAAATATTCTGAAGTTCCACTTTAACACAGTCAACGTTGCAGAATTTCTTACGAGGATCTTCCGTCAACTCCAAGAACAACTAGAACAATAATTGAACAATTGTAAAACTGTAAATATCCCGTGATATACCATTGGTGAAACACGGGTTGTAACATAGGCTATAAGTAAAGTGATCCCACAACAGGCCCGGAGGCCCTTGGGGTAGTAGGAGGTTAAGGCTCCCACTTTTTCTAGACAATCGGCACTTTATGTCAGCCGGGTTGTCAGCCCTGCGTGACGGCCGCCTTTGCCCCCAGAACAAGTGTCTGGTACTCATTTCCGTTAGAGGCTGAGTCGACCCCAGGGCCATAGTGCCGCCAGAGGGTTTGGGTCAGTTTAAAAATCCTGACCCCAACGGGACTTGAACCCTCGACCCTCCGGCTTGTAGCTCAGTGCCTTAACCACTACGCTACGGCGTGCCGCGGTTGTAGCATACATGTAAATAAAAAAAACATGTATGTAAATAAAAAAAAATCCAGACCATGGACAACGACATGAAAAAAGTTCCTATGGCTGAATGGGAATCGAATCCGGGACCCCATGAACAATAGTCAGAAGCTTTGACCATTAGATCATGAGGCTGGACCATCTTGATATATATATATATATATATATATGTATACACAGGGTGTAACAGACCTCACCGACAAAATGATAGGGATCATAGGTCATGCAGAGAGGATAATTTTTTGTGAAGGAACATATAGTCGCAAACACGTCGTTTATGAGTTATGTGCAGCTGAAGGTGCTTACTTTTAAGGGTCGGAATTGAATACGAACGATTGTACACATATGATTTTATTAAAAAGTACACGTTTTTACAATAAGTATTCAAACAATAAGTGTTTTGACGACGCCAAAAAGAATCCTGCCATGATCGGCCGTGCTGGCCGATCGTTGCTGCGACGATATCAAACATGCAATGAGGCACAGGATCGACTATTTGAACACTTATTATAAAAACATGTCTTTTTCAATAAAATTATATGTGTACAATTATTTGTAAATATATATAGATCAGTAAGTGATACCAAACCAATAAAATATATTTATACCTCTTAAATATTACTTGTAACAGCATGAAAATTGTTATAAATTATTATCGATAGCTTAACATTACTTGCAATATTCCCATCAGACATTGGTGTAGGGTACAAGTACAAAATATTACAACACATTACAAAACTACTCTCTAGAAAATATTTTTTTAATAGGCCTACCAGTTTGAATTCGTAGGTGCTTAGTAATTTAAATTAAACTATACATTAGCCAAAATCAGCACAAAATTAACCGTCTACTGAAGATATCAATAAAAATTGTTATATTTAATGACGTTTATTAGGTAGCAATTTATTTCAAGCGCGAGGTTCTCTTACGTACCATAAATTTACGACACAGGACTCACGGATTTCCTTCCTTCTGGAGAAAGCTACATTCAGAATTGTTACGCCTTTAAAATTCCATTGATTCCTATCAAGTTTGAACCCGCGAATCTCGGAATCGAAGGCGTGCAGAATAACCACTAGTCCATGATGATGATGATAATGTAATAATTGTAATAATGATAATAAAAATAATGTAATGATGATAATAACAATAAAAACATTTGTAAGTGCGCGAAGGACTATTACCAAGTAGCTCCGTTATTGTTTCACGAGCGAGCGATCTTCACTCAAACGACGTGTTTGCGACTATATGTTCCTTCACAAAAAAATGGTCCTCTCTGCATGGCCTATCATCCACATAATTTTGTCAGTGAGGTCCTGTTACACCTTGTGTGTGTGTGTGTATATATATATATATATATATATATAGAGAGAGAGAGAGAGAGAGAGAGAGAGAGAGAGAGATCCGGGTTCGAATCCCGTCCAGGCATTTATTTTTCTTATCATACCATATATATATATATATATATATATATACCTCGAAGTAAAATATGTTTTTATCGACCCTTGAAGAGATGGAATAGGATGGTATCTCCATTGTGATATGTAGATTGATCATAAGTAATGGCCACGAGTGATTTCCAAATTATCGATAAATTCACGACTCACGAAGTTTGGAGTGAATTTATCTAGAGAATTTGGAAATCAAGAGTGGCATTTGTTAGGACTATTTAACGAATAAAATTAAGCTGTTTACTCACAAATCATTATTTAACTATAGTTATTTTAAAATATTTATATATTTAATGTAAACGGCGATGTTTGAAAACAAATGAGAAACGATAGGTACGCTTCATCTGCTTCTTTTGTTTATCACTGCAACCAGATCATACTGTTTATTGCCAAAGGAACGCAATATTGTAAGAATGCTCTCTAGTGCAGAAAAAATGAAATACATCAAACTGTATATTAATTCATTTCTGATGTCGTATGAGTCCCGCGCCGTAGCCGAGCGGTTAAGGTAGGAAGCCTTGGCGCAGAGCTACGGGACTTGCGCTGGTTCCAGTCTCCATGGGGGAAGAAATTTTCTCATGGCATTTCGGCCAGTATGGGACCGGTGCCCACCCAGCATCGTGAGGCAATTGGGTAGCTACAATAAGTAGCGGTTCCAGGTTGAGGAACCAGCTATAACGGCTGGGGGACTCGACATGCTAACCACATGCCACCCCTACACTGGCTGTTGATCATCTACCTCTGTGATTGACACATGTGGATGTGAAGGGTCAGCAGCCGGCTGGTAAAAGGGCAACCGCTAAAAAGTGGAAAGACCCTCAATCGGATGTCGTATGATGTAAATATGATAACTATATTTTTCTGGATTATTATCTGGGAAAAAATACATTTAAGAAAGTGCAAACAGTGGTTTCTTTTTTTGGTGGTATAATAAATTGCTACAAATGTTTTATATTAACTCCTGCAAGCGCTGTGTGTTGACATCTATGCACTATATATACAATCTCGTAGCCGTATTTCTTATAAGCTCAGTCACTGCAAATTAATGGTCAGACCTGTTCAGAATATTAAAAAGGAGGAGCTTTCTTTAATATGGTAAATTTAACACTGATAAATATTTCGTGAAACACGACTCTGATTGGTTGTAAAACAGAAATCATTGAAACGTGATTGGTCATTGACTCCCATTTGGGGCATGAGTTAAATAGTCAGATTAATGAATTAAACACAGCATTTTATTTTACGTCTCAAATTAAATTAAATATAATTTTCAAGAACGATAAAAGTGTAGGATTAAACAAAACAAAGAAATGAAATGGAATCAGAAAATGACCTAAATTAACGGATGTCGTAAAGGGGAATAGTCGGCACGCGAAAATGTTTTTGTTATATGTGTTACTCACTTCCTGAAACGTTTTAACGACGTCATCTGCAATTTGTGGCTTCCGACGGACGATCTGCATTTCTTGTGAACTTAATAGTAACGTCGTAGGAAGTGCATGCTAATAATAGACGTGCAATAAACTGCTTCAGGAGTGGAATTTGTATCAGTGTGATTCACATGTTCACCGCCTACTTAACAACTGTTTGTACGTGGTCTATTAACATAGAGCAAGTGTTCTGTGTCATCCTCCCTCTACTCATATCCCGTGGGAATGGAAATGGTCCAGGTACTTATCGATTCATTCCTAATCGTTGTACCATCACCAGTGCTAGAGTTTATATTTAAAACAAAATATTTAATTCGTAACTATCAAATATATATTTAAATATATAACATATATTTAATTATATAATTAAATTTTTTAATTATTATGACATTACGAATTATAACTATTGAAAATGAGGTTTTTTATGGATAAGTTCAGATATTTATTTAATATTAGACTTAAGTCGAATTTTATTATTTTTAATAAGTGGGTATTAGGCCCGACCACATGTCACCCCTATACTGGCTGGATGATCGTCCACTTCTGTGATTACGGAAGTGGATGTGAGGCCAGTAGCCGGCTGGTTGGGCCTTCAGGGTATGTCGCTCCATGGAGTTATATGTACACACACACACACATACACACACACATATATATATATATATATATATATATATATATATCGTTGTTATAATTAAATTTTGATATTTAGGGCCAGTTTCACCAAGAGAGGTAACTGTATTACGCCAGTTTAAGCTATGCATTATACACTGGGAAAACTGGCATAATACAGTTACCTCTGTTGATGACACAGACCCTTAGCAGTGAAAGAAAAATATTCCATGAAAAGAAAAAAAAATAGAGATAGAGGTCTCGGTTCAAATCCCGGTTCAGGAGTTAATTTTTCTCTTCATGGCATATATATATATATATATATATATATAATCACATACATACCTACACGACATTTTGTTTACAATAACAATTTATTTGCGATTAGAGTTAAATGAGTGATTGTACTTAGGCCTACTCCTATTACTATTTTAAAAGTTTACGAATTATTATTATTATTACTTTTATTATTATTATTATTATTATTATTATTATTATTATTATTATTATTATTATTATTATTATTATTATTAGCACTTAGATTTCTTAGAGTCCCTAATAATAGATGAAATTAACCTAACAATACTACAAATTTCTATTATTTTTATATTAATTTATAAGCACCAGACTTCACTTATTTTCTTTCCTTTATAACTCGGACTGTTGGTATGAGACGGTCTCATGTAAGGTTACTCTTTAAGCAGTTAAAATTATAAGCGTAATGTTATTCATTTAGATTTTCTGTATCAAAACATTTTAGTTTTGCTTCGTACCGCGCAGTAGTCGAGCTATCTAAGGCACCATGCTTTAACGCAGAACTAAATTTTATCATCGAATTTCTGCCAATGTTGTACTGCTGGCCACCTATCATTAGCGGAAATTTGGGTACCATTAAGTAAAGGCTCCGAAACCCGACATATTAACCACATGTCACCCCTTATACTGGCAGTCTGATCGCTAACCTATGTAAATGATACATGTGAATGAGAAATCAGCAGCCGGTTTGCTCGCCTAGTGCCTTCTAGGCATGTCGCGTCATAGAGTTCTGTCTATTTTTTATTTAATCCGTATTTATATACTCTTCAACATTTATAGTGATAATCGAACATGGAATATGGTTAACCAATAGGCTGTTTATTTCTGTTGTAGGCAATATGTTTTGCGAAGAAATTATATCTGATTTTGATTATATGATAAATAATTATGGTGAAATTGACTCTGGTAATGAAATTCCAATCCACCATTTTCCTGACGATGAAGGAAAACCAGATTGTAGGTACCGAAGTCTAAACATGGGACATCTCGAATATTAGTCTCAAACGCTACCGCCTGAGCTGACGTATTGGGTATATATATATTTTTATACATTTTATACATTATAAGCTACCACACCTACACAATTCCCTAGTAAAGCTGCAAGCATAGCATGAAAATGCTATGATTACAGTGAAGGGCCTGCCTTCGGGCAGAATTACTATGGATGGATATATATCTACAGAACTTTAATTAATTACCAGCACTGAAATATGATTTATAACATACCATTATTTCGTTAATGAGATTATTTATTTAATTTTTTCGTATATATGTGTATATATATATATATATATTACATTTTTTCTCAAATCGATCTTTAGAAATGCCTTTTGTATTCTGTATCTTAGGAAGAAAATAGGCTACTTTTTAAAATTGTTATGGGAGAGAATAGAGGAAAATTTCCCTAAAATTACTTATCGTGATTGTATTAGGTATACAATAAATAAAATACTCTGTTGGCTAGTTTTTACTCTTTCGGGCCCAGTTTTTTAATATTTGAAAAAATCTATGTATACTAAACCGATTTTTAAGGATTTTTTTTATTTTACGATTTCAAAAATTCTGTTTATTTATTAGCCCCAAAAGGATATCCGTAAAATTATAAACAAAGTGATCATTATATCAATTAAATGCGTTATTTTAAAAATGGCGAAAAAATAAAATAATGTGCAACGAGGAACAATAATGAAAGGAAAAAAATAAATTCAGATTAATATGATAGAGTAAACGAAGTAATCTTATGTATAATCTTTTGAGTGACAATATTGTAAATACGAATGCTTTACATTCGTCTATGCATGGAAAATTGAAAGAAGGAACAGAAAAGGAAGACCAAACACAACCTGGAAAAACAACATTCAAAATTCAATGTGGAAATTTGGTGTAACAGATGAAGACACAGAGGACAGAGAACGATGAACTTTAATTAAGGGAAATTTATGAATGTTTGTTGTAAACTGATAGTCTATAAGTCCGTAGTCATTTATATTTATTTTTTAATTCATGTTAATTACTAAGATTGAACAACACTTTTGAAAATGGTAAATATTATATAATTAACATCTTACTAAGATTGGTGGGAGAATACCCTCAATGATGAGGAAAATTCTCAAAATGATGAAAATGTTTTACATTCGAGTTCTAGTCACCTTAATAAAAAATCCTGATTTTCAATCTACGTGATTGTAAAATTAGTAGTATTAGTAAAAATGTCATACTTATTACTAAATTCAGAAAAGAAAAATGCATGGCTTTGTTCAAAATGTCTCCTCTAGATTTAGAAGTTAGGTTGTTGTCTCCTTGGACTATACTCAGTGATTAAATGAAGCAATAACAATTAATTACCAGTTAGGCAACATTCTAACCCGATAGATTGATCGGTTAAATAATCGCTGTGATTCCAAACTCCCGTCAGACGAGAATTTTGATTAGTCAATCCGCGAGATAATTAGAGAGTGTAAGGTGGAATTTGACAGCTGCGCTAACGCGACAGGTGACGGTGCGGCACGCGAACAAATCTGATTACACCTGACGTTTCTTATAATTGAGCAGTTCGTGGAATGCAAGCTGTAAATATATCTAAAGTAGAGTGAGTGGGGGCAAATGTGTTGTATAAAAATAAGATTATATTTTATTGTAAGGTTTTACTTCACGATCATCAGAACAATTATTCAATGTTATTTTCATGAACCATTTTCCGTATTTGAATCTTTCAGTACTCAGGTCCTTGCTACACGATGGATCTTATCTATTATGCATAAATTCGTCTCTCTCTTCGTTTTTCTCATTTTTCAAATTTAACCTTATAATCTCTTCTTTTCCGTTCTTCAGAAGTTTTCAGCGAGCCTCCCTGTGGAGACACCGACGTTTCTTAGGGGAGATACCAGAACTTTGAAATTAAGTCTTAAAAATGTTTTGGTGTAGGACCCATACTATATTATAAAAATACTTATAATGCAAAACATATACTTAATTATGCATAAATAATTTTACCGAATGAACTAAGCACATGAATGACACACATTTCCAATTGTTCAGTGCCACAGAATGTCATTTCGACATTTCTGGTGTCCTAGCATGACGTACTTGTAACTCACTTCTGAGGTTGGGGCACCTGGAAGGTGGGGTTACACTGCCCCGATGATATATGAGAATATATAATGATGGTGACGATGCGCCAGGAGAGGCCTTAAACTGAACTTAATCTAATTAGGTGAATATGATATTGATGATAATGTTAGCCAGATGGTGCCGGAAAAAAACTCACCCAGGTAACTTATCCCGACCAGAGATCGAACTTGGGCCCGCTGCGTCATAAAGCAGCACGCTGCCTCGAGACCACAGCACATTTCCATTAATAACTAGTAAATTAAATGTATTTTTATAGCGATGCTCTTACTTTTTGAAATTCGTGTATTTTTGTTGGTATTTCACTTTTGACAGGGGAGGCGAATTCAGATTATGGCGCTTGAGAGAAGCCCCGACTCCAAAAAAGTTTGTAACCTATTATATGTCCTATATTATACAAGAGAGGTTGAATTTTTTCTCAGTTTATAAACCATTTAAGATAGCTATGCTTCATTTTATAATGATGTTACATAGCTGAGCTTCATGCTCATATTTTTCCTTTATTTCTTAGGTGGCAGTACTGTAAGAATAATAAAAAACGTAATACAAACCTATTATATCATAAAGGACAAACACTGAACCTCCACCAAAATTACTTTAATTCTTTTTTGTAAAAAATATAAATCATTTGCTGAGTTTACAGTGAAAGACCTGCTCTTGGTCAGAGCACTATGAATATTGCTGCTTGATAACTCATGTAGCGATAATACAAACTTGCACCTCTAAAAATTGTTTTGGGCTCATACAAAAAACCCCCAAATATGGTGCACATCAACGAGTTTTGCTTTCAAAATTAACATTATATTGTGTTAACCCTTAAATTGACAAAACACTTATTTGTCGTGTCAGTTATTTAAATGTGGCGGACCGCAGTGAAAACGAAATGGTGCGTAACTGTTATCTTCTTCTTCGCTTCATGGGCTAGGCAAATTGCCTGTTCCGCCTTACAGTTGTTCTGTCCTTCTTTTCACTGGCCTTCCTACATTCCTTGAACTTATTAGGTATATTGTGAAATTCTAAAAATATTAAGTAATCTCTTCTCGTTGGTTCTCATGTTTTTATTAAAATTATTAAATTAATTAAAACAATTGATGTATCTTATAGGATACATGTTTATTTTAAGGGTTAAAATAATCCATTAAGCGGATTTTTTTCTCATAATTCTATTTCAGTTCTGAAACTAATGGGGGTTTATTACACTATTCTTAAAATTAACTTTAAATTAAATTAATAGGTTGCATGAATAAATTTATTTTTTTGCGCTGATTTTTTATGACAAGAGACACGGAAAAATAGTATCTTTGACGTCACTTCTCACGTCTCTTACTAGCCAAAAAACTAATTCTAGGAGATTTATAGACAGAAGACGAGTATCGACACTTGTAAAACTTGCCTGCGCAAGATCTCAGTGGTACATTGTTGAATCAAGTATCTGAGTATTTAAGGGAATTATTAAAAATACAATCAATATATTCGTCATTACAACTGTCTACTAATATCAATTGGATTATTTCTGACAGAAGCTCAGTAGACCATTGAACATACAGGACGCATCGCCCCTGGTCTACAGCACCTACATGCATTTATTCTCAAAGTTACTTAAAGATTTGGTGCCTACTGAACTCCGAAGTTACTAAAATGATAATTAGTTTTAGTATAAAAGTTTCTGTTGTCACATATTATTAATATATATATATATATATATATTAATGTAAATATGCCCACCGCTGTGGTCTCGAGGTAGCGTGCTTCCTTTTCACGCAGCGGGCTCCTGGATGAGGTTTTTTCGGGGGTTTTCCTCACCTGTAAGACAAATGTCAGGAAGCTTAGGGCCCAACGTTCCCCGAAAATCATCCGACCATCATTCTCAGCCTCATCATTATCATAACAATCTTTGACCGGTGTGGAAAGCAACAAGAAGCTACCACACCTATAATTCCCTAGTAAAGCTGCAAAGCATAGCATGAAAATGCTATGATTGTAATGAAAGACCTACCCTCGGGCAGAATTACTATGGATCGAATGTAAATATTGGAACTTAATTTTTCAGAACACTCTGTATAAATAAGTAGGTGAACTAGTGGTCTAGTGGTTATGCTCGTTGCCTCTGGTTCCGGTAGTTGCGGTTCAAACCCGGCCGGGATCGATGGATTTTTTTAGGATGGAAAAACTCAAGGAGCGAGTCCTCAGGGAGGGATTTTAAGCTGTGTGTCCCGAGTCTGAAGATTTTCAGGCTCATAAAATATCATTATGCCTGATTAAAACGGTCTCTAAGCAAAATTTACCGATCTCAACATACTAGCAATACCTTAGTTGCTTGCTAAATGTCTCATTGAGTCGGCATTTTAACTGCCTACCATTCATGACATCTATGGGAAAATAAGCGTAACTAAATTACCTTGGTCTAGTAACTCCTAACAAAGGAGATACTAAGGTTCAACATTCGGTTATGCCATTGTACATAGGCTGTATAAACAATGCATCTTAGTGAACTATTTAATATGCTTTAATGCGTTTTTAATGTTTTAATGAAGTTAAAACTTGCTTCCATTTTTATGGTAAAGGGATCGACTCTTAGGATTCCAGACAATACAATGCTGACGACGACAATGACGATGATGATGATGTTGATAATGGCTTTAAAACTACACTATGATATTTAAATGGCCATCAATGTCACAGTGTTGTATGAACTGTACCAACTGCAACAAAGTAATTAGCAATTAATAAAATATCACAATTTGTGCAACCTAACATAACTGCTGGGAAAATTGTATAAATAAATAATGTGTTTGCATGCATACGTAAATAACATAAGCGAGGCATGACGGCAGGTTCTAGGAACCGTACACACATTTCCGTTAAGCTGTGAGTATCATTATTATCTTGTATTCGAGGTGTTTAACCCCTATGGAAGTGATTTACACAATGCAAATTGTAAATTTAGATTGACACTTCAAGATGTTTCATAATCTCATTGCATACTCATGAAAATAAAATCTTCTCGTCCACGTGGTCTAGAGATAACATTGTTGCCTCATATCCAGCGGGCCTGGATTCGATACCCGGTCAAAACAAGTTTCCTGTGTAAGATATTTTGATGTTTTTCATCACCTGTAAAACAAATGTCGGTAAACTTTGAGGCCCGCAGTAACCGAACAATATCTGAACAATCATAATCTTCCATATTGTATTCGTCTTCTTAAAAAAGTACAAATTCACAAAACAAGACACACAGATTAACCTCTTAAGACTTGACGTCACTTTGATGTTAACACGTCTACAAATAATATTAGGTCTAAATAAAAAATCTCTTGAAGAGTGAATATCTAAAGTATTCGCTATTCTATGCCACCGTTCCACCGGGGAATATTCGATTGGAGAACAGTGACATTTAGCCTCTTTTTGCCCATTGTGATAACACACGATCCCGCTAGAGCCAATTGCCAACAAGTTTGCAAATATATAAGGGGATTCTATCCCAAGAGTCCACCTACATTAGTGGTAAAGTTAGAAGAAGAAAATGGGTAAGTTACTGGGAAAATTTGGGGAAGAAAATAGGTCAGTTAGTACACCAGATTAGTTTAGCGTTAACTTGTTTGTTAGCGGGTTTTTGTGATAAGTTGGATAAACTACCTGAGCAATGACTAATATAAATTTTATAATGCAGGTATGCTGATTTTAGGGTACTTTGAATTCAACTTCTCACTTTATTTTAAGGCATTTTTCACATTTTTTGGGAAGAAATCAACGTGTATATATATCATCATCATCATCATCATCCTTCACCGGTGTGGAAAGCAACGGGAAGCTACCACACCTACAATTCCCTAGTAAAGATGCAAAGCATAGCATGAAAATGCTATGATTGCAGTGAAAGACCTGCCCTCGGGCAGAATAACTATGGATGGATACATATATATAGATAGATATATATAACATGATAAGAAAAATAAATGCCTGGACGGGGTTCGAACCCGGAACTCTGGGTTGATACCCTAGCGTGTTATCCATTTCACCACCAGGCGAATCCAATCCAAACACTTATTTTTCTTATATATAGTGTATTATATTCTCAATGCATTGCTCAATGTCAAAAATGTAATTATATATATATATATATATATATATATATATATATATATATATATAAAGTAAAGTGATCCCACAACATGCCTCAGGAGGCCCTTGGGCTAGTAGGAGGTTAAGGCTCCCAGTTTTTCTAGACAATCGGCACTTTATGTCAGCCCTGCGTGACGGCCGCCTTTACTTTCCGGCTTGTAGCGCAGTGCCTTCACCACTACGCTACGGCGTGCCCCATATATATATATATATATATATATATCATCGGTTGATTGATGTCTTTGACATCGTCCGATTCCCAATAGCCAATTTTGTCGGTCCATCCAATCTCCTGGTTGTGTGTATATATATATATATATATATATATGTGTGTGTGTGTGTGTGTGTGTGTGTGTGTGTGTGTCAGTTATTCTCCAATCGAATATTCCCTGATGGAACGCTGGCATAGAATAGCGAACACTTCAGATATTCACTCTTCAAGAGTTTTTTTTTTAAATTTAAGCCTAATATTATATATCAGGCAATTCACATACTGCAACAATACATTTATGTTTTCCTTTTTTATTTGAATTTATGTTGGTGGCATAGAATCGCAAAAGTATTTTTTTAAATGTAATGTAATTAGAAATTGTTGCGAATGCAATTTTAGGATTTTGCAATGAATGGTAGCATAGAATTGCCTGTTTTTATAGACTCTATTTGATTTATATCTATACGGCTAGTTCTTAATCTGTTAAAATTATATATTAAAGGGAAATATAATTGTACAAAATGTAAATGAAAAGAACATTTGAATATGTGAATCATATTGACTAGTAGAGGAAGTCATTCATTAGAAAGATCTCTTTCTTAAAGACTCTGCACAACCAAACATGGAGTTTGAAGTTATATACTAACAGATATATTATGAAGTGTAGGAATTCACACGAAGAAGTAAACAAGTCTTGAAGTGGTGAATCATTGTGGGAGCTCTGCACAGGATATCGGACCCCAGATTCTTCTCAGGCTCGTCACTGTTAACCTGGAGTAGCACCGGAAGAGCAGGATTGTGATGAGTCATGTAATCTAGTGATACCAAGAGCGTGAACGAGATTCTTACACGTGCATACTGATTTCTGCGTCACGAAATGCAGGAAACTTACTAACTGTGATAAGAACAGGTGCACTCCAGGTCACTGGGGCCGGAAGCACCCAATAGTTTTAAAAATCTTATATTTTTTTATTACATAACTATCTAAGAAGTCTTCATTACAGTGGCTGTATTGTATTCTGCTCATTCCAAAGTTTTCGTTTATTTAATGTGTCATCGATTCTACACTGTCGGTGTCAAATGTCAGCGCAGAGCCACCTCACTTATACTTTGATTTAGATTACAAATGGAAAAGTTCACATTTCCATATATTTATTTTAAAGTTAAACAATATATAATAATAATAATAATAATAATAATAATAATAATAATAATAATAATAATAATAATAACAATCAATTGTCCACCGCTGTCGTCTCGAGGTAGCGTGCTGCCTTGTCACGCAGCGGGCCCGGGTTCGATCCTCGGTCAGAACAGTTTTTCTGGGTGAGGTTTTTATCGGGGGGTTTTCCTCACCTGTAAGACAAATGTCAGGGAAACTTTAATGCCCAAACGGTCCCCGAAATCATATGGTCATCGCAATCATCATCATTCATATTCATCTTAGGTTAAGCTTAGGATTAGGGACTCCACTGGCGCACCATTATCATCATCATCACCCATCATATCATCGAGGCAACGTAACCCCGCCTCCAGGCGCCCCAACCTCAGAAGTGGGTTACAAGTACGTCATGCCAGGAGAGAAACCAGGAATGTCGAAAGACAAACCTGGGGCATTTGAAAAAAAAATCTACAATAATAATAATAATCTATAATAATATTAATAATAATAATAATAATGATAATAATAATAATAATAATAATAACAATAAAATCATCAAAAACAAAACAGAGTATTTAACAAATGACCCAGATGAATTATATATTGATGGGGTAAAGATAAAGAGGATCGATAGTTTCTGTTATTTGGAATCAATTATAGGGAAAGATGGAACATCAAATAAAGAAATAGCAAAAAGGATTAGTAATGGAAGAAAATCCATAGGAATGTTAAACTCTATACTATGGAGTAAAAACATAATTAACAGAATAGAACAACTAATTTATAAATCCGTACTAGAAACTATAATGTTACAATGACACAACAACATGCCAACAGAATAATTTCAGTTGTAATGGATTTTTGGAGAAGAGCTGCCAGAAAATCTCGACTGCAAAAAATTAGAAATACAGAAATTAGAAAATGGATGATTGCAGAAAGAGGTATAATGGATGACATTGAACACATGAGGCTAAAATTGTATGGATTAAAAGAAGGAACAGAAAGGAAGACCAAGAACAACCTGGAAGAACAACATTCAAATTCAATGAGGAAATTTGGAATAACAGATGAAGACACAGAGGACAGAGAAAGATGGAGAACTTTAATTAAGGGAGATTTGTAAATGTTTGTTGCAAAGTGATAGTCTATAATTCCGCAGTCAATTATATTAATTTATTTTTAATTCATGTTAATTACTAAGATTGGTTGGAGAAAACACTCAATGATGAGGAAAATTCTCAAAATGAATGAATGAATAATATAATAATAATAATAATAATAATAATAATAATAATAATAATAATAATAATAATAATGATAATCCATCCATCCATAGTAATTCTGCCCGAAGGCAAGTCCTTCACTGCAATCATAGCATTTTCATGCTATGCTTGCAGCTTTATTAGGGAATTGTAGGTGTGGTAGCTTCCCGTTGCTTTCCACACCGGTGAAGAATGATGATGATGATGGTAATGATAAGGATGACGATGAATGATGATGATGATGGCCATATGATTTCGGGAATCGTTTGGACCTTAAAGTTTTCCTGACGTTTGTGTTACAGGCGAGGAAAAACCCCGATAAAAACATCACCCAGAAAAACTGCCCCGACCGGGGATCGAACCCGGGCCCGCTGCGTGACAAGACTGGACGCTACCTCGAGACCACAGCGGTGGAATAATAATAATAATAATAATAATAATAATAATAATAATAATAATAATAATAATAATAATAGCAGTAGTAGTAGGCTAATAATAGTTTTGTTTAGAAATGTTCTTCAATGTGGTAGTTTTCTTTATCGATCAACTTTTATAAGATTCATGATGTGTTCCGTTGAGGTTTATTCAAAATTAATATAAAATTATAGAATATTCACCTGAAAGGTCCGTCTCCTCAACTTAATTAATCATTTAACTGTAGCGCTTTCGAGACTTGTCCCATCATCGGCAGGATTCAAAACTGGTTTTGAATCCTGCCGATGATGGGACAAGTCCCGAAAGCGCTACAGTTAAATGATTAATTAAGTTGAGGAGACGGACCTTTCAGGTGAATATTCTATAATTTTATATTAATTTCTTTATCGATGCAAGGCAATTTTGTTTCTTCTCCGTTTTCTACTGTAAGTTCCTTTCTGTTTATTCTCTTTTTGACATCATACTTCCATTGTTATAGCGGTTCTCTTTATCTCCTATCCCTTCAGATATCTTTACCGATATTATCTTAGGGATAATGATTATTTATTTATATACAGATTTTCAATATTTATACATCTTTCTGTGCCTAGTTTTATTTTCCTTCTCAACTCGTCCCTATCCATCCACTCCTTGTCCTCAAGTCCTCTTGTTCTCATTCCAATTCTTATTTGTTGCATCCTTGAGTTTTGAGGTCTTTTCTTTCTTCTTCCAAGTGGACACCATTCCAATGTTTTTCTGGGTACCTTTTTTGTTACATTCGTCGTACATGCCCATACCAATTTAACTGCTTGTAGTCTATCTTATATGATCTATTATTGGATATTTAATATTCATTTTTTCTCGTATGACTTTCTTTTTTTAATTTTTTTTTAACTTTGAACATATTGCTGCTCTCCTCAAGAAATCCGTTATAATAATAATAATAATAATAATAATAATAATAATAATAATACAAAACAGATAATGGAATTCTACGAAAACAGAAGTAAAGCTCCAGTGGATACTATCAAGTGGATTGATGAAGTCAAAAAGGACTTAAAATTGGCAGGAATTACTAAAGAAGATATCCCAAACAGAGACATATTTAGAATTAAGGTGAATAAGTGGCAAGGTGACCAAGAGGACAAACCGAAAAAAAAAAAACTGGAAAAACTTGGACAGATGATAGATAACAAGCCCATAGCAAAAGAATTAAAGAAATTTGGGCTCGAAGGAAACGCCTCTAAGTACTTTGCGTAGTCCTACATGGGCTCATCCGCAATCAAAAAAAAAGGTGATGATGATGATGTTGATAATATTAATAATAATAATAATAATAATAATAATAATAATAATATAATGAAAATGAGAGTAAATGTATTAACAACAGATAAATAATATATTCTGTAATTTAACACAAAAAAATAATAAATTTACTCACAAAAATACTCTCAATATACATAACATCAGTATTATTTTATACAAAATACAGTATTGCACAAAAGCAAAAAGGTTTAATACACATTCATATCCAAGAAAATATTTTTAATTGACATCATAATGCTTAAAAACAAATTTAAATTAATCTGAATTCCAAAATAACATAAAATACTTCCCATAGAATTTCTTCGCCTAATGATTACATTACAAACATGAAATGAATCGATACTTTTTTTTTTGTATAATCGCTATAATTTTCAATTGAAACAAAACATTTTCCGGTTTGATCAGGTAATGCATACAATTTGAACCACAAATATAATGCATTAAACTTGCTTGAACGCAGCAATTCTTAACGACCTCTTTCAGTGTCATTGGCTCTTATCTTGATTTGATTTATACAGCTACAACCAGAAGTTAGAATTAATAATGCTGTTAAGTAAGAGGAATCACAAGGATACTGACCTTACTTGTTACTAATTCTGATCTTGATTTCAATTCTCTTGACTGAGCTGTTACTTAGGATATCAAGGCTGTCGCCTGCAGCAACCACAATATAGCAGAACTTTATCGTTTATTTCTATACATCCATTCCACATCACTAAGCACACCACCACCACCACCACCACCACGATATTCTATAGAAAACTTGTTGTTGTATTATTTGTTAATAAAAAGTTTGTTTTTTCATTATGATTTGGAAGTGGAAATATATTGACTATTTAACTCATGCCACAAATGCTAGTCAATGACCAATCACGTTTCAATGAATGTTGTTTTGCAACCAATGACAGTCGTGTTTCACCTCGCTCTTTATCGATTTCTCTTTATCAGCTCTTGCTTTTGTGATAAAGAAAGCTCCTCCTTTTTAATGTTCTGAACAGGTCAAGGCATTATTTTTCTCCAACAAATACATTGAATATAGCAAATAATGAAAATATTCCTTGATTTTACTGAGTTGCTTACTAAAAAAATAAATGAATAACCCGTAATGTTGAATATGATATATAGTTTGATGTGTTTCATTATTTCTCCACTTGGGTGCACTCTTACAATATTGCGATCTTATTTGGCAATAAATAATATGATCAAGGTGCAGTGAATGAACATAACCTCACATTTCTGATTTGTTTTCAAACATCACCGTTTACATTAAATATATAAATATTTTAAAATAATTATAGTTAAACAATGATTTGTGAGTACACAGCTTAATTTTATTCGTTAAATAGTCCTAACAAATGCCACTCTTGATTTCCAAATTATCTAGATAAATTGGAAGTCACTCGTGGCATTACTTATGAAGATTAATATTAATAGGGGTGTTAGTATCAATGAAAATATTGTTTTTTATTTCAAGATATTTTCTATTATATACACAGGTATCCTCAACCAAAATATACAATTTTTGGTTTTAGCATTGAGTTTTTACACGCTTTATATTAGCTTGACCTGTATCTGTCTATCTATATAACGGAATCTTTCAACACGATTTTCATCCACTTGAAAACATTGGATCTACTTGAAACTTTGTATACTTGTAAAGGATCAATGACAATACAATAATTTCATTAATTGTTTCTATGATCCTGGCCAGGATCATCAGGACATAAAAAAATAAAGACCGGTATAATAGGTTGCGGACTTATCGACTTTTTAGTCCATCGTTGTAAGAAATTTATATTATATCCTCTGGTAGCTCAGTTAGTAGAGCGATGGACTGTAGTGGTATATAATTTCAGTAATCCATAGGTCGCTGTTTCAAATCCGGCCCGGAGGATTTTTTCGAAGAGTATTACTTTTAGCTCATACTACAATAGTATCGAATTTAAAGATATTTACATTTTTATCTTATTCTGTAAAGTATTGACAATTTTTGTAAACTTATCGCATTGTAATTTACCCAAAAAATACAAGAAGGATAAGATTAAGTGTAACTATTTACCTATATTAAAATATTAAAAAAAATATTATAATAATGTTAGATAAAATTTAAAAAAATATATATAATTATATTCGTGCCTAGACACTAAACATATCGTAAGCAATTGTATTTTCATTGGATTCCGGTTTATGGTAATCAATTAACCTAAAAATTTGAAAAAATAAATAATAGTTTAAAAAAACTAAAACAACACGCTTTATTAGAAAACCAAACTAAAAAATGAAAAATAATTTTAATTTCCAACACGCTTGGGATAAAATTAAAGCGGCCAACAAAAAAAATCATCTCCAACACATCTAGAATAAAACTAGAGTTATCCACAAAAACAAATAATTTTACCATCAAAAGCGTGGGGTGCTTTTTATGGTTTTTACGTGTTCTTCTTAGAAACATTACTTTTACCAATATCTGTTTATTATCAAATATTTTAATTGATATAGAGCATCCTCGCTTTTGATGGTAATTTTTTTGTAGATAACTCTAGTTTTATTCTAGATGTGTTGGAGATGATTTTTTTTTGAGCACTTTAATTTTATCCCAAGCGTGTTGGAAATTAAAATTATTTTTCATTTTTTAGTTGGATTTTCTAATAAAGCGTGTTGTTTTAGTTTTTTAAACTAATATTTATTTACAATGTATGGGGAGCTGACCCATAGCATCAACCCCAACCTGGAGACTTTCTCTGGAGTCCACCTTATATCAGTTGCTTTCACCGCAGCTAAGAGTCTGATCCACCCTTTATTGCCTCATCCGCCGTCTGCACCATATCGTAGGTCTCCTATTCTGCTGCATCCATCGTTGGGGTCTTCACCGTAACCCTGGCTGGGGACCCTCACAAGATACTATCAACCGGGTCAGCAGAACCTAGGTTTTTAATGAGGTGTTACTCCTTTCTTATCCGGACTTGGGACCGGCAATGGTGGAGTTAAAATTTTATTAATTTGTTGATAGATTAAACATTTCATTTGATGCTAGTCTTGTAACATAGATGAGTAGTATAATCACTCCTCCAATGAAGATTAAAATAAGTCTATGAACATCAGAATGAATGTAACGTCCATTTTTTTTATCTATGATCATTGCGTCAGCATATGAACCGTATACCCAAAATACAGTACCGGTATTTTAAATTACCAACGAAATGGTAAAAAAAATCACTGGGACGACTTAGGAAGAGGTGGATAGAATTGATTTTTTATACTTGTAACAGTCCTTTCAGGACTATATTATGAAAGTAAGATCCTTGATGATAATGATTTGTTTTTATAAATTATTAATATTTAAGTTAGACGCATGGAGATTGGTACACTTACACACCATTATACTCCAATTCAATCCAGGAAGTTACTGCAGACCTTACGGGCTACGCCAGTTTCCCCCTACAAACAGGTGGTAGATATTGCCAAACTCATAACAACGGTATTTGTTTGTTTAGGGAGGAGAGGAGGGACAAGTTTAGCAGTACTTTTTCCAATTCTATGTACTATACATTTAAAAACAAATTTTTTTAACGGCATGCAAACTAGTTTTATAGTAAATATGAGAGTCGACACTTTAACACAGGATAGTACAGGTCCGCACGAGCTCAGTAACAAGTGGTAACTGTTTTTTTCTTTAAGAGGGGGTGGCTTGGACGGCTACAACTTACAACTCTGTACCTGATGTGTTGCATACTTCAGTTTTATATAAGGATTTCTCTCAAGAAAATACTGTTAAAATGGCAACCCAGATCCCTATTCCAAACACACAGTAACTTCCTGGGTTGAATCTGACTGTAGAGATCGTATAAGAGTTTGGTTAAATGGCTGAACAACTGGAGGTTTGCTTAGTTACAAGTGGTATAACTACTAACTCACTGCCACTATCGATATCGTAAATTAATGGCCGCTCGGACATACATCACAGTCCTGAGCTAATTGGTTTCCAATCATCCCCTCTATAACACTGGTCAACATGATTTTTGTCTCATGAGTACCAATAGTTGTACTTAATGCAGTTTTTATCGTGTTTTCAAGTATGTATTCGGAATTTCTCCATCACCCACAGTTTTTTTTATTTCAATTTCAATTAATGGATTTAAATAATTATTTTTTAATAAACTTTCTTCGTCCACTTATTATCTTGGCGCAGTGAGTGAAGATCATGGGGAACACTTTCATCAGAATATTTCAACTATGGAAAAGAGATATCAAGGCAAATGGAATCCTAATATGCTGGCCGATTATTGTTGGGCCATCAAGAGGGATGCTCCACAGGCGAAATGTAGCAGAAAATCGTCATTTCTTATTTTCTAGGCGAGACCGAATGTTCGAATAGTATGTAGTTACGAATGTAGAAAATATTAAAGTGTTTGAAATTATAAATGCCTGTCTCTCGGAAACCTTGCGTGATGGAGAAAAACCGATATCATATTTGAATTCAGGAGAAAAAATACTATCAGAATCACATATTTTTCTTTCTGAGATAAAAAAAAAAAGATTATTTTTTGTTGCTCAGTGTAATCTACTTCCCTCAAATCGTGGTTAATGTTATTCTCCCACCCCATTCTTGGTCTACCAAGAATAGATCCATTAAGGCCATCCATCCATCCATCCATCCATAGTAATTCTGCCCGAAGGCAGGTCCTTCACTACAATCATAGCATTTTCATGCTATGCTTGCAGCTTTACTAGGGAATTGTAGGTGTGGTCCTTCAGGTAAATATTTTCTATTCGGAAGAGAAAGTCTGGAATAGTGAATTTGACGCAATAGAAAACTTTTTAAGGAGGTTTTGCTGATAAAGTGTCAAATCCGTTTCCATTCCATAAATCTATACTGCTAAAGTCTGCATGTTCATATTTTAAGTAATTATCCTATAAATTTTCTGAAATAAAAATTACTCTTTTTTTGTAGAGGTCGTAGTGATGAGGAGACACGCCGTAACATGCTTAATTAAGGGAATGCTCTACAAGATGGAAGGTAGCGGATCGAGTTCCGATGAGATCACGATTTTTAAACTGGGCTCAACCTTCTGAAGAAAACATAGCCCTTGGAGTCGACTCAGCCTCTAACTGAAATGAATACGTGGCATATGATCTGCGGGCACCACGCAGAGCTGTCAACCCGGCTGATGTCTCGTGCCGATTATCTAGAAAGATGAGATACTTAATCTCCTATTATTTCAAGGACCCCCTAAGGCTTGTAAGTGAAATCACTTTACCTTTTATAGTGGTGATGAGCTTGTCTACCAATTTTCCTGTACTGGCAGTAGGAATTATCTATACCTTTTTATGACCACAGAATGATTTATGGTCGAATGATTACTGTAAAGTTGACCAGTAAAGCAATTAGATCAAGGAAATATTTTTTTATTTTTTACAATGCTATAAATTCTACATTTAATACAGGTGTTAAAATAACCGGACCAAGTATGAAAAATAATTTTTAATTATTGAATATTATTAACTATTTTGGCAGATAAGTGCCCCAGAGTTAGAATCTGGTTATGTAAGTTATTATAAATAGTATTGGAATTATTTATAATATTTATTGTTAGTCGGAACAAAATAATTTTAAAAATTAAGATAACAATCCAACCAATTTAACCCTTAAATTGTCAAAACACAGATTTCTTATGTTAGTTATTTAATTGTGGCGGACCGCAGTGGAAACGGAATCTTGTATAACTGTTATTATTAGATATATGATATAATTATACACACATTTAAGTGGTTTATTTTCGTTTGTTCTCTTCTGATTTATTTAAAATATTAAATTTATTGAACCAACTGATGTATCCAAAAAGATACATTACGAATTTAAGGGTTAATTTATAAAATTCAGAGACGCACATGCACATAGAATAAAAAAAAAGTCAAAATCTCTAGCAAATGTGATAAGTACGGGAAGTTAGGTCTTTTAAACATGTTTGTGTTTGTAAGCAGATATTAATTAATTTTACTATTAACCAAACTTTATTACTTAAATAATTACATTCATACAATTTCGGAAGTATAAATAGACAGGTAAAATAATTACTGACTACTTTATGTAGATAATGAAGCATCTTTACCAAAAAAAACACATTTATTATAAACTTTATTATTATTATTATTATTGATAATAATAATAATAATAATAATAATAATAATTACTGCAACAGACTTTTAATGAGATGCTATCTCAGCTGATTTATTCATTTCCAATTTATATTATAGAGCTACGTCTAAAATCGACGACTTTCTTAAATATGTATTAAAATTATATTGCTATTTAGAACAAATAATCATACGAAAATTAATCATCAACAAGCAAGAGGAGGAGAGGTCTAGGAGTAAGTCGTTGCCTCAGAAGTGGCGAGCCCGTGTTTTTTTGACACCGGTCGGGACAAATTTCCTGGATGAAACTTATTTCGTGTTTGTTCTTCACTTGTAAGAAACTTTGGATACTCCCGGCTAGGCTCAAGGAGCCCGTGGACCAACTGTGGGGTCATCAGGAATAAGCGACCTGATGTACTATGTAGCTCAGCAATTTCCCCTGAAGTTGCGACTCCAACACCTTCTCCCTGAGGTGTTGGTTTTATTGCCTGTGAACTTGAATGTGATCGCGAAGTAGAAAAGGGAGGACAAGAATTCTGGGACTTGGGAGTAGGGCCTTCTGGCCGAGGTATCCCAAGGGGTGGTGGAAATGGGGGTCCAGATACTCCGGAGTCACCACGATAACAGCCAGCCGCCACTGACACTAGCTTCATCCAGTTATCAGACCACAAAGTTAGTTTATCAGGAAGTTTGGCATAAACATAATCGATAATAGCGGTATTTTCTAAGTACAAGAAGACTTGCGTAGACTATATTCCGCAGGTAACGATTATGTCATGGTGCAAAGCGTAGAGGTAGCTATTAACATTAAATATAGAAGTTTTCATGTCTAGAAAATAGTATTGCTCTTATGGAAAGGCTGTTGCCACTTGACGCCACAGACTATGTGACGGACATGGAAATTTATCACCCTATTCTCTTTCTAGCACAAGTAGGCTATAGCATCAACATAAGTTTACGGCACAATTATATTCACTGCTAGAATCTAAATCCTGGTCATTCTAATTTCGTTAATAAAGAACAACATTAACATTTAGAATTTTATAGACTGTGATCTTAGAAACGCCAATAGCTTCAGAACTTTCTCGCTGAGTAAACCACGCGCGATATATTAGTTTTGTACTCTTTTGGCCACACCTGTACGTGACAAATCAAGTTCGTTGAAAGGGGATGGTTCAGTGGCATCTCCGAAAGCCGCTGTTCTGATAATTGAGTTCACCCCCTAACTTTATTAAATAATTGTCATAGTTATACGTTTCATACAGACATGTTTTCATAAATCGGTCACCTACTTTTTTGGTAAAGTTGTAAATGAAACTCATTTATTAAATTATTTATATAATGACAATTAACTAATAAATCAATCTCACATAAAAGGACACGTTTACTAGCAAGAGTTGAGCATAAGATAATACTATTTTCTAGTCGTGAAAAACCCTGTAACAAGTGTATTATTTAGTAAAGTGCATATGAGGAATTTCATTGCAAATATTATTATGTCCAAAGAGTTATAAGGGCCAAATATTGTAAGTCGCGATTTAATGTTAAAGCATCATAAATTATATAAAATAGAAATACGAATTAAAGTGTTGCTAGTAATTACTCTGAAAGCGTACAGTAGAATTTGTTTGTTTCGGTTACAAGGTCTGTTGTCCTTACATTGAGAAAAACTAATTGTATTTTTATAAAACATACTTGGAACTTTCTGACCACAACGGATGTTTACATGTGTCCAGTTTTAATATAGTATGATTTACATCATCAAGGATTTCGAGTTTTAACTTTCCACATGACTCATGTTTTGTTCAGAATGTTGAAAACAATTCTGGTCTCTATCTTGGACCTATTTTTATTTTCTATAAAAGTAACTTGTACGATGTTATACACTTGTGTTAATGTTTTTCATGTAATTTAAATTTTAAATAACAAGAAAGAGCATCATTCTTTTAAAACTGTCGTTAAATAAATATTTTGATTCCATAGTAATTCTGCCCGAGCGCAGTTCTTTCACTGCAATCATAGCATTTTCATGCTATGCTTTGCAGTTTTACTAGGGAATTGTAGGTGTTGCAGCTTCCCGTTGCTTTCCGCACCGGTGAAGGATGATGATGATGATGATGATGATGATGATGGCCGGATGATTTTGGGGAACGTTGGGCCCTAAGCTGCCTGACATTTGTGTTACAGGTGAGGAGAAAACACCTCACACAGGAGCCTGTCCCTACCGGGGATCGAACACGGGCCCGCTGCGTGACAAGGCAGTACGCTACCTCGAGACCACAGCGGTGGACTAAATAAATATTAATGTTATAAAAAAAAATAACTTGTAGAAGATAATTTGGATGGCCCAGGAAAAGATGGCTGGAAAAATTTTACAGACTATATCAGTCCTTTTACGACTTGAAAAGAAGAAGAAGATGACGATGTTGATGAAAGAAGAACTTACAAGGAAACATTGTATGCCGAAACCTACTTGAAATTTCTCCCAGATAAGCGTTGTGATGTGCTAAGGCCGCGTATAAAAAAAATCTACCGTTTTTAAATGCAAGGCACAGAAATCGAAGCCAGAATCCAGTAATGCCAGGCCACTATACGGAGCAGATGTACATCCCTGCAAGAGTTGCGCGCAGAGTGGAGTGAAGCGGGATGCGGCACGAACGGTGGGTAGTGGGGGTTATCCAGTCTGCCAATACAGCAATAAATTACTTCCCTATAGTTTAAATGAGAGATTTGTCGTTTGATGCTAGTGTCTTGCAGTTAAAAAAGGCAGTTTTTTTTTGGACACGATATTTGTACATCACAACGCTTCTCTGGAAGAAATTTCAAGGTAGGTTTTCGACATGCAATGGTTGGCAGTTCCCTTGTTAGACTAACTATATTTATAAAAATTGATGAAAAATGTAAATTTAAATAGCAAACTCGCTTTTCATACCGATGTTAAGATTGCATAAGTTAATACTTTATAAAGATATGAATGATACATAACCTACCGGTATTAAATTATACAGAACATATATAACACCATCGGCCGCGGTGGACTAGTGGTTATGCTCCTTGTCTCTGGTCCCGAGGGTCACGGGTGCAAACCCGGCCGGGGTCGATGGATTTTTTAGGATGGAAAAATCCAAGGAGCAAGTCCTGGGACCCGAGTCTGAAGATTTTCAGGCTCGTAAAATATCTTTAAGCCTGATTGAAAAGGCCTCTAAGCAAAATTTACCGAATTTTCCCGTCCTAGTACTACCTTGGTTTCCTAGATGTCAGTATGACGCCTAACTCTGACCACGGACCACTTAAATGACATCTGTACAAAATAACTAAATTAGTATTGTTCAAATTCTTCCCTGTAGGGAAGAGCGCCTAAATCTCTGCAAGGGAAACATGGGCTTAGAAGATACAAGAAGATATATAATACCGACACAGCCCAGCGTTTGATGCAGGTGGGGGTGGAAATGAACATGATAAGAGATGGAGAATTTGATTAAGCTAAATTTATATTATTTCTCGAAGTTATTCTTGGAATTGTTAATTTTATTTTCAACAAACACCTAAGTTCTTACCTTGATATGAATTTATGAGGTTCCCTTATAATTAAGGAGTCAAAGGTTTTCGTATCCGAACTATTGTAGGGTCTAGATATATTTTCTCACTTTGTTGAAGTTATGACATAATCGCAAATGTCAATTAAGAATAAAGGCAGCGAACAGAAGAAATCTTGTTACACTATTGGGCTCTTCTATCTATTGCGCTAATTGAAATCACATTGATAAAAATATAAATCGGTCAGAACAACACTATCGTTGAGAGAGAAATATAATGTACGACATATTGTACGCTGTAACTGTTTGATTTGTGTGTTGTAAACAAAGACTAATTTTGGAAATTAAATGACAAAAATACTAGGAAGCAGACATTGCCAGAGCTTGAAAGTGTCTTCAAGGACTATGTACCGTGGGCGCGTCTGGCCTTATCATACCATTCCTTAATTACAGTACTTGATGTAATTCAACTTATACCAAAAATGGAAAAGATAACGGATGACTGTAATTGTCACTTCAACTGTTCTGTTTATAGATTTTTTTATTGATATTAACACAATATTACTTCCTCGATAGAAATACATGGATCCAATTGCATTTCTCTCAAACCCCATGTCCATTAAAATGTACATAATTTAATTTCTACTTCTCTTCAACTAACTTATTATCATCATCATCATCATCATCCATGCAAGTATTAGGCCGTGTGGCCTGTTACGGTCTCAAAGAGGAATTTTCCATCCAGCGCTTTTTTGGACGTCCCAGCGATATTTTGCCTTGGGGGCAGTAGCGAAGTATGGCTTTTAGAATTCTATGAGACGGCATTCGTTGAAGATGGGCTTTCCAGTTGTTCTGGTAATTTTGTATGTAGTGAAGAATGGGTTCTCTTCCATAATTTCATCATTTCTTTTACGGTCCCACTTTGTGTAGCCTGCTGTACGGCGCATAAATCACATCTCATTTGCTGTTATTCCGCTTTCATCTCTTCTTCCTATTGTCCATGCTTCACTACCATATCTTAATACTGGTCTTGCGAGAATCTTATAAAGCCGTAATCTTGTGTTCTTCTGTACTAAAGGTGGTTTCATTATACTGTTAATTATCCCCGTTGTTTTTGTAAAATTTGTGATTTTCTTTGATATATCAGCTTCATCTTGAAATGTTAAATTATAACCCAAATAATTAAATTTGTTTACTCGTTCTAAAATTTCATCATCCAAAACAATTTTGCTAGGTATAGGGTATTTCCCACAAATGGTCATCACTTTAGTTTTCTTTGTATTGATTTCCATATTGTACCTTTTTGCAATTATATTAAAATTGTGTATAGAATACTGTAAATATGTTTCTCTTGGAACTATTAATACCAAATTATCTGCAAAAAGCAAAGTCTATTTTATGGTTTCTATTAATTTGGATCGTTACAAATGAGGCTATGAGTACCGAGTACTGGCGGTATAACCACATCACCTTGATGTAGAGGAAATGCTACATTAGTGGGAACCCCACAATAATACCGCTCTGGGCCAGCAACCCAATGGGCGAAAAAAAAATTACATTTGCTTTCAAGTCTCAAACTAACTTATTATACAGGATTTTATTATGTCAGTTGAAAAAAATATAGGCTATATACAGTAAAACTTGTAATCCGGAACGTGAATAATGCGGACAAATTTATTGGTCCCGGGCGAAATAATAGTAATTTTACAAATAGATATCTAGTTTTATGGGAAAAGAATTCAATTTAAAATTTTCCTTTAATCTTTTTATTATGTAGTTTACATAAAACATTACATTTTCATTGTAAAAATATTGATTTTTAATCATAAATTTATTTAAGGATTCTATGTGTATTACGCGGAAACGGAAGGATAATTCGTGAAAAAGAAAATTATAAAGCGGAAAGACAGAGAGAAAAATAAATTAGTTTCCACTTCATTGAATTCCCGTTAGGCCAAAAAAACAGTGGAATTATTCCTGCCGCACCGGGTGAATTACAGATTCTACCTGTACCTGAAGTTTTATTTCGGCCTCACTGCACATCCTGTCTTACAGATAACCATTGCACTGTAAAATTTTAAGTTCTGAGACCGATATTTCAAAGGTAGCGTTCTGAATTTACGGAATAAAGATGGCTAAAATGTATGTATCATTCTCATTAAAAGGAAAACTGAAAGTGAATGAAGACAAATCTCCAAATTTCGGGACCGATGCTCCAAAGTCAAGCTCTTGCTAAATCCCTAGGGAATAACGATTTCAAGACAACATCATTTTGGCTGGACGGTTTTAAAAGATTACTCAATGTAGTGTGGAAAGAAATTTGCGGAGAATCAAAGCATGTGGACGAAAGTGTAATTAGTGAGCGGAAACCGAAAGTGCATACTTTACTTTCAGGATACGTGCCTAGGAAACATTTTTAACGCTGACGAAACGGAACTGTTTTTTTGCGCGTTACCGTCGAATTCGATCATAAATACTATACTTCACTTTTTAAAGGCAGTGGAACTACTATTAATCGAAAGTACGTAAAAAGACATATACGGTACTGTATAATCTAAGATTATAATTAAGTTTCAGTTATTTTTATAATGCGGAATTTTGTCTAATGTGGAAAAAAATTGGTCCCATGCGAATCCACTTTGAGCAAGTTTTACTGTAGTTTCTGCTGTGGTAATTACGAAATATTGAAATCTTGGACAGACAATCATTAACGGACTAAAAAGAGTAAAATTGTCAAAATTGTAGACTTATAAATCTCGTAAATTCATTCTGAAGCATGAATTTTGCAAGTAACTTGTAGATTTTCTCAACCAAGAAAGACAACATGGATCCATGAGTGTTATATAACTAATTTTCACTTTTCATTGGTTTGTTATCTGTAATGTATTTTCTAGATGCTATTCGGTTCTTAAAAAAAGTTAAACTGAAAATATATAAAACTATTATTCTACCAGTTATATTATATGGATGCGAAACATGGACTCTTACTTTAAGGGAGGAAAGGAGATTGCAAGTATTTGAGAATAAAGTACTTAGGAAAATTTTTGGACCAAAGAGAGATGAACAAACAGGTGAATGGAGAAGACTACATTACAATGAACTACATGGTCTTTATAGGAAGCCAGATATAATAAGAACAGTTAAGTCTCGTATATTGCGATGGGCAGGACATATTGCACGTATGGGGAATGAAAGACTTGCATGGAAGTTTCTTGTAGGAAAACCAGAGGGAAAACGCCCAGTTGGTAGACCAAGAATGATGTGGGAGAATAACATTAACTATGATTTGAGGGAAGTAGATTATACAGGGAATGATTGGAAAGCATTATCTCAGGATAGGGATGTATGGAGAGCTTATGTCCGCTCGGCCATGGACCTACAGGTTCGATAGTGCCAGTGAGTAAGTAAGTAAGTATTCGGTTCTTAAATATGGGTTCTAGGTAATATAATCCGTTTTTGTAATGCGTCGTTGTATAGTAATGTATTTTAGTCAGTGGATTGTAAAAGACGAGATTCAGGTTGGTGATTTTTTTAATTTAAAAAATAAAGTGCAATAAACGGTCCACAAACATGCCAGGTTTTCAATTGTTAAATGTGTTGGATGATCATTAACAATAACGAATTACACTAACCACACTTAAAAAGGATTACAATTAACTTTATATTTTTTTCATTTTTATTCATAGTAATTCTGCCCGAGGGCAGGTCTTTCACTGCAATCATAGCATTTTCATGCTATACTTCGCAGCTTTACTAGGGAATTGTAGGTGTGGTAGCTTCCCGTTGCTTTCCACACCGGTGAAGGATGATGATGATAATGATGGTCGGATGATTTTCGGGGACATTTGGGCCCTAAGCTTCCTGACATTTGTCTTACAGGTGAGGAAAAACCCCGAAAAAACCTCACCCAAGAGCCTGTCCCAACCGGGAATCGAACCCGGGTCCGCTGCGTGACAAGGCAGCACACTACCTCGAGACCACAGCGGTGGACAACTTTTATATAATTAACTTTCATATTTGTTAATTTATAAAAATTAATTAGAAGTTTTCGAGATCAAGTCTGAATCATGATGGAGTATTTCAAGTTTATACAATCCAAAGAACAGCAACGATCCCGCGTCATAGCTGAGCGGTTAAAGGCATGAAGCTTTGGATCATATCTACGGGACTTGCTCTTGTTCGAGTCCCCATGCGGGTACGAATTTTCTCGTAGAATTCGGCCATCCAGCATCATGAGGAATTTGGGTAGCTACAATAAAAGCACCGAGTTGAGAAAACAGCTATAACGGTTGGAGAACCTGACATGCTGACTACATATTACCCCTATACTGGCTGGATGATTGTGCACCTCTGTGATTAGCATATGTGAATGTGAGGCCATCAACCGGCCTACTAGGCCAAAGGACTTCAAGATCTGTTGTCGCTTCATGATAAAAAAAAAATAAATTATTGAAATAGTTAAAAGTCAGGTCACTGCCGTTAGGAGATTAAAAGCGATTTAAGTACGTTAGTAAAACCTGCTGTAAAAGTATTAATGATCCGATACTAGTAAAACATATAATTCAAGCAGGACACCATATGAATAACATCGATAACGCCCTCACGATATTACACAGAGAAAACTTACAAACGAAGATAAATATACTGGAGGAAATTGCAATTTTAAGAGAAATCGATAACAACCTGATTCTGAATGAGAACATACCCAGTTCACACAATCCTCTTACAAAATAATCACAACTAAGTCCAGTGCTTCAACGACGGCCAACAAATACAGACCTACTTCGTTCTGCTGATGATGGGACTAGTCCCGAAAGGCCTACAGAGTGTTAAAACTTTTTAAGTTGAGGAGACGGACCTATAAGGTGACTTTTTATAGTTTTATACATACATTTTATTACTAATGATCCATTTTAAAACTAAGTTAGTCTACAATAAATGTTCTAATATAATTCACATAACTTTATTTCATCATTAAGTCAGCCCGCCGCTGTGGTCTCGAGGTAGAGTGCTGCCTTGTCACGAAGCGGGCCCGGGTTCGATTCCCGGTCGGGACAGGCTTCTGGGTGAGGTTTCTTTCGGTTTTTTTCCTCATCTGTAAGAGAAATGTCAGAAAGTTTAGGGCCCAAAAAGTTCCCGAAAATAATCAGGCCATCATTATCATCATCATCCTTTACCGGTGTGGAAAGCAACGGGAGGCTACCACACCTATAAATCCCTACTAAAGCTGCAAAACATAGCATGAAAATGTTATGGTTGTAGTGAAGGACCTGCCCTCAGGCAGAATTACTAAGGATGGATGGATCATTAAGTCTATAAGAAGGGTTTGTGTACTTTGCAAATAATACGTATTCAAATTGTGACCAACCTTAGTGTCAGTTAACCAGTTATCTAATAGGTGAAGATGAAGTCAATAAATAAAAATTAAATCAGAAATGCAAGATTTGAGAATTATTTTAATGAGGATTTAAAACAATTGCTGCGTAATTTTATTTCATGCACGTTGGTTTAAGAAGGCAATAGAACTGTGTTTAAATTGACTTCCTGCATTTCCATTTTCAGTTTGTTTTGTCTGCTACTTATTAAAACTTCTATATTAGGTATTAACTGACATTTCTTTGTCTCCTCACGCAAATATTTGTTTTCATTGCTAATATTTATTTTTTTAGTGTATATGTACTTATATTACTCCTGGAATTTATTTACGTTTATTAATCCCATTTCTTCTCTATGTGCATCTTTACGTCGTTGGAAGAAAAAACAAACAGTTATAATTTTAAACTTTATGAGTAAGTTTCCTTGAAGTTTATTATCTCTGGTTAAATTTGGCCACGAATTACGACATACGATCGAGAGAAAATTTAACTCTAGCTTTTCCTCTACATCGTACATCTCACTATTCCTCACCCTTCCTTTTTTCACCCACCTGACAGTGAAATTCCCTCCTCTCGTATATCAAGGACTGTCCGACTCGAAAAACAGTTAAAAAAGTTCACAATATATTTTCTTAGACAACGGTTTCATATATAGCCTACTTTTATTATTCATTAATATTTTACACTTTCTTTACGAAGTCGATTACTTAATCAAATTATAGGTTATTTTTATTATCATCATCATTATTAATTTGTTTCTGTCCGGCTTTGACTGATTTGGTCTTTTAGCATTTTGTGTTTTTTCTAATGTTTGGGGAGCTGGCCCACAGCATAAGTCCCCAACCTGGAGGACCAGGACAATTTCTGTCACGGTTTTTCTCCCATAGCTTTGAAGATCTCTCTTCACCGCAAGGCAGCGTTTCTCTATTTCCCTTAGATATAGGGTTGCCTCTTCCGCCAGATCCGCCGTGTTGAAGGACTCCTTCTGCGCCGACTCTGCCGTTGAGGTCTTTACCGTAACCCTGGCTAGGGGCCTTACAGAGTACTATCAGTCGAAGCCAACTGAACCCTGGTTGTTTAACGAGGTTGTTACTCCTCCCCTCCTCCTTTCTTATCCGGGCTTGGGATCGGCCATGGCGGAAGAATTGAGGAGAAGGAATTAAAGTGGTTAGGACATGTTTTAATAATGGAAGATGAGCGATGGCCGAAGCAACTATATCAATGGCAACTGACCAGAAAGAAGAAAAGAGGGAGACCAAAGTTAACATGGAAGGAAAACATGAAGATAGTAATACAAGCAAGACGGCTAAGCATTGAAGATGCCTAAGATCGTAGGCTTTGGATGTTTGGCACGGGAAGATGGCTGCAGCTGTAAAAATCCGAAGATAGATTATTAATTTGTTCCTGTCAACTCTATATTGTGTAGCCTATGTCTATTATGTATTATTAATCAACACGTAGATAATTCATAATTGTTATTATATGTATAATTTAACGCTAGTGAAGTGGAAGAGAAGATCTTACGGTCTAAACTCATCAGGTAAAATATATAAATAAATTAATAAAATAACATATATAGGCCTATATTGTTTTGCGTGCTTACACTGCAATTAGATAATTTTTTGAAAAATTTCATTTGATAGGGTATAAGTTAATGAATAATTATTTATAATTTTATTTAATAGTCCAAGAATATCCTCAGCTACATATCATTCTTGTCCTCCTTTATCCTTCTCAAATCTTATTTTGAGTACTCTTGAACATTATTTGGGCCTTTAGATGCATGTGAATAAACTGAGGGCCTATATCTTTGCTGTTCGTATTCATATGTCCTGTGTAAATATAATTTACATTAAGTTTTAAGAATAACTGGAATTCCACTTCCTCACTAACTATATATAATACGGTAATAATGTAAGATGATATGGTCGTGAATCTTCTAGGAAAATATGGAATAAAGGGGAAAACATTAATAAGTCGCATGACTTACAGACACAAGAACAAGAAAAAATGTGTTCACAATATAGGAATAAATTTGAAAGAAATATTCTTGAACTCAAAAATAAATCCCATTGAAATAGGATGCAATGCAAAAAACTGAACTCTACATGAGCAAGAACACTCACTTCCTTAAACTATTTCACAATCGTATTTTACCATATATTATGGTATAATTACATTGTCGTGGTGGAGTGGCTTGCGTGCTTATATGATCCCAGAGCTATGCCGGCGGTAGCATTGCTGCCGATACTGTTACCCATGCCGGACTGGTAGAAGGTGATAAGCCAGACGAAAAAAGTACCTTGGTCGAAAGAGTGACGATCTTTCACCGTAAAAATACAACCGCCAGGAAATGATGACATGGGTTCTACTGGGGTAAAATTTTCCGGAGGTCAAATAGTCCCCCATTCGGTTCTCCGGGCGGGGACTACTTCAGGGAACCCATGCCAAAGGCTCAAACAGAGGGACATGTTCCTAAGAACATGGAATGTTAGGGCTTTATTAGCTTCTTGTAGGAAAGCCAGAGGGAAAACGCCCAGTTGGTAGACCAAGAATGATGTGGGAGAATAACATTAACTATGATTTTAGGGAAGTAGATTATACAAGGAATGATTGGAAAACATTAGCTCATAGGGATGTATGTCCGCGCGGCCATGAACCTATGGGTTCGATAATGCCGATGAGTAAGTAAGTAAGTATGGAGTAAAATGATTTATAAAAATAAATCATTTTTAGTAATTTTGTCCAGTCTTCATGTCACTTAGCTCTGTTTACTTTTTTAATCTCCCAATAATAGGCTAATAATAATAATAATAATAATAATAATAATAATAATAATAATAATAATAATAATAATAATAATAATAATAATAATAATAGTAATGATAATAATTACTATTATTATCAATAAAGTAGGGTATTGCTATTATTAAAGACCTACTTATTATATATATCCATAGTACATCCATAGTAATTCTGCCCGAAGGCAGGTCCTTCACTGCAATCATATTATTTTCATGCTAAGTTTGCAGCTTTACTAGGGAATTGTAGGTGTGGTAGCTTCCCGTTGCTTTCCACACCGGTGAAAGATGATGATAATGATAATGATGAGGATGATGATGGCCATATGATTTCGGGGACCGTTTGGGCCTTAAAGTTTTCCTGACATTTGTCTTACAGGTGAGGAAAAACCCCGATAAAAACTCACCCAGAAAAACTGCCCCGACCGGGGTTCGAACCCGGGCCCGCTGCGTGACAAGGCAGCACGCTACCTCGAGACCACAGCGGTGGACCATTATGTATATAATAAGAACAATTAAGTATCGTACACTGCAAAGGGTGGGTCTTGTGGCACGAATGGGGAATGGAAGAAGGGAATGAAAACTCCTTGTTGGAAAACCAGAAGGAAAGCGCCCAGTAGGTAAGCCAAGAATGAGGCGGGAGAATAACATTAACCATCATTTGATGGATGTACCGTTTTCCTGCTACACGCACACAAAATACCGCAACATACGTTCAACTCTCCCGCATTTTCGGCGCTTATGACTCTGCACGTCATCCCAACTTGAACCCGCTGTACTACTACCTGTGGGGGTCACATGTAATCCCTGGTTTACGAGATCTTTATGACATCCGAGAAATACCTAGTGGTGCGGGTTATGGCTGCGACGGATTTTGCAGGACCAAGGGTTTGTGATTTAGTGTACCAGAACATGGTACTGAGGTACCATATGTGTTGGTGTAAGTGGTATTCACATAAAGACCTTTTTGTGGACCCAGACGATAAGCAGCAGGCATAAGAAAGAGCAACGTGTATTGTGGTATTTTGCGGAAAACGGTACATTTCCGGAAATGAGTTTCTAAGCTAAACGCAGCCGTCTTGGTCCCCACTATGCTCCTCACAGTCTCTAATAGGAATTTAATTACGCCCTGCATACAGTGACCTATATTATATGTAACAACTTCAAAAACTAAAATTATTGCTTTTCAGGGCAAAATGCTAGTTAGAGCAAAAATAGTAATCAATAACGAAATAATAGAACAGATAGCACACTTTAACTATCTTGGTTCAGATATAACATGTAGCTACGATTGGGATATACACAATCAATTAAACAGATATAAAATGAAATGCGGCACCATAAGAAGAACCCTCCGAAAGACTCGAAGAGAAACTCAGCTCAGGTTTTATAAAATGATGACTGTTCCTGTTCTTTTAATGGATCTGAATCTTGGGTACTTACAAAAAAAGATATCTCACACATTCAAGCCACTGAATGAATTTTTTAAGATCCGCAAAAGGATGTACACGCATGGATAAATTACACAATGAATCAATAAGAAATTAACTGGAGATATTTTCAATACTCGATAAACTAGACGAGCACAATTACCAATGGAAAGAACATTTAGACAGAATGGACAATTCAAGATTACCCAAAAAGATCAACGCCTACAAACCACATGGAAAGAGATCTTTGGGACGGCCAAGGAAACGATGACTTGAGACCGGAACAGGTCGCATTGACCTAATCCTTGAAATAAAGACGAAGAAGAATATATTATATATAATAGAATGCTGTGCTGTGATCGTGTGATGGAAGAGGAGATACTGTGAGATTGATGGAGAATTATATCCAATACTCGGCTCTCTTATAAGTTAACAAGGGACAGGAAATATGGATGAGTTAAGTTACAGTGCTACAAGTCATTTTCATCATTAGCAAAATTGTATTCATTGCATTTACAAATTCAATTCATTTCAAGCCTCTATGTTAAATTGGATTCAGGTGACACTCTTAAAATAACATTACAACATTTTTGTGCCGGAATTGATTATAATATTTTTTATCTACTATTATTTCGTGTAATCTATACCTCATATTCTAACAAATCTTAAAACACACTATCAAAACATAAAATACAGGTTCAACACAACGTAAAATATATTTTAATGATGATTGATATTATTATTCTTTATTTATTTATTTTTTTCTTTCCAAAGCCGACATTACTCTTTCTCTAAACATATCATTTCCGCAGTAAATAAATTTCCTTCCTTCGGTCGCGTTCTAACTTGCGCATCTCGTTACTAAACCTCTGCTTTTATAACTAGTTGTCTAAATTACTATTGTTGCGTTGCGTTAATTTCTGAAAAACAAATAAAGTATTATTTATGCCACTATAATGAGGATTGCTGTAAAACAATTAAACCATTTCTGTGATTAGGTTGTAGCAATGTTAACAAGCCAAGCAGTTCTTGGAAGTAAATGCGTTTACATAGCTCCATGTGTCGCGTAACTTCTAAATATACTGCAGTGTTATAATAATAATAATAATAATAATAATAATAATAATAATGATTTATTTTAGCTGGCAGAGTTAAGGCCATAAGGCCTTCTCTTCCACTCAACCAGCGAATAGTAAAATTATACAAAAATTACGTACATATTACAATTTTAAGATATTAAAATACAGACTAAACAAAATACAATGATGATGGATCTAATACTAGCTAATGCTAACAAAAACATAGAATATAATAAAATTAAAATGATATAAAATAAAGTAAGTAGCTTCCTACATGATTATTAATATTATTATGTATTTAATGGAAGCAATAGAAAACTTGCAATATCAAAGTATTACCACTTTCCATGTCTTACGATTTAAAAAACACATGTTAATGTCAATAGTTTAATCACAAAGTTGGAAGAAGTTCTTAATGTTAGAGCTAATCTAAATACAGAGTTAAGTCTTAATAAGTTTATTAATCTAATTTAAGGGACCGACTGGTGAAAACGCGAAAAAATCACACAAAAAAATGATTTTTTGTTTATTTACTTTTTAATAACTCTGATTCTTTAGGATCATTTTCATGTAAAAAAAAATATTTTTGGAGCAAAATTGAGTCCGTGACGTAAGAGTTTAAATACCCTTGCACGTGTGGTCAGCATTATTACTTAAACTTCAATATGCGTTTTTTCCGTTTCCATTTTTTGACATTTTCCAAAACTCAAAATGCTCCTTACGATGGAATTTTTATGCTATAAAAATGAAATTTTGTGGTTAGACTCTCCAATATACGCCAATTCAAATTTACTATGCAGTTACTGGTCTAAGACACATGTGTTCTTTTAAATTGAGATGGATAAAATAATGAGAGTGATAATTTTTTTCAAAAAATGAAAAATAAGCAGTATGAATATTTTTGTATAGCAAATGTCTTTAGTGGAATCATAAAAAACTCTGAATCTCAAATGTCATCAGAGAATATTTAAAAATGCATCGTAAGGGGCATTTTTTAGAAAATATTTTTAAAAAAATAGGTTTAAAAAATCATAATTCTGAAACTATTGTACGTATAGAAACGTTTCTGTGAAGTTTGATTTTTATAAGTACATAATGTATGTTATAAAAATTTCAAAACAATGAGATGAAAATTATAAAACAAGGATTACGTAGGATGCTATCGAAAATGTTGCACAGGTTGTTCAAGAATATTGGCTTAATGTTTTGATCAAGGATCTCGTAGTCTCCGATGACTATTTCTATTCAACACAGCGGAACATTGACCTGCTTCTTTGTGGAGGATTTGTGAATTAATGCCGTGTTATCCCGCGTACACTCACTTCACGTCAGTCTGTGGCGTCGAGTAGTGCAGTACAATTACCCTAAGTCAGCTGGGTAAGTGCTTAATTTGCTATTTGTTCCTGACTATACATGGTTAGCATCTACGTTCGTGCAACGCAGCCACAATGCTGCTATGACTGGAGGTAAACGGTCCGCTGTGTCGTGTAATATTATAGAGCAATGTGTTGTCGATGTATAGTACGAAAAGAGTATCCAATGTCAGAGGCTCTAAGTTACCGGCCGCGGCGCTAAGTATCTCATCCATTGTCAAGTGATAGTCCCGCCATTCGCTTAGTTGTGGCTATTGTCAAGTGGTTACATACGATACGGTTCGTTTATTCACGTACTCTGTGTGTATGTTGTTAACCCACTTTGGCCAAGTTGTTTTTACACAGGTCTTCCATGAATTCATTCACCACTTTTCAAGGGTCTCTACTTATAGGTTAAAAATACTTTCTTCGAATTTAAATTCCTTTCATAATTGTTTATTTTATTATTTCATGAATATATTTAACTATCAAAATAATAATAATAACTAACTAACAAACTCACAGGCACTATCGAACCCGTAGGTTCATGGCCGCGCGGACATAAGCTCTCCATACATCCCTATCCTGAGCTAATGTTTTCCAATCATTCCCTGTATAATCTACTTTCCTCAAATCATAGTTAATGTTATTCTCCCACCTCATTATTGGTCTACCAACTGGGCGTTTTCCCTTTGGTTTTCCTACAAGAAGCTTCCAACACGTCTTTCATTCCCCATTCGTGCCACGCAGTCTACGAGACTTAACTGTTATTATTATATCTGGCTTCCTATAAAGACCATGTTAGTTCACTGTTATTTAAGTCTTCTCCATTCACCTGTCTGTTCATCTGTCTTTGGTCGAAAAATTTTCCTAAGAAATCAAAATAATAATAATAAGAAAATTTAATTCTGTCATAGAAAATAAGTTATAAATCAGCAAAATTTGAACATTCCCGGGAAAGATATTCTATTTATTTTATCTTCACATTAGTATATGGAACATTGCTAGAGTATTAATGTAAATGTAGGTGTCAGTAAACGACAGTAAATCTTAATCCGAAATTTCCAAATTATCGATCAAGAGTTTAATGAGACGTGCAAAATTGCCGCACATATTGTGAAAATGTAATAATTTGCAATCAAATGAAGGGATGGTTCCATTAGGGCTAAGGTGAAAAGTATATATAAGCTTTTATAATTCTGAATATATGGTAATTGGAGGAAATTCAGAAGACCTACAAATAAATAATATGATAATTAAATGTGTTGAAGAATTTAAATATCTTGGATCTATAATAGATAAATCTGGCACTTGTGAAAAACATATTATTAACATAGTAAATTGTGCAAGGAAGGCGATTAGATCCCTGAATGGTCTTTTATGGAATAGATATTTGACCAGAAAAACAAAAAAAGAGATTATACAGACAATAATAGAAAGTATACTTACATATGGATCAGAAAGCTGGACAATAAATGAAAGGATGCAGAAAAGAACCTTGGCGACAGAAATGGATGGATTACGGAGAAGTATCAGAATATCCAGGCTACAACATATTCGAAATACATATATCAGAAAAGAAATGGATGCACAAGAAACTGTTATCGAAAGGATAACAAAGAGAGCTTTATTACAACGGATGTCGGAAGACCAGTGACCTAAACAGGTGTTAGATTGGATGGTACCAGGCAGAAGGAAGAGGGGGAGAAGTAGAAGAACATGGTATGAGGGAATATATGATGTCATGATGAAGAGGAGTATGGAAGAGGGACAATGGGAAGATAGGAATCTCTGGAAAGCAGGAATAATGGTGAACTGCTGTAAAGTGGAAAGCCTGTATTAAGTATAATTCTGAACGATAACAAATATTCAATCACAGTATGTAGGATTTTCACTGCTGATTCATAATTATATTAAAACATCCAGTTATATTAAGCCTAAATTTCCAAATGTAATAATTATGTGTGTATTCACCCATTAAGTAGCCTATCTTTCAAATTTATGTTCGATATTTTTCTTCTAAAGAAATTGAAATATTTTTTGAGAATTTCTTAAAATTTTCCACATACAAAACATTAATGATTTTGTTGATTGGCCTACAACAATTATAGGGCTTTGGACATTGCGAATTCTTTGGGTTTTTTTTAATGAACATGTTATGTAATTTGGAAAAGCAAAAGTTGATAGGCTACATGTTGACATGGTATTATCTCGTTGCTTTCTTGCGTGAGTCAGTTGCCTTGTGGAATCCCAATTACTCCCGATGAACTTCATTACATTCTTTCTAAATCGTCTAAGTATTGACCTTATTTTAACAGATAACCTCAAATAAAAAGTGTCACGTTTCCTATTGAAACACATTGATAGTAATATCATTAAGGGATTTATATATCATAATGAAAATTACATTATAATAAAGTGGAGAAATTATAGTAGTATTTCACCAGAAAATATAATTTAGAACACGTCAAACTCCTTTATAGTTTACATTCATATTCGAGGAAACCTCGAAGCATTGTGTCCTTTTTTCATATATTATATTACCTTATGTTGGATATTTTTTATCTTTCAGATAATGAAATTTATTCTATATCAATGGTATCTTTACCTTGTCGTGGTGGAGTGGCTTGTGTGCTTAAATGATCCTGAGAGCTATGCCGGCGGTAGCATTGCTGCCGATAGGGTTACCCATGCCGGACTGGTCGAAGGTGATAAGCCAGACGAAATAAGTACCTTGGTCGAAAGAGTGACGATCTTTCACCGTAAAAATACAACCGTCAAGAAATGCGGACATGGGTTCTACTGGGGTAAAATTTTCCGGACATGCATGGAAACTTCTTGTAGGAAAGCCAGAGGGAAAACGCCCAGTTGGTAGACCAAAAATGAGGTGGGAGAACAACATTAAGTATGATTTGAGGGAAGTAGATTATACAGGGAATGATTGGAAAGCATTATCTCAGGATAGGGATGTATGGAGAGCTTATGTCCGTGCGGCCATGAACCTACGGGTTCGATAGTGCCAGTGAGTAAGTAAGTATCATTAATCGTTTTATTTTTATTTATTAGGACTACTTTAGTCCACCGCTGTGGTCTCAAGGTAGCGTGCTGCCTTGTCACGCAGCGGGCCCGGGTTCGATCTCCGGTCGGGACAGTTTTTCTGGGTGAGGTTTTTATCGGGGTTTTTCCTCACCTGTAAGACAAATGTCAGGAAAACTTTAAGGCCTAAACGGTCCCCGAAATCATATGGCCATCATTATCATCATCATCATCATCATCATCCTTCACCGGTGTGGGAAGAAACGGGAAGCTACCACACCTACAATTCCCTAGTAAAAGCTACAAGCATAGCATGAAAATGCTACGATTGCAGTGAAGGACCTGCCTTCGGGTAGAATTACTTGCAATGCAATTCAGGACTACTTTTTCGATAAGTAATAGTAAAATAATATATCCAAATCATGTTCTAACAAACGTTTTTGCGCGATAGTGCGTTTTGTCGTACTTACAGTGATGGCAACCATGATTGAAAGTTCAACTTCCTACATTTCGGAGTTGCCAACCTATATAACTGTAATAAAATAACTATACTGTAATATTACATATTACAAAACGCGTGTGGGAAGTAAAATCACTACCCTTTATGTATACTACATACAATGTATATACAAAAAAATATCCAAAAGATAGTGTTAATATACATTATACGAAACAAATCACTGCATTTTAAATGAACTAAACTTTATTTGAAACAATATAAAACAATAAATACGTACTTTCCGCCATCTTATCACTGAATTGATGTCACGGTCTCATGTGCTTTCAATTAATAAACATTGCCCACACTGTTAACGTTAATCAGTTGTTTATAATGAACGCAAATATTTCCAACAAATATGTTATTATTTTACTATTATTTATTATTTTGAAAACACCATCGCGCAAAAAAATAATGTACACCACCCGATTGTGAAGTGTTTTACAGAATCTCGAAAATTAAAAACCTCGCTATCGCTCGGTTTTTAAACATTTCCCTTCCTTCTGTAAAATCCACTTCTCAACCTCGCATCGTAATATACTATTAACCCTTAAATTTGTAATGTATTCTTTTGGACACATCAGTTGGTTCAGTTAATTTAATATTTTAAATAAATCAGAAGAAAACGAACAAAAATAAACCACTTATATGCGTGTCTAATTATACAATATACCTAATAATAACAGTTACACAGTATTCCATTTTCACTGCGGTCCGCCACATTCAAATAACTAACAGAAGAAATTTGTGTCAGCGCTGAAAAATGGATGTTTTCCTTGATGGATATAAAAGGGAAGTTCAAGAAGTGACACAATTTCCATTACATAGTGATGATGATGATGTCAGCGCTGATGATGGATAAAATCACTCACCATCATCAACGAGAGAAACTATATCTCAAGAGCTAAAGAGGGATAGAAAACCCTAAAATAGCTGGAAGTTAGTTTCATGAAAGCAGATTTGATTCCCTTCCTAGCTGTCGAGGACGCTTTCAGAAAACTGGATGTTTCCTTGACGAGATCTGAAGGAGAATACATGTTTGAAAAGTGATCCTACTTCCATTACAAAGTCGAGTCGAGTTTTACCAATTTAAAAGTTAAGCATTACATAAACTCACAACTTGAACGTGTTTTCAAACGTTTATAATATTATAAGGATTTAATTAAATAAATGAAGACTATTAAACACGACTAATTGACAAAATGAAAATTGTATCATATCTATTACCACTGCTCTAGAGGCGTATAAAGCCGTTGGCCTACCAGCCGACTGCTAGCCTCACATTCATATGTTCCATTTATACAGGTGGAATATCATCTTGCTAGTATAGAAGTGAAATTTGGTCTATATGTTTGGTCCCCATCCGTTACATAGTTTTTGCCAAACTGCAGCCGCTACTTAATGCATGTATCCAAAATTACCAGTCTAATATTGACCTAAATTCCATTGGCATTTAAACCAGCGCATTTTCCATAGTTATACAACAAAACAATATCCCTTAGACCTCTGAGCTATGGCGTGGGACTATGATAATTACTAAACATTGTTTTTGAGACATGAAATCGTTAATTGTATTTAGCCATATAATGAAATAAGTATGTATAAAAACCTCATGACGCGACAGGTCTAGAAGGCCCTTTGTAAAATTAACTTTTATTTATGTCCGTAAAAATTCTATCGTGTATCCTTGTTTGTTTACTTACTTACTCACTGGCACTATCGAACCCGTACGTTCATGGCCGCGCGGACATAAGCTCTCCATACATCCCTATCCTGAGCTAATGCTTTCCAGTCATTCCCTGTATAATCTACTTCCCTCAAATCATAGTTAATGTTATTCTCCCACCTCATTCTTGGTCTACCAACTGGGCGTTCTCCCTCTGGCTTTCCTACAAGAAGCTTCCATGCAAGTCTTTCATTCCCCATACGTGCAACATGTCCTGCCCATCGCAGTCTACGAGACTTAACTGTTCTTATTTTGTTTACTGGAAAAATTGCTATAATAAAATATGCCATGTTGGTGAAAGTTGCGTCAGTTTTGTACATAGTTAAATACATAGTATTGTAATGTTTCATGTGACGCTCATTTTATACGACCGTGATTTACTGAATTATCTTTATGCAGGAACTGTCTAAATTAAGTGAATTCTTCAGCAAGCCGAATTTACCCCGAGACCATTCTTCGTAAAAAAAAATAATAAGGTAGTCAAGGATATTTGAAACAGTAGTAAGGATGATAGCAACATGTGGATTGTAAACATAGTTGAATTTTCAAACAAGTTCTAAATTATTATCTATGGAATTATACTTTAAGAAAAGTTTAGCATTAATTTAAAAAATCAATATTAACAAACAATATAATATATGTAGCAGGTATATATTTATATGTTATATTGTAGAGTTTTGCGTATATAAGTATGATTAAGAACGTTTTCTTGGGTTTTCCGCGTCATGGATTCAGAGTCGGCTTCTGGCCACTGATTTCGACGTTTCGGCATGATCCCACATATCATTATTAATCATTCCTTGGTAATGGCATGTGAAACCATGCCGAAACGTCGGACCAGAGGTCGACCTTGAATCCAAGACGCGGAAAACACATGAAAACTTCCTTAATCATACAAATTTATATATAAACTGCAAGCAAAGTATCTAAAATCGGAGATTTAAATTTTTCCGCACTCGGGCGCTAGGAGCTTATCTCCAGGCACTGAAACATGTATAGTAAAGACATTTATACTTACCCTGCTCACACTACTTATTACGATCTTGTTCTTTTAATTATCTACCTAAATTCTGAGTGGCTTTAATTTAAATAATTTTGTTGCTTGTCGAGCGGACTCGTAACTTAATGTTTCAGTGCCGAGAGACCGGCACGTCTGATCGCAGGCTTACATGAAAATTAGTATAGTATCTCCGATATTAGATTATCTATTCGCACTATATATAAAATACATATATTTATATATGACATACAGTACTAATAGATAATCCAATATCGGACATTCTAATTTTCCCGTATGCCTGCGATCAAATCTGTCGGGTTCCCTGTGTGTGTGTGTGTGTGTGTGTATATATATATATATATATATATATATATATATATATAAGTAAAGTAATCCCACTACAGGCCTCAGGAGGTCCTTCGGGTAGTAGGAGGTTAAGGCTCCCACTTTTCTGGACAATCGGCACTTGATGTCAGCCGGGTTGTTAGTCCTGCGTGACGGCTGCCTTTACCCCCAGAGAACAATCGTCTGGTACTCATTTCCGTTAGAAGCTGAGTCGACGCCAGGGTCATAGTGCCGCCTGACCCCACCGGAAATTGAACCCTCGACCTTCTGGCTTGTAGTGCAGTACCTTAACCACCACGCTACGGCGTGCCCCCATATATATATATATATATATATATATATATATATACTATATGTGTATGTGTGTTTAGGAATATGTATGTTTGAGCCGGTACAATTCTCGAACCCTTGGAGCAATTTCAACCAAACTCGGTACATGTATGAATTGCAACCTGGGAAAGTGGTTATAAGCGGTAAAATGTCCCTGATACCCCTCGGGGTGATATTACGGTGAAATATAAAATATTATATTTCCGCATAAGTGTGGATACCCTGGACCAATTTCAACTAAACTTGATGCAGATATAACTTACATAAGCACAATCTGAAAATAAATAAATAAATACTCAGGATAAAGAGACCCCTAATACTCCTATCAGGAGGGTCAGAGAGGTGATATGTAAAAATACTGAACACTGGTAATAAAAGATTCCGGGCTATGTGGCCGTGGTCTATAACTGGCGTTTCTTCCAGACGTTTCTCCCTCAACTGCGGAATTTCGCAGTCGAGTCTACGACAGGAAAACAACAGCTGGAGGCGCTCGCCACTGAAGATGCCCTCCGCAGTTGAGGGAGAAACGTCTGGAAGAAACGCCAGTTATAGACCACGGCCACATATCCCGGAATCTTTTATTACCATGATTACCGGCCGTGAAAGCCTGCATTCCACTATACCGAACACTGCCGATATTAATGTATAATCTATAGTTTTTGCGGTAGCTTACCTGATTAGTGATTATACTGATGATATTTTAAGGCCAAGATTGACCTCTTAACGGGGGTGAGGGGGTAAACAACAAAATTACAAGAGTGACCAAGATTGGTGCGAAACCGTAGTTTTCGGGGTCGCTAAGCAGATTGGTGAAAGTATAGATGTCATTTAAGCCCGAGTATGACATCTTGCACCCGTATCGGGATTGAAAAGAGGTGGAAAATAATATGTATAAAATGACCAACATTAGAATCTAATACATACTTTTCGGTGGAGCTAAGTTCACTGAAGACAGTTCCGATGGTATTTATGCTCAACTTTGATTCCTAACACCCCTGGAGCGGTGACAGATATAAATTTAATCTGGATAGTTTTAAATCGATGTTCTCAATATAGCTATGAGTTATTATAGCTACTGGCCCTTTGTGTCTAGTGTGTCGTAGAAATTGATATACAAAGAATTTTTGATCAGACATGTTGTTAAAGATAGAATCGGGGTTTACAAGCAATTCAAGAGTTGCATTGCTATTTGATAGGCCAAATTCCCATTTTTCATAGAGAATGTGTTATATGTAATGATATTTGAGAGGGTGAAATTTGAGGATCCCAGCTACCTTATGAATTGAACTCTCACTTGTGGAAAGTAATATGTTAAAGTGTTAAGCAAAAGAGGCAGTGCTTGTGCATTATGTTAATATGTGGCGTGTGTGATAATTAGAGTATGATGCAGCATTTTTTATATCCAGGAAACTAAAGTATAGCATGCAAAGAAAACCTTAACCTTTGCTGGGAGTGTTTGTTGAGTAATGCATGTTGCACGCAATGTATATGTGTTTATGCGCATATCTGCCCTTTTCCGGCACCTGCAACACTTTACGGAGTGTACTGTCTGCTGATACAATATATAAAAAGGGTCTACTGTAAGCTATTATATTTGTGAAAATGTCATTGTAATACTGTTTAGCATAATGTCACAAAGGAAACATTTTAAGAGCGTATAAGCCTCCAGTAGTTACTATTGTAATAGGAAAGTATAATAAAACATGAACCAAAATTTAATATACAGAGTGGATCAAACTCTACCGAAAAAAATCACAGGTTGTTCAATGCTGTTGTCCGAGTGTTTTGATACATGGAATTCATGATCTGAGGTGACTTATTAAATATTAATGTATTGTTGATCTGTTAGAAATGTAGCATATCCTTTCAATCGGGATAAAATAGATTCTGATAAACTACAAAGATACATATACAATTGAAACTGCTAATCATTATCTACTTCAGGCTAAAAATTAAAAATTAATCAACTCATCATTACCAACCGAGGTGATTATTTGATTAATTTTCCTTTGTAATGTATCAAATTCCATCTTATCATTGTCAAAAGTATATGCAACATTCCTAACACACAAAATTTCGTTATTCTTTAATAAGTCACCAGACATCATGGATCCCTTGCATCAAAATACTCAAAATCTTGAAAGTTTGTCCTGAAAGTTCTGTTTCACTTTGTACTCTGAAATAAAAGCAAGTTATTACAAATATAAGTAAGATTAATGTAGATACATACGTTAAAGAGACATAAATGACGTAATTTGTCATCAATGCAACAAATGCGCAACATTCCTCCAGAAATATAAGTTCAATAAACTGTTATATGCTAGCCAAATACAAAAATCGCTTTAGGCGGCATTGGAAATTCGGTGTACTGTACCACAGATTTATTTATTTAATTTTATAAATATTTTAAAGCTATTAACTCTTGCAAGTGACAAAGGACTACCGTCTTAATGTGTATTATCATTTATTGGAGAAGATACTAGTTAAATATTCTATATTATAATCTTTGATTTAGTGCATCCTATAATTTATTTTTATGTAATACACACTACGTATATGTCCTATTGGTTTGTACTTTAAGTACAGCTGGGGGATTCTATCTGCAGGCATTCTTTTAACATGTTCATACAAGTTTTTCTCATATAGTCAATACTATTTGTTAAATTTAAAATATATAAGTCTTTTCTAGTAACTTTATTTCTTTTTCTTTCCAAAATTGTCACACCTACTACTGAACGTAAGAACTTGACATCTGCAGATTCTATTTTTCTTCTGTCTGAACGGTTAAGAGTCCAATTTTCACTTGCATATGTTTAAGACAGGCACTACCATAATTTTGTAAAATTTTAATTGTGTACTTCTCAAAGTTTTATTTTTCAGTGTCCGTTTTATAGTGCCACACATTCTATAAAATTAATTAAATTTAATATTAATATCTTCCTTCTGGCAGTATGATACATTGCATCCTAAATAATTGAAATTGTTCACCTGTTGTATTATACTGTTATTAATGCTGATTTTACACCTCATGTGGTCTTTCCCGTTGAATGTCATTACTTTCGATTTACTTTCAGAGATTGTCGTATTGAATTTATTTGCTATTTCATTTAATTTATACGCTTCTATTTGTAAATAGTCTTCTGAAGAGCTAAGGATTGTCTGATCGTCTGCAAACAATATGGTATTATATAATATAAATATTCACCGTTGTATTCTAATGGTAACGTCGCTGCAGCGAATTTGTTTCTTAGTCGGAATAAGTTTTCTGGATGAGGTTTCTTGTGGGTTTTCCTCACTTATAGTATAAATTGGCTATCATGAAACTATAAGGGCCAAATAGTCCGCGAACAGCATCTGATCATCATATCACCCCTATTATATTCGACTTGTACAGAGTGAATGTATGGGTGTGTGCTATGGTCTGTCTTGACTTAAAAATTCGTGTTGCATAAATCTAATCACTCATCCGAGGAGACCCTCCATGGCCTTCCGATTGATTGAGGGTCTTTCCACTTTTCAGCGGTTGCCCTTTTACCAGCCGGCTGCTGGCCCTTCACATCCACATGTGTCAATCACAGAGGTAGATGATCAACAGCCAGTGTAGGGGTGACATGTGGTTAGCATGTCGAGTCCCCCAGCCGTTATAGCTGGTTCCTCAACCTGGAGCCGCTACTTATTGTAGCTACCCAATTGCCTCACGATGCTGGGTGGGCACCGGTCCCATACTGGCCGAAATACCATGAGAAAATTTCTTCCCCCATGGAGACTCGAACCAGTGCAAGTCCCGTAGCTCTGCGCCAAGGCTTCCTACCTTAACCGCTCGGCTACGGCGCGGGACCTCCATGACCTTGAGGTGATAAATAAAAAGTATTATGCAATCCAAAGTGAAAATCCTATCTCGAACGAACGTGTCTCTATATAATCCAGCAGGAGGCATATGTATATATATATATATATATATATATATATATATATATGCATGCCTCCTGTTGGGTTATATAGAGACACGCCCGTTCGAGATAGGATTATATATATATATATATATATATATATATATATATATATATATATATATATATATATAGTAAAGAAAGTGAGAGAGAGAGAGAAGAGATATATATATATATATATATATATAGAGAGAGAGAGAGAGACATAAAATTACGGAAGATGAAGGAATAATTAATAAGTATAAGATTTTTACCTACAGGTTCTATATTTTATACCAGAATGTGTTACTAACTGCAATAACGAGGGTCATGTAGAGCATAAGTTAATTGAAAATCAAGGACCTATTTTATTGACAGACGCATCCGACCTTATTGTCAGAGCGGTCAGTCATAAAATTAAATGCCGTACTTCAAACCTTGAAATCAACTCGCTCTATATTTATCATGCAAAACAAACAAATACACGTGCTATCAACTTACTCTTGTATTCTCATTTGAACAACCCTCTATGGGAAAGGGAACAAATGAAAATCAAGTGGAGAACTAGTAAGTAAACTGCAGGGAAGAAATCGTATACATTAATCCAGCAACGTCGAACTTCAAGCCAGAACCTCCAGTTTTACTATTTAGTTCTTAATGATTGGTATGTTTTTAAAGTGTGTAGTACTTTTCTCTGAAGACGCTCGCCCGACCTCTGACGTCACTGCAACAAGGCTTCTACAGCGGGTTGGTCAACCCAGCATATAACAGTAACACAGTCATTTGAGTTTATTGTTTATTTCTATATCAGCAATTATAACAGTACGCTGGAGAGCATTACAAAAATAGTTACATACATAGTTCGATGTTTCCTTGGAGCTTTTCATTAACCATAAGACAACTGTCAGAAAATTAATGACAAAGTTGTCTTCATTGCCATTATACTGATATGAACATCCAAATCTGTTGCGACCTTTGATTGTGTTTTAGCACATCCATTTTAGGATGGAAGTATTTGATTCGATGGTCCTCCGCTGAGTAAGCATGTTAATAAAAAAGTGGTACTAATAATTACATGGAGACCGTGAAAGCCTGTAGCTATGAAGAATGTTGAACCATAAACTGGTCTCGAGATAGCGTGCTGCCTTGTCAAGCAGCGGACCCGGGTTCTATCCCCGGTCGGGACAGTTTTTCTGGGTGAGGTTTTTATCGGGGTTTTTCCTCACCTGTAAGACAAATGTCAGTAAAACTTTAAGGGTCAAACGGTCCCCGAAATCATATGGCCATCGCAATCATCATCATTCATATTCATCTTAGATTGAGCTTAGGGTTAGGGACTCTCCTGGCGCACCACTATCATCATTATCACCCATCATATCATCGGGGCAACGTAACCTCCCCTTCCAGGCGCCCCAACCTCAGAAATGGGTCACAAGTACGCCATGCTAGGAGAGAACACCAGGAATTCGAAAGACAACCTGGGGCATTTGCAAAATTTTTATATGCTAGATATTTCTTATTTAATATGGTCTTGAGGATCATTATTGAAATATTATAAATTTAAAATTGGTTATTGATTAAAGTATGTTAAAATTTTACTTAAAATATTTTAGCTTTTTTTTTTACTTTGAAAGGAAGTACGCTTTCCTTCGTAATGGAAGCTAAATTAATGGTTAATTTGTCTTCATTGTCATTATACTGGCATAAACATTCATATCTGTCGCGATGCTTGAGTGTGCTGTTGCACGTCCATTTTTGGATAGAAGTAGGCTTATGTAATTCGATCAAAAGGGTACGCTTTCCTTCACAATTTAAGCTGTTGATTAACTCGTGTCATAGGGGTAGGCCTATAATCCGAAACAGAGAACTTTCGTATTTGATCTAAAAAGAAGAACTTACAGTTGTAAAGCTGGGCTTCTTTCTTATCTTATCATAAGGTGACTTAGTAGTGAAGTATAAACACTGTCAAACTGCAAATGGTGCATAATGCACTATGCTTTATATTATTGGTAGCAATAATAAGCTATTATAAAATTATATAGACTATTTAACTCATGCCCTAAATGGGAATCAATGACCAATCACGTTTCAATAAATTTTGTTTTACAACCTATCACAGTTAACTCCTTTCAAAAAACAAACTGAAATTATATAAAACTATTCTACCAGTTATATTATATGGATGCGAAACATGTCTTACTTTAAGGGAGGAAAGGAGTATTTGAGAATAAAGTTCTTAGGACTTTTTTTGGACCAAAGAGAGATGAACAGACAGGTGAATGGAGAAAACTACATATCACTGAACTACAAGGTCTTTATAGGAAGCCAGATATAATAAGAACAGTTAAGTCTCGTAGACTGCGATGGGCAGGACATGTGTCACGAATGGGGAGTGAAAGACATGCATGGAAGCTTCTTATAGAATACCAGAGGGAAAACGCCCAGTTGGTAGACCACGAATGAGGTGGGAGAATAGCATTACCTATGATTTGAGGGAAGTAGATTATACAGGGAATGATTGGAAAACATTAGCTCAGGATAGGGATGTGTGGAGAGCTTATATCCGCGCGGCCATGAACATACAGGTTCAATAGTGCCAGTGAGTTAGTTAGTTAGTTAATTACCAATCACAGTCGTGTTTCACCTCGATATTTATCTACTTCTGTTACCATATTAAAGAAGCTCCTCCTTTTTAATATTCTCAACAGGTCAGTGACTGACTGACTAACATATACGTTGAATATAGCAAATAATGAACAGATTCCTTCGACGTACACATTTAATAATTGTGTGTTCAATAATTGTGTTTTTAAATACTGATTTTACTAAATTGTTTTCGAAAAAAATAATAACTTATAATGTTGGTTATAATACAGAGTTTGATGTATTCCATTTTTTTCTCTACAAGGGCGCATTCTTACAATATTGCGATCCTATTTGGCAATGAATAATATGATCTGGCTGTAGTGGATGAACAAATGAAACATAACAAACGTTTCTCATTTGTTTTTGAAACATCACCGTTTACATTAAATATATAAATATTTTAAAATATCTATATTTAAATAATGAGTAAAAACTTCGTGAATTTATCGATCATTTGGAAATCATTCGTGGCATTACTTATGAACAATATAATGAATGTGACAATAATTCTGAATGTATGAATTGCAAACTACAAAACTTGTTATAATTACATTAAACCCAAGCCCTTTGATGAATAAATAACCTGTTTTCTTTGGCGACATACTTGAATTTAACATCAGTAAGTCCTACACTCGGTTGTGTTTGTTACTGCTTTAGAATATATTATAGAATGTTCAGAAATTCCCTTTACAAATTTCTAGGGCTTGTAGAAGGGATTAAGCTTTGAATAGGAATCTTTGTACCGTTTTCGTACAGTAGGTACAAGTTTGCATTAAGTGTTTAAATCTCTCGCGTCTGCTAGCGATAAATCAGTAGTAATTTAATGATTTACGACTCAATTAATTACATTTACACAATTCAACATTCGCTGATTTCGTGACAATGTCCAATGTGAAGGAAGAAGTAAAGTATTTTCACTTCCTAAATAGTAAGATCCGGCAAATGTACCATAACCAGATTCGCAGGTATAATGTGAAAAAGAGCTTGATGGTCGCCACGTCGAACACCTGCTGTAGTGGATAAGTACCAATATCGATGTTAAGTTAAGCAGAAAAGTTTGGTTAGTTTGCGTACAAACAGTTATTCTTACAGTGAAAAAATGAAGTTCCTATATGTTTTCCTTGACATTGCATATTGTCACGAAGTCAGTGCATGTTGGGTTGTGTAAATCTAATTAATTGAGCCATAATTCATTAAATTACTATTGATTTATCCCCGGTAGACGTGCGAGATATAAATACTTAATGGAAATTTGCTGTACTTGCAGCACTAAAAATGTATGTTTCCTGACAAAGCTTCCTATTTAAAACGTTATTTATCCAGTTCCCTCTACAAGACCTAAAAGTTTATAATGACTATTTAACTCATGCCCCAAATGGGAGTCAATGATCAATCACATTTCAATTATATTTTATTTACAACCAATCACAGTCGTGTTTCGCCTAGAATTTACCAACTAAAGTTTATCATAATAAAGAAAGCACCTCCTCTTTAATATTCAAATAGGTCATAGCATTATTTTGCAGTGACTGACCCTCTAAGAAATACAGCTACTAGATATATATATATATATATATATATATATATATATATAGTGCATGCATGTCAACAGAAAGCGCATGCGAGAGATAATATAAAAACATTTGTAACAATTGATTATACCACAAAAAAAGAAACCACTGTTTGCACTTTCTTAAACTAATTATTTTCCAGGAAATGACGTTCCAGAAAAATGTAATTGACATATTTACAATAGGACATCAGAAATTAATTAATACCTATAACGTTGGTTATAAATTTCTCCACTAGGGTGCATTCTTACAACATTGCGATCCTTTTGCAATAAATTATATGATTTGGTTGCTGTGATGAACAAAATAAGCAAACGAAGCGTACCAATCGTTTCTCATTTGTTTTCAAACATCGCCGTTTACATGAAATATATAAATATTTTAAAATAACTATAGTTAAATAATGATTTGTGAGTAAACAGCTTAATTTTATTCGTTAAATAGTCCTAACAAATGCCACTCTTGATTTCCAAATTCTCTAGATAAATTCACTCGTGCATTACTTATGAGAATTTCCGAACGTTCTGTGTAATTATTTGGTATTCTTCGGATAGTATTCTGTTGATTTGCATTTTTTTTCCGATACGGAAGATGGCTGTCCAATTTATAGGCCCTGTAAATAATAAGTTAAATTAAAAGCATAAGGTATAAAAAATTCCTGACAAAATTCACAGGTTTAGGATCTCACACCATGGAACTCAGATTATTTGCAACTCAAGCGACGGAAATTCCACAAGGTAGTAAAAAATCTTTTTCCGACCATTGTTCATAATATAGTAGACTTGAATGCAAACTTCTTCTTTTTTCCTCTTCTTCTTCTTCCAGCTCTACAACCCTTTATGAGCCCTGGCTGCTGTTAGGACACTCCTCCACACATCTCTGTCTAACGCCCTCCTTCTCCATCCCCGGACCCAGACCTTTCGGAGGTCCTCCTTTATTCCATTCATCCATCTCAGCTTCGGTCTTCTTCTTCTTCTTCTTCCACCATCGGTCCCAGTAGTGTAAGCTTTCTAGTAATATTCTCTTCCTCCATTCTCATTATATGACCCACCCATATCAGTCTGCCAGTTTTAATAACATTTACAATATCTGGGTCTGAATACAAATTGTAGACTTTATCGTTATATCTTATCCGCCATACTCCAGGATCATTTACAGATCCCAAGATCTTCCTCAGGATTTTCCTTTCAAAGATTCTCAGTCGTTCTCCATTCTTTCTGCTAAGCTTGAATGCAAACAGTTTATTAAAATATACACGTTTAATGCATTGTTTTCAAAGGATCGTTTACAGCTGTCGAAGTATGATGTAGGAAATCGAGTGGAGCATAATTAATAACATCAGTTTCCTCTGTTCCACGAGAGGACACTCGGAAATCAAAGTATTGTTACTAAGCATATTTTTACTAGAAAAGAATTGACATATTCCTCTTATAGAGAATTGAAATCTTCTCTGATTACCACAACTGTAGTGTTATGTGCGCAAGACGGATACTGATACATTGAAATACGTAAATACCTCTGTGTTGTATGTCAAGAAGTTTTTAAATACAGTTAAACTTGTTCAAAGCAGAATAATAATAATAATAATAATAATAATAATAATAATAATAATAATAATAATAATACTTTATTTATTCTGGCAGAGTTAAGGCCATAAGGCCCTCTCTTCCACTCAACCAGCACAAATACAAATAAATATTCGACAAATATAGATATACACTATACTAATTATAAACAGTTAAAGATACAATAAATGTAGCAATGTAAATGTCATGTACAAACAACATTTTATAGGGTAATAACAATAATGATACGATAATAATAATAATAGTAATAATAATAATAATAATAATATAAATATGATACATTATACGCGAAACACCAATTAATATATATATCTTACACTGGATAATAATGAAGTCGAGTTTAGAGCAAATATAAATTTAGATTTCTTTTAAAAGATGCCAATGTCCGGCAGCCCCTTATTTCTTGTGGTAGGGAATTCCAGTTGCGAGAAGTGGAGATGGTATATGACATGGAGTGATGTGATGTCGCATGGCACCAATTATTTTTTCCACATTAGACAATATTCCGCACTATAAAAACAGAAAAACAATTAACCAATCTCAGATTATAGAGCACCGTATATGTATTTTTATGTACCTTGGATTATATTGTAGTCTCGCTGCCGTTGGAAAGTGAAGTATAGTATGTACAAGCGACTTCGACGGTAACGCGCGAAAAAACAGTCCCGTTTCGTCAGCGTTAAAAATATCTCTTACGCGCGTATCCAGAAATTAAAGTATGCAGTTTCGGTTTCCACTCACTAACTATACTTTCGTCCACATCCTTTTATTCCCCTCAAATTTCATTCTACATTACATTGTGTCGTCTTTTAAAACCGTCCACAACCAACCTGAAGATGCCTTGAAATCGCTATTCCTTGGGGATATGGCAACAGCTAGAGCTTGACTTTGGAGCATCGGTCGGGAAATTTGGAGATTTTTTTATCGTTGACTTGTAAAACACACCTCGTTGATTTCTTTATTTTTTTTCTTCGCTTGAGAATTTTCTTGCATCCATTCATTCGTTATTTTTTCTTTGTGTTTTAAATTCTCACAAACTTGGATTTTTCCACATTTATATTTAGTCATTATTTCGCGTACTGCGAGTTTGTTTTCTATATCTTCAATCACTCTCACTTTTTCGTTTAATGTCAATGATACATATGATTTAGCCACCTTTATTCCGGAAATTCAGAGCGTTACCTGTGAAAGATACGTACACAATTCGTCTCAGATCTTAAACTAAATTAAGATTTTACAGTGCACTGGTTATTTGTAAGACAGATGTCACACACCAAATATTTGTTAAACAAACCCGTATTTCTCAAAACGGATGTGCAGTGAGACCGAAAGAAAATTCCAGATGCAGGAGGAAACTTTACTTCACACGGGCGGCAGGAATCATCAATTATTGTTAATTCTCCTAACGGGAATTCAATGAAGTGAAAATTAATTTATTTCCATCTCTATCTTTCCGCCTTATAAATATATTTTTTTCATAAATTATGTAGAAATATCCTTCCGTTTCCGCGTTGGACAGATTCCGTTTTATAAAAATAAATATACATAAAATTACTATTATGTTGCCGGGACCAATATATTTGTTCACATTGGACAGATTTCCGCATTATTCACGGATTAAACAAGTTTTACTGTAACTAGAAGTATAACATTCTACAATATCGACAAAGGTTTCGTAACATTAGTTTCATACCTCACCCAAGGAAGAAAGGAAATGGCGTGAGATCAAGCGATCGAGTTGCCAAAGTTATCCAATGATAAAATGTTTACATGACGACAGTACTGACGTTAATGTTGAAATATGTTGGTAGACCGTCACATCTTAATGAAATTGTTTTTTTTTACGTTACAACCTGGTAGACTCTATAACTGTAAAGGACGAAGTTATGAGATTTTTTTAGCATTATTCTCTCTTTCTACTTCTCCCTCTCATTTTCTCTCTCTCGCCCTTAATCACTAATTTTGAAGGTAATTTACATATTCTATGCTTTCTGATCCTTTTGGTAACATGAACTGTCGGGAGAGAAATTTTAAATCTGATTCACATTTCCTCTCGGGTGAGTGATCAGCTCAATGTCGAGTCACCTCTGGGACAATAAGACCATTGTTTAAGACAATACGCCATTTACTCATATTCATACTATACCCTGTCCACTCTTAAAGTGATCCTCAATCCTCGTCAAAAAAAACCATGTGACCTGCTCGCTTTTCTTTGGTTATGGACACTGACGTACGTTGTAGAAGCATTAAGTACGCGATGAATTGGTTCCCTTCATTAAATTAAAAATATGTCCCCTGAATATACTTGTTATTCTTCGTGAATGAAAATAATAATATTCAAAACATACAAAATATTCTAAAATATACCTAATCAATAATTACAACTTAAAATAGTTTATTATATATGGCTGATGCATTTGAGTCATGCTTCACTCGATTCTCATGAAATAAAATGGCTGAAAATATCGAGTCTTCTGTTGCGGGGTCGTCATCTCCCTGTCAAATGTGACAGTAATTGTGGCGCGAATGGCGAAAGGCTTGTACATCGTAGGTCGGTGTCCATAAACAATGAAAAGCGAGCAGGTCACATGGTTTTGTTTTGACGATGATGACTTTAAGAGCGGACAGGACACAAACAACTCGAATATGATAGATATATGATCATCGAACACAATTTGGGCCTTTAAATCCCCTCACATTATTTGTCTTATAGCTGAGGAAAACCCGAAAACAAAGCCTCACCCAGGAAACATGCCCTGGACAAAGGATCCAACAGAGCGCGAGCATTACATTACCAGTAGACCACTGCTGGAATTGGTGTCATTATTCAGACGTTTTAAATGCTTGTAAATAATACAGTATAATCTGGGTGTTAATTTATACTGTGATTGAATAATGCTACATACTCAGAAATTCAAATGATGACGTTTATTAATCTGTTATAAAATTATCATAATCTGAATAAATTTCCATAGAATCGAAAAGCGTGTATATTTAATTCGAGCTATTCGTCATTTGTTACGTATAAAGTTCAGTAACATTGCAATATTGCAGGTGGTCAGTTAGCATCATTATGATTCACCCTTCACATCTGGCCAAACCACGCTATCTATGTAAACATTGTGGAAAATGTGTAATTATATTACCTCTTTGCTGTTGTGCAGTGCGTACGTCATTGATGTCAATTTTCCAGGGCAGCGGAGTCTAAACATAACCCAAGTATTATGAGTATGCTAAGAGACATTTTTTAAAGTTATTGAGCCTGACATATTTTACTGAAGCACGAAGCGGTATACTTTTTTCCAGGGCCAGTCCGACAAGCCTAACCACCAGACATGGAGGACCTGCTTTTTTTTGCTCCCTTAGCCCCGACAGTTCTCAGTTTTAAGGCGCTGAGAACTCGCCTTTCGTCCCATTCTGTTAGCTACAGTCTGTTAGCTACGACTGCAGTCAGGGAGCACGACGAGAACGTAGGATTAGGACTTGTTGGCAGATTTGCTAAAAGAGTCGACAGCTGGCACTCGAGATTTATTAAGGTATACATAGTCAGCAACTATATCCTTCTCGACGATGTACCAACCATTTGCTCTTAAATGGTATGGCCATGTACAAAGAATGGAAAATGAAAGGTGGCCAAAAAATATATACCAATGGTCACCCCTGGAAGAAATAACGTGGCAGACCAAGATAGAAATGGAAAACCTATGTCAGAAGTATATGGATGATAGGAACTTGGAAGAAGGAGAATGGAATGATAAAAATAAATGGAAATTGAAGATGACAAATCTGTAAGTGGTGGAAATCCGAAGAAGGAGAAGCTCATTGAGCATTATTCCTTCCTGTAAATTAACTTATTATAAAAGTATGATATGAACAAAAATGTATTTAATTCTTCAGCTACGTCTTCATTCGTGCTACCTCAAAACGGGCATTGGCTTCTCTCAAACATTGTTTCTGCTTTTCTATTTGTAGCCTTTCCAAGTTTATGCTAACTGGTAGACTATACTTTGTCATACGGTTCTCTGTTCGTTCATCCTTAAACATATGACCTACCCATCGCAATCTTCTCAATTTGACTACCCTAGTAAAGCTGCAAAGCATGAAAGCATGAAAATTATTGCAGTGAAAGACCTGCCCTCGGGCAGAATTACTATGGATGGATATATATTGTATGTAGTATACATAGATGACAATGGCGTGTTTGTAATATGCAATATTACACTATAGTTATTTATATTACATTATATAGTTATTTAGGTTGGCAACCCCGAAATGTAGGAAGTTGAACTTTCAATCGTGGTCACCATTGCTGTAAGTACGACAAAACGCACTATCGCGCAAAAAATATATTTAATTATTATTACCAATAAATCAATTTAGTAAAATTGATTTTATTAGAATCCGCAGTCCAATGCCAGTGAATTAGCCTATATGTCTATGAGAAAAAAGTAAGAAATCACATTGATGTGCAAATTATCTATTTTATAAAGAAAAACAGTTTACAAAATGAAGTGATACTTTCTACAAAGACTGAAAAAAATTGACTAAAAGTTTGAGTTTATTAAATTAGGTTATGAATGGTTGAATGCAGGTAGAGATTACCCTGAATATTTATCATAAATTAGAGTGCCTTTCATTATACAATAAAAATATAAACATATACACCACCGTATCCCATTCAAACCTCCCACGTTTTAATTAATCATAACTCTCAAAGTATGCGGAATTATGAAAATGAGGTTGGTATTAAAAGAAAGAGAAACTTAAAGAATTTTTGTTTTCATTGTTGCAGTTAATTCATCTCTCGCACGTTGAACAATAATGACATAAAACAAAACAGCGACTCCTCAGCAACGAGCACAAACTCTTTTCTGGTATGCAGAGACGATGTCAATAATTACAGTGCAAAGAAATTACCAGAACGAATATGGAGGAAATGCACCTGCTGGGAGGATTATTAAAGCATGGCTTGAGAAGTTTCTGGTGATTGGAAACGTTAAAAAAGAATCAAGAGGTACTCGTACACGTGTTTAAGAAGAAAATATTGAAGAAATTAGAGCAGGATTTTAGAGAAGTTCACAAAAATCAGTGTGTGGCAATTAAAATTCTTTGAGTTTGTTTCATTTAGTACCGGCCTCATTTCATTATTCCGCATATTTTGTTAGTTATGATTAATTAAAATGTGGGAGGTTTGAATGGGACACCCTGTATATTCAGTTCTTAATATATACAGTTTTTTTTGCAAGATATATTTTAACAGGACAATTGCGGATATCGTTGGGCCTGCAGCAGTTATCGCTTGCGTGCGTAAGCCTTCTATATCTGAATGGAATTCCCTATACTGTACTTTCTCTCAAACAAAACCAATAGCATAATTTTCTGATATTTTTTATTAATACCAGTTTGCGACACATTTTAGGAAGAAATCTTAAATTCTGATAATATAACAGTACTCTACTTTCGACTTCATAACTTCATAACTCTTGTGTAATAACCTAGAATGAACGTAACTAAAGAGGCTGTCTGGCTTTTCCTAATCGTCACATTGTTTCAGGCGTATGACAGTTATTATACAAGTTATCAACTAAGTAACTATAGAACTTACCTCTAAGCACACCATATGGCTCGAACATTGCCCTTCAGTTCTTGGGTTCACACCCCGGTCATTTCAAGGTGCAATTTGTTGTGTAAGACAGAAACTCTGTAAAATAATTTACCATTGTGAAACACATTTATAAAAATAATTTAATTAGTTTATATTATATCAGACGTTTAAAGAATTTATCCTTGTTTCTTTAACGCAAACCCTTGTGCAGAACCTTGTATTGCCCATACTTTGATTATTGTGACCTTTTATAATTAATAATAATCATCATCATTATTATAGTGCATTCACGAATTTAGGCCATTTGTTGACCTGTTTCGGCCTCAAGAGAAACACTATCCAAAATCTTTTGAGTGGACGTCCTGGTCTTCTTTTATAACTTGTAAATTATAAGTAATGAATGATCTAATCCTTGACATCGCAGAGACTGTAGCGTGTTCAAAATGCTTTCGTTCTTTTAATTTTCAACATCTGGTCTTATTATCATATTTCCGTACACATTAATAATCTCTCTTGGCTCCGTCTTTACGACATACGTAAATTGCTCTCTCTTTAACTTATTTTCAAGCTTCTGTACTCTTGCACACTCCTGGTTATCTGACATCCAGTTTTGAGAAGTTATTGTTATCACAATATTGACACTAGGTCACAAAATAAGTGTGCTAACAGTCACGCTCCACAGCACCTCTTCTTATTCTACTTTTTTCATAGTAGCCTCTGCCAGTTTTTAGAATTCCTTCTTATTCTTCTTCTTCTTCACTTCACGGGCTAGAGAAACTGCCTGTTCCGCCTCACAGTTGTTCTGCCCATCTTTTCACTGGCCTTCCTACATTCCTTGAACCTCTTGGCTTGTAGTTAAATGCTGCTTTTGGTAATCTTGTTATGTTCATTCTTTCTACATGTCTAAACCATTTTTCTCTATATCCTTTGGTTTTATTTTTTAATGGATATATATTTAACTCTGTTCTTATATCTTCATTCTTTAAGCGATCCATTCTTGTGCAGCCTTTTGTTCTTCTAAGGAAGTTCATTTCTACACTTTGTATCCTACTTTGTAATTTTTTGGTCATTACCCAGGCAGGTTTCACTCCCATAAAGTAATGCAGGAACTGCCAATGCTTTATAAAACTTCAACCTAGTATCTCGTCTTCTTTTGTTCTTTAATGTTTTATGTAAAGTTAGAATTCCCTCCCTCAAAATATCAGGAGTGCTGTACGTTTGACACTTTAAATCATGCTGTACAATTACTTGTAAAATAATATTTTTTCTCAACAATTAAATTTATTTATGTCATTAGTAGTATATTTTCATGTTTCTGTTTTGTATATTTCATTCGTGTCGACTGCTGTGTTCTCGAGACAGCGTGTTGCCTTGTCACGCAGCGGGCCCGTGTTCGATCTCCGGTCGGGACAAGTTTCTTGGGTGATTTTTTTCGGGTTTTTTTCTCGCCTGTAAGATAAGTGTCAGGAAACCATAATGCCCAGATGGTCCCCGAACAACATGTGACCATCATTATTATCATTAAGTTTAGGATTAAAGCCTCTCCTGGCGCATCATTACCACCATCATCACTTATATACTGTACCATCGGGACAGCGTAACCCCGTTTTCAGGCGCCACAACCTCAGAAGTTACAATAACGCCATGCAGGAGAGAATACCAGAATGTCAAAATGACATCGTGGTGGCATTGTATAAAAAATATTTCATTCATTAAATCTAGAGTAAATCAACACATATTTTAGATAATAATTGAATTTAGGTACCGTTTAGGTTTATTGTAATTTATATATAAGACAACTGACTGTAATTTTATCTAACCTGGTTGAGTGGTAGACAAGACTTTAACTCTGCAACGTAAAATAAAACTATTATTAAGGTTTTTTAAGATTATTTTTATTATTAATTTTATTATTATTATTATTATTATTATTATTATTATTATTATTATTATTATTATTATTATTATTATTATTATGATCTGCTAGGGTATCAAGGAGAGAGAAATTTAGAAATGAAGTTATAAAAGAGAACATGAATGTACAAAACTCAATTTTAGAATTTATCCAAAAAGAGCAACTAAAATTGTACGGGTATATTAGGCGAATGGAGGATGAAAGATTACCGAAGAAAATAATGGAAAGGACACCATCAGGAACGAGAAGGAAAGGACGATCAAATTTCACTTGGATCCAAGGAATTAGAGAAACTTTGAAGAACTGGGAAATAGAGGAAGAAATGTGTTATAATAGAGACGAATAGAAGAAACTTATAAAGCGAAATTGAAGACAAATGATTGGTGCCGGAAAAATGTGTAACATTGTTAAAACCGGAAAAATATATATACATATATTATTACAGTATTATTATTATTATTATTATTATTATAATTATTATTATTATTATTATTATTATTATTATTATTATTATTATTATTATTATTATTTCCATTGTTTGACAATGAAATGGAGTGCCCGAGTCTAAATGAATAATTTCAAATAAAATATTGTAGTTTATATCTATATTTTTCAAACATATTGTTGCTATGCGACGTCCTGAAAATCCAAATAATCATTTCAATTATATTAAATACAAAAATATGTTCTGTGTTTTTGTATTTGTTAATGATATTATAGAATTAATTATTGTGGTGTAATAAAAATTACATTCTAAGGCTCGCATCCCAGGATTATCACTCATCCTCATGAGGACAACTGGGTGCTGTCAGAGAAATATCTAACAATATATGTTTGAGAGAATTGAAACTAAAGTTGTCTCTGTTGTGATCTAGAGGTGACGTCGTTGTTTCGAAAGCAACGGGCCTGGTTTCGATATCCAGTGGTGACAAGTTTCTTGGGTGAGGTTTTTTGCGGGGTATTTCCTCACCTTTAAGAGAAAATATAGAAAATGTGAATGACAAAATAGTCCTAGAACACGATATGTCTATGCAAATCACCACATCGCATCATTTACCTGGTTTAGTATGATTTAATTAATGAGGAGTGGTTTGTTTTAATGTTAGACGTTCATGTTGTATTGCAGTTGGCCCGGCCATCCGGGCAGACCAGCTGGATTCTTGTACGGTCAAAAAAGTTTGTATGTGGTCCAGAGCTTTCACTGGCACTATCGAGCCCGTAGATTCATGGCCACGCGGACATAAGCTCTCAATACATCCCTATCCTGAGATATTTTTTTCAATCATCCCCTATATAATCTACCGTACTTCCCTCAAATCATGGTTAATGTTATTCTCTCACCTAATTCTTGGTCTACCTACTGGGCGTTTTCCTACAAGAAGCTTTCATGCTCCTCTTTCATTCCCCATTGGGGCCACATGTCCTGCTCATTGCAGTCTTACTTACTTACTTACTTACTTAATACAAGCTTTTCACTTTACAGCAGTTTGCCCTTGATTCCTGCTTTCCAGAAATTCCTATCTTCCCATTGTCCTTCTTCCATACCCATCTTCATCATGGCATCATATATTCCCTCATACCATATTCTACTTTTCCCCCCTTCCTTCTGCCTGGTATCACCCAATCTAACACCTGTTTAGGCCACTGGTCTTCTGACATCCGTTGTACATGTCCATACCACTGTAAAGCTCTCTTTGTTATCCTTTCGATAACAATTTCTTGTGCTTCCATTTCTTGTCTGATATATGTATTTCGAATATGTTGCAGCCTGGATATTCTCATACTTTTCCGTAATCCATCCATTTCTGTCGTCAAGATTCTTTTCTGCATCCTTTCATTTATTGTCCAGCTTTCTGGTCCATATGTAAGTATACTTTCTATTATTGTCTGTATAATTTTTTTTTTCTGGTCAAATTTCTATTCCATAAAAGACCTTTCAGGGATCTAATCGCCTTCCTTGCACAATTTACTCTGTTTATAATATATTTTTTCTCAAGTACCAGATTTATCTATTGCAGTCTACGAGACTTAACTGTTATTATTATATCTGGTTTCCTTTGAAGATCACGTAGCTCACCTTTATTTGTTCTTGTCCATTCACCTGTCTGTTCATCTCTCTTTTGTCCAAAAAGTTTCCTAAGAACTTTATTTTCAAATACTCGTAAACTTTTCTCCTCCCTTAAAGTGAGAGTCCGTGTTTCGCACCCATATAATTTAACTGGAGAGGATATTTTTATAAATTTTCATTTTAATGCTCTTTGAGAGAAGTTGGGACGACAAGAGACCCTGTAATACATAATAACATGCATTTCCAGAACAGTATAATGAAAATATTATAAATAATGGATTCTTGGTAATGAATATTTCCCATCGAGCATTTTGTTGACGAACTGTATTTATTTATAAACAGGTTTACAATGTAAAAGACATCTTCCTGTGTCCAAAGCATTTTAAAAGTTTAACTTCTTTCTCCATTCTTCTCTATCTTCCCATTCCAATTCTTCCTGACTTATCTCCCTCATACCTCTTCTGATATCATCCATCCATCGACCTCTCTCTTCTTTCCCAGGTGGAATCCATTCCAAAGCTTTTCTTGGTAATCTTGTCTCTGGTATTCTAAGTGTATGACCATACTATTCTAGCTGTCTGTACCTCACAAAATCTAATATTGAATTTTGGAATTTCATTTGTTGTCTGATGATTGTATTTCTATTTTTTTTTTCAATTTAGAATGTCTAGTTGAGCGTCTTAAAACAATCCATTTCAGTAGACATAAGTTTTAAACTAAAATTTTTTATTCAACTGCCACGTTTCTGCACCTTATCTTAGCGTGCTTCTAATCAATTAATCTGTGTCATGGCGGCTAGCTACTAACACGCACAAGTTACGCTCCAGGTTTTAAGTTATTTTTCAGCAGGTGCCTTCGTTATTTCATAGTTAAAGTTGTATATTCGTAGTGAGTTTAAGTTTAAATTTATATTAGTTAGTGTCAAAAGTGTGTACATTTAACAACATGGGAAAAAACACACGTAATTCTAACAATGATTCGACAAGTTCTACGGAGGAAGCAGTGAAACGTGTGGTGAAAGAGGCGCTACAGGATCCCGGCACTCTGCAGGTGTTTGTGTCCATGTTGCGGGACCAGGTAGTGGCGGAACTGCAGAAGACCATCCAGGACAACACTAAAGTAATTGAGGATCTGAAAAAGACCCTCGATGAAAAAGACAGAAAGATTGAGGTGTTGGAAAATAAAATAGACGACTTAGAACAATACCAGAGACGTCAATGCCTCAGGATTTTTGGTGTAAAAGAAGAGGCCGGAGAGGACACTGACCAGAAAGCCATCGAGGTGGCCAAAAAATCGGTGTCGATTTATCAGTGACTGACATTGACAGAAGTCACCGTGTTGGTGTTAGTAATGCTGAAAGACCGCGGGCTATAATAGTGAAATTTGTTAGTTACCGCAAGCGCAGTGAAGTTTTTCTAAGCAAGAAAAAGTTGAAAGGAAGTGGGGTCACTGTTCGCGAGGACCTAACGAAGTGTCGCTATCGCCTGCTACAAGAGAGTATACAGAAATACGGTATTCAAAATGTATGGACAATGGACGGTGCCGTCATAGCTAAAGTGAATGGCGAAAAACGCAAAATTAGATCTTCTACGGATATCAACTAGATAGGACCTGAGTGTAAAATATGTTTACTTTGTCTTTTCTTTGCTAACAATTATATTGTTAATTTATTTCTAATTTAGGTAAGTTTTAAGTTTATTATTTTTTATTTAGGACAACTTACTTGTTTTATTTTAATTTAAGTTCTTTGTTTAGCTAAATTATTTTAATTTTATTAGAGTTATTACAGTACATAGTTTATTTTTACTTTCTGCTATTGGCAACATTGAGCTGACAAATGAAGACATGTTTGCAACCTCTGACTCACTCACCTTCTCCAATCACCCTCTTATTGTGCAGACAACTTTTAACGCAGGTAGCAACATTCCTCAATCCCAACCATCCCCTCCAACAACAAATACTACTAGTCTACTTAAGAATGCATTTTCTATTGATAAATCATCACTTAAAATCGCTCACGTAAATTCACAAAGCATTCTGTCCCACTTTGATGAGTTTGAAACCATATTTTCATCTCTTGGACTGAGCGCCATTTTAATTTCGGAAACCTGGCTGACCCCTTCCATACCTTCGTCCCTTGTTCACCTAGACGGATATACATTGCTCAGAAATGACAGAATAGATAAAAGAGGTGGAGGAGTTTGTGCCTTTATATCAAATGAGCTTAATCCAAGAATTGTCCACAAGTCCCCTTCTGTATATTCCGCTCGCCCCGAGTTCTTATTCGTAGAAATTCAAGCCAGTCTAAAAAAATGTCTCTTATGCATTGTATACAAACCTCCAAAAATAAGGCACCTTTCGGATCTAGAAAACGCTCTGAACGATTCATTACCTCATTATGAACACGTTATTGTCGCAGGCGATTTTAATACAAATCTTCTTCAGACTGACTCACCAGCCATACAACTTAAAAATATGTTCCAAAGCTTAAATATGACAATTGTTCCTTTCTCTGCCACACATCATACTGCTAATACCGACACTCTACTGGACTTAATAGTGACTACACATCCACAGAAAGTACTGTCATATGGACAAATTCCTGCTCCCGGCATATCTGCTCATGACATTGTATTCGTAGAATACTCACTCCAATGTCCTAAAAGACGCTCTAAATTGATTACGTACAGAAATTTACAAAACATAGACGATACTAAACTAAAATCAGACGCTTTAGAACTACCTTGGTACACAATATGGAATCTTAGATCAGTTGATGAAAAAGTAGACACATTTAATACACTGATATTACAACTATATGATAGACATGCACCAGTAAAAACCCGACGATTTTCCCGCCCCCCTGCACCCTGGATGAATGACTCAATACGTGAACTTATGTCAAAACGAGACAAAGCATACCGAACATACAGACGACATAAAAATGACGAGAACTGGCAACTGTACAAACAACTTAGAAACACAACTACACAAACTATACGCAATGCCAAACTACGACACGCCCACAGTATAATCGGACCTGAAATAAGTGCACGGGACACTTGGCGAAATCTCCGTGCAATGGGACTTAGACAGTTGAATCCCTCAACTGACTCTATAGACATTTCTGTAGATGACTTAAATGAACATTTTACCTCAATACCCATGACACCTCCAGACAACAAGACTAAAACAGACATTCTTAAAGACTTATCCCCATCCCCCCATATAGGAAGAGATAAATTTCACTTTAACGACATTTCGCCTATAGACGTTAAAAAAGCACTCAAGCGGATTAAATCCAATGCACAAGGAACAGATAACATCAGCATTTTAATGCTAAATAAAATCATTGACATTATACTACCCACAGTGACTCATATTTTTAATGCTTCCCTTATAACTTCTATCTTCCCTACTGTATGGAAACAGTCTAGAGTTCGGCCTATACCAAAAATAAGTACACCTGCTAACTGTAATGACTACCGACCGATTAGCATCCTTCCGACATTATCTAAAGCCCTGGAACATATTGTACATAAGCAAATGACTGAATATCTCCAAGAAAATCACCTCCTTGATCCTTATCAATCCGGCTTTAGATATGGTCATAGCACAACCACAGCTTTGCTAAAAATTACTGAAGATATTCGTGAAGCCGTGGACAGACGTCAATTGACTCCTTTAACCTTACTTGACTTCAGCAAAGCTTTTGACACAGTAGACCACGACTTACTTATGATAAAGCTCAAACACCTACACTTGTCTGACAGCGCTGTATCCTGGTTCGACTCATACCTGCACGGTCGTCAACAATACGTTTCATTAAACTCTAGATCTTCGTCTTGGCGCAACGTGCCGGCTGGAGTCCCCCAGGGCAGTGTTCTCGGACCTCTTCTTTTCTCAATCTACATAAATGACTTGCCAACTGTACTAAAGCACTGCCGTTATCACCTCTACGCTGATGATCTCCAAATTTACCTACATTCACCTCCTCATTCTCTCTATAACAGCTTGACAAAAATGAATGACGATCTCATATCCATCTTTAACTGGTCTTCAAGTATCGGTCTAAATCTAAATCCTAACAAGTCACAAGTAATTCTAATGGGACAACAAAGACTGCTTACAACCTTTGACATATCTACACTACCAAACATTACTATAAATAATATAATCATCCCTTATTCTTCTTCAGTAATAGATCTTGGACTACATCTAGACGCAAATTTAACCTGGCAAACACAAGTGAAACACATATGTAAAAAGACTTTCTCCATCTTACATTATCTTAGACGTTTAAAGAATTTTCTCCCAGTTTCGTTAAAACAAATCCTTGTGCAGAATCTTGTGTTACCACACTTCGATTATTGTGACATTATATATAATGATCTAAACTATGACTTGTCGCAGAGACTGCAGCGTGTTCATAATGCTTGCGTTCGATTCATTTTCAATATCCGCCGTTATGACCATATTTCCGAACACTTTAATAACCTCTCTTGGCTCCGTCTTACTGACAGACGTAAATTGCACTCTCTTTCACTACTTTTCAAGCTTCTGAATTCCTACATCCCTACTTACCTGGCGTCTAGATTTGAGAAGTTATCCTCTTACCACAATATTGACACTAGATCACAAGATAGCAGTCTGCTAACAATTCCTCTTCATAGCACTTCCTCCTATTCTACTTCCTTCACAGTAGCCTCTGCCCGCTCCTGGAATCTCCTTCCTCAAGATATCAGGGGTTGCCGCACACTTGGTACCTTTAAGTCACGCTTATACAGTTACCTGTTGTCTAATAATTAATTTTTCTCTATTTATTTAATTTTATACTATGTCATTAATCTTTTCCTGTTTTTATATATATTGTACATATTATATATTTAATTCGTTAAATTTAGAGTAAATCAAAATACATTATAAATATTAATTGTATTGTATTCATAACTTGTAATCGTTTATATATATATTGTAATTTAGATTTAAGACTATTTTTTGTTTGTATTTTTTTTAAACCTGGTTGAGTGGTAGACAAGGCCTTAAGGCCTTAACTCTGCCAGGTAAAATAAAGCTATTATTATTATTATTATTATTATTATTATTATTATTATTATTATTAGGGACGTCTCTGTTCTTGTTTTTATCCATAAAACTCGGTTTAACATTGTTATTACCGATCTTCCTTTCTGAATTCTATATTTTATGTCATTTTCTTGCGTATAATCTATATGAACTGTAAAAAAACCTGAAAATGATCGCATTTAGGTGTGTCAGTCTCGGGATCTGAAAAGCGGATCACACAAATTGTACTTGAAAACACTACTAAGTAAAGACATATGGGAATAGTCCTAAATTTTTTTTGGATATAAAGATTGAAAATAACGAAATAAAAATAAATGTTCTTCCCTTACTAATATACTTATAATCAATTAATGTTTTAAATTATTTATGATAAGAGGGTATTAATGGGTTTATTTATAGGTAAAGAGGTGAAGATTGGATTTAGTGGCGCTAGGAGTACCGAAAGGATTCCTCCATGTGTGAGAAATTTAGGTTGCTCAGGCTGGAAATTGGTAGAGCTGAGGTTCTTTCTCTAGGGATAAGCAAGGAGCTGGCCGGCGCAAGAATACGCGAGATGAAGTTTAATAAATAGGCTTTATTAATTTAATGGACACTGTATACACATGTAAGATTGTAGACACATTAAGGTCGGAGAAGGTATTGGCCGCAGGAACGCATTTAGAATTCGAGATGGAATCTCTAAGGATCTAGCCGGATGAATAATTTCTAAGTGAAGTTATGTTTGTATTTTGTTAATTGATGGCCATGTCGGTGAGTCTGTTCCGACTCCCGCCTCGGTGAGTTCCGCCGGACTCAGGACGCCGAACTCTGAAAACGCTGAACTAACTTAACATAATTATTGTTAGGTGTAAGGTAAACTTCGTTACCCTCTCTCTGTCATCGTGTCGTCATGAGGTCATTACCTTGTCGCGATACAACACTTTATTATATTGGCTGACAACGATTCCTTAGTACCAAAGAAGGAATCGCCGTCTTTCCATTGGACAAGGATCCACCATGTTCCCTATATGAACACTCCCATGGGTCAGTGGCCTTTTCCCGCTTGTTTGCTAGGCTTCGCGTCCTCGCGGTTTGTCGAGTTCGTTATAATGAGTTGTTTACTCCACGCTGTAGTTTCCAAGTCATACATCACTGCTTTGTTCATGGCCTGTCAGCGAAGCTCGGTTTAAGATCTTGGATTACTGGTCCACAAAGAAATGTTCAGTAACCTGCTAGTACAATAGACTTCCTAAAATGTTACTTCTTTGTAGCCGCATCAAGCACTTGTCGCTTAACAAAAGCAGTACCATGTACTTGTTAAATGGTTTGTGTAATTATTAACTGATCGTTTATTCCTAATTCTATCAACTTCGTTTGATTCAATTTATTTTTATTTGATGATATAAAAATCAAAATCCTCATGTTCTCACGGTTTGATTTCATATATGTTTTCATATACCTGCGACGATAATTTCGTCCTATAGACATTTACATGATATATAATGTAATAATAGTCGCCCGAATTAATTAATTTATTATTTCTTAATCTAGGAGTTTGAGTGAAAGATTTTGCTTCAATGAAGGGCACTTAGGATGGAATTTCATAGAATGAAGTGTCGCGAAGAAATGAGTCAAAATGTTGAAGGGATAATTATTAAACCTAAAAAGATTCTAGTTCAGTTTAGTGAAAGGATATACACTCTTGTTGAAGGGTCAAAAACTGAGAATAAAGATAAAACTTTTAAAGAAATTTGAGGCCAACCGGAACCTTTATAAATATTATAATAATTACACATATATTATAGGAACATTATTATACCCCGCAGCAAAACAACAATAATATCTATTTTCTAATAGTAATATATAATATTGATAATTAAATAATTTTTATCGTTTTCAGACCTAAATTAAACTCATTGAGTAAAGTTTCGAGTTTGAGCCAACTTGATCGTAAAACATTTTATGATAGGAAAACACTTCAAATAATAAAAAAAACTACATAACTTTATTATATACCTCTAATCTAACAAAACTGATGTAATGAACAGTTCACCCCTGGACCTTACGTATGGGAAACATAAATCGCGACCTACTTCAGTATTTGATTAATGATCTGATCTCTATGTTTGAAAGGCAATACATAACATGCAAAACATCCCACACTCTCTGGAATCTGTAGCAATGAAAATGTTTTTATAACTTTCGTGATCTTTTAAATCATGCAAATTTATTTATTTGACAACTCTAGCATTCTTACGTGCTGCAAACAAGTTTTTATCTAATATTTGCACACAAAAAATAATAAGGCTATTAACCAGATATTCTTTAAATTTTAGGATAATTTCTCCGATCATCCACAGTCAAACATGCAACTAACTTTCAATAGCAAATTTATTTTTAATGTGAAATCATCCTGTGTTCCGCTTATAGGTGCATTAAAAGAAATAGTTGTAATTTCTGAACTTATATTAATTTATATGAAACCAATTGCTGCAAAGAGTGAAAACTGGGATTTTTTTAACCATATGTTACATAAACCTCAACATGGCTTCCATTAGTGGCATGAGAAATGTCCAACCGGTATCCAACCCGTGTGTTATAAGATCACAGCCGTCATTTAGATATTTATTTTAAGAAATACCTAGGAACAATAATTACAAATAGGAAAGAGATGCACAAAGAAATTAAACATAGGCTGAATTCTGGAAATGCATGCTATTATGCATTACAGAGACTCTTGACGTCCCCAACTCCTTTCAAAAAACGTTAAACTGAAAATATATAAAACCATTATTCTACCAGTTATATTATATGGATGCGAAACATGGACTCTTACTTTAAGGGAGGAAAGAAGATTACGAGTAGTTGAGAATAAAGTTCTTAGGGAAATTTTTGGGCCAAAAAGAGACGAACAGACATTGAATGGAGAAAACTACATAATAGTGAGCTACATGGTCTTTATAGGAAGACATATATAATAAGAACAGTTAAGTATCATAGACTGCGATGGGCAGGACATGCGGCACGAATGGGGAATGATTGAGGTGCATGGAAGCTTCTTGTAGGAAAACCAGAGGGAAAACGCCGAGTTGGTAGACCAAGAATGAGGTGGGAGAATAACATTATCCATGATTTGAGGGATGCAGATTATGCAGGGGATGATTGGAAAACATTAGTTCAGAATAGTAATGTATGGAGAGCTTGGGCATAAACCTACGCGTTCGATAGAGCCAGTGAGTTAGTTATTTTATGAAAATAAATTATGTTTTAAAAAGAAGAAAAGATATGTGTCATGAGTTGAGTCATAAGAAAACTCTTTTGTTATTAAACCGTTCTTAAAATAGCTCGTGTGGTGAAGAAGTAGGTGCCATGTTCGGTTCAAGTTCCAAGGTTCGCGGTTTCATATCCGGAGGAATCAACGGATTTTTGAAGGTGTATAAATCCTGAGCATTTCTATGGAATTGAATTAGAGCCAAAGTCATATTGTCGTAGATTTACAGCATGAAAAGAACACCAAGGCTAAAAAAAGAGGCATCCGACCAAAATTTGTTGGCCTACTGAGCACATGTTCCTTTAGAAGAGAACTAAAGCCGGAGGCCTATTGTACATTTACAGAACGTAGGCCTAAAGGAACCTCTGAAGGAAAGAGAACTCGTGCAAAATTTGTTGCCCTTTTTACGCTAGGTTTTAATTACGACGCTAAATACCTTACATGTAAAGAGAGTCATTAAATAAAATTAATAATAATAATGAGAATAATCTAAAAAGACAACATGAAAGCAGAATAACGGCTTGTGAAATGAGATTCATGCATAGAACAGCGGGTTACACCAGATGAGATCGGAAAAGGAACATCGATATCTTAAACGAATTGAAAACTACGCCAATTTTGGATTATATTAAACAGTACCAACTACATTGAAAAAAAAAAATCTTAAAAGAATGAGTTCAAATCGGATCCCCAAAGTTGTTTATAATTATATACCAAGAGGACGAAGATCTCTGGGCCGTCCTACGAAACGCTAGAGGGAAAATTTTCTATAGGATCGTAACAGGCCTTGGCCTAATACTTTGAAGGAAGAAAAAGAAGAAGAAGATAATAATAATAATAATAATTTGAAATGGATACCTCCTGGAAAAGGGAAACGTGATAGACCAAAGCCAACGTGGATAAAGGGAATTCAAAACAACGTGAAGGAGAGAAATAAGACAGAAACAGACACGCAAGAACGGGAAGTGTGGGAGAAAAAAATGTATATTTTGATTGAGGATACCTGTGTAAATAACAGAAAAAATCCTGAAAAAAAGAGTATTGTAGTCTGCGTTGGGAAGGACTTGTGGCACGAATGGGTAATGGAAGAGGGGCATGGATGCTTCTTGTAGAAAAAAAAACAGAGGGAAAACGTCCAGTTGGTAGGCCAAAAATGAGTGGGAGAATAACATTAACAATGATTTGAGGGAAGTAGATTATACAGGGGTTGGTTGGAAAACATTAACTCAAAATAGGTATGTGTGGAGAGCTTATGTCCGTGCGATCATGAACCTATGGGTTCGATAGTGCTAGTAAGTTATAATAATAATAATAATAATAATAATAATAATAATAATAATAATAATAATAATAATAATAATAATAATAATAATGATAATGATAATGATAATGATAATGATGATAATGATAATGATAATAATAAATAGCTGGATTTCTTGCAAAATTATTTAAAATTAAAAATGTAAATTATAAAAGCACAGTGTACCACAGTGTGCACTTACTATAATGCAATACACCAGTTTGTTAAATTCTACATCATCCATAAATTAAACACGAAGAAAGAATTATGTAAATTAATAAGCATTTAATGTCTATTAGCAAATTCCTTAAGTTGCTTTTATTTATGGACTTGTTCAAGCATAGTGCTTGGAGCTGAAGTGAATTAGGTCCAGTTTTCTTAAATTTCGTTATTGTAAAGAAACGAATTAGTAAACTTTATATCTTAAATCTGACGTAATTTATTGTTAATGTAGCATTTCTTGGCATGACTTAAAAACAGATTATAGACCACCATACAGTCTCAATTATAGCACAACTTACTTCTCAATGCTAGACTATTTGTCCTGGACAAGAACATTTGTTTATACATTTCGAATTTCTTATTGTTTTTCTTTTGATTGCAGAGAATGCGGGTTGGTAATGGTATAATTATTACTGAAAGTAGAATAATGAACGATTATTAACTGCCATCAGATATTTAAAAGCGTTTTAAAAATAAAGTATATTTTCATGATAACATACATAGGAAAATAAATAATAATAACAATAGGCCGTACTAATAAAATAATAATAATACTTTTTGTGATCACATTTTTAAAAAATATCTTCCTTTGTCGTTTTATTCCGTTTACACAGCTTTTTTTTTTTTTTTTGTTTTACCTTTGTTAACCTTTTTATCGTATTCACACCTACAAACACACAACAGGACACACACACCCAGACCCAAGGTGGAGATTTAAAATCCCCTACCCCGCCGGGAATCGAACCCGGGTCGCCGGAGTGGAAGGTAGGGACTCTACCGACTACGCCACGGCGACGGACAATAACTCTGGATCTTACTTTTTTTTAATTTCTTTCTTTTCGTTTTTTTTTTCGTTTACCTGTTCTTCCTTTTTGTTTTACCTTTGTTAACCTTTTTATCTTATTCACACAACTCCGCCATTTCCGGTCCCAAGCCCGGATGAGAAAGGAGGAGGGGGAGGAGTAACACCTCGTAAAAAAAACCTTGGTTCAGCTGGCCCGGCTGATAGTACCATGTGAGGGCCCCTTGCCAGGGAACGGTGAAGACCTCAACGGCAATGAAGGCGGAGAGGGATACCCTTAATACGGCAGATTTGGCGGAAGAGGCACCCTACCCTCACTCAGGGAAAGAGAGAGGAACCGCTGCCTTGCGGAGAAGGAGAAACTTCAAAGGCTAAGGGAGCATCCCCTACAGAAAAGCATGCCTGTCCAAGTGGCAACCCCACCACTGGACTTACCCAACTATAGGCTGGTAACCTATAATGGGGAAAAATTTAAATACTCGAAAAACCACAAGAAATAAGCAGGCGGATAATAAAACTATGACGACAGGCAAAGAACAAAGGATTTATGATTACTGGAATTTGGCAACCTGGAACGTAAGAGGACTTAATAAAAAAGATGAAGAATTGGTAGAGGAATTGAAGAAAAGACAAATAGACATAGCTGTTATTAGTGAGACAAAAAAGAAAGGAAGAGGATCAACAGAAATGGGAGATTATCATATGATCTATTCAGGAGTAGAAAAGACAGAAAGAGCCAAATCTGGAATTGCTATTTTAATAAAACAAAATTGGAGAAAAAAAATAACAACTTATTCCTGGATAAGTGACAGAATAGTAACATTAAGATTAAAGTTAGGAAGAGATAATTTAACAATAATAGGAATATATGCCCCATCTACTGGAAATAAAAAGGAAACAGAGAAATTCTATAATGAATTACAAGATATAAAGGATAGAATAAATAAAAATGACCAGATAGTAATATTAGGAGACTTCAATGCCAGAATTGGAAATAAAACCATTAAAGATTTAATTGGCCCACATGGAGAAAATGAAGTAAATGATAAAGGGATAATTTTAAGAGATTTTTGTATGTATAACCAGCTACGAATTACAAATACATTTTTCAAACATAAAGAAATACATAAGTTTACTTGGATGAGTCGGGGATCCAGATCTATAATAGATTACATAATAGCAAACAGAAAATTTTGGACACAAATAATGGATACGAGAGTCTATAGGGGGACAGAAATAGATTCTGATCACTTTTTAGTGGTTGGAAAAATTAGAACGAACAAACCTTATTTTAGAAGGAAAGTAGAAAAGAAATCAGAAAACGAAAAATACAAAGTACAGCTGTTAGAACAAGATAGTATAAGACAGTTATATGAAAATCGAATAAAACAAAACTTGAAACCAAGAGTTGGAGATGTAGAAATAGATTGGATAAAATTAAAAGAATCAATAAAAAAAGCAGCAAATGAATGTTTGGGAACCTCCAAAAATAGACCAAAAATCGATTGAAAGTTTGGAATGAAGAAATAAAAGAAGCAATCAGTAATAAGAAGATAGCTTATTTAAAATGGCTTAATTCTGGGACTATTAATGATAGAATAGATTACAAACACAAAAGAGCAATAGTCAGAAAATTATCTAGAAAATTAAAAAATGAAGGATGGGAAAGTTTTATAAAAAATATAGAAAGAGATGTCACAGGAGCAAAAAGATATGGTTTCAAAGTATTCCAGCGATTAAAAGAAGATTGTACGGATAAATTGGCTATAAATGGAATGACAGCAGAACAATGGACACAGCATTTCAGACAGTTATTATATGCAGAGGAAGAAGAAACAAATACACCTCCCTGTCCCACAGAAGAATATAATGCTATAACATTGGATGAAGTGATAGAAACTATCAAGAAAATGAAAAATAGAAAAGCTAGTGGAGTAGATGGTATACCAATGGAGCTTTGGAAATATGGTGGGAAACCACTCTATATTAGATTGGTACAAATTTTTAATGATATATGGGCACATGGAATAATACCTCAGGACTGGAAAACATCATTAGTAATACCCATCCATAAGAAAGGAGAAAAAAGTAACTGTTCAAATTATAGAGGTATATCATTGTTGACAACAGCATCTAAAATATATACATCCATTTTAAAACGAAAACTCCAGAAAATTACAGAAGATAAAATTGGAGAGGAACAATGTGGATTCCGAAAAGGCCGATCGTGTATCGACGCTATATTTGTTATAAAACAACTAATTGAGAAGTGGAAAGAATTTAATATCCCCCTATATATATTATTTTTAGATTTTGAAAAGGCCTATGATAGAGTCAAACGGGACATAATGTGGAAAATATTGGAAAGCTACCAAGTCCCCAATAATCTAATAAATGCTATAAAAAGTTTATATGAAACCACATTTATAAAAGTAAAGTTAGATCATGGGAAAATAACAGATAAATTTGAAATTAACCAAGGTTTAAGACAGGGATGTGGACTATCTCCATTACTGTTTATTCTATATCTAAATAAAATTGTCCAGGAGTGGAAAAAACTAAACCCCCCAGGAGTAAAAATATGTAGAGGAAATCAAATACAAACAATAATCTTCGCAGATGATCAAGTACTTCTAGCGGAGAATGAAGATGATTTGCAGAGATCAGTGTTTAAATTGCAGAATACCCTAGAAAAATACAACATGAAAATATCTGAAAATAAAACCAAATCCATGGCAATCACTGGAAAGGAACTTTCGAGAGTAAAAATAATAATAAATAATAAACCAATAGAACAAGTAACACACTTTAATTATTTAGGTAATAATATATCACAGTTTCATAATCAAAAAGATGTGGAAACAAATTTAGAAAAATATAACAGATTAAATGGTATAATTAGGAGAAATTTTGGAAAACAAATGAGGAAAGAAATCCAATTGAGATTTCATAATGCCATAGCCAAACCTGCTCTACTATACGGAAGTGAATGCTGGACACTTCGAGCAAAAGATAAATCCCGCATTAATAGTTCACAAATGAGATTCCTCCGATCACTAACTGGAGTAACATTAAGGGATAGAATGAAAAGTGATGAGATAAGGATGCAGTGGAATAGTAGGGAAATGGTTGAACATATACAAAATTATCAGATTAAATGGTTCCAACACGTCCAGAGAATGTCAAATTCCCGTTTACCAAAGATGATTTACCACCTCAACCCTAATGGCAAAAGAGACCTCGGAAGACCCTTCAACCGATGGAAGGATCAGTTTTTGTAGTCGCAGAACGGGCATCATCACCAAATACTGCATTCGGAAGAAGAAGAAGAAGAAGAAGACAGGACACACACCCAGACCCAAGGTGGAGATTTAAAATCCCCTACCCCGCCGGGAATCAAACCCGGGTCGCCGGAGTTGAAGGTAGGGACTCTGCCGCCTACGCCACAGCGACGGACAACCTAAGACATTGTGATCCCCAGTTTGATTAAAAGCCTGACGTAAATTATTTAGGTAAACTTGCCTTAGACATGGGAATTGTCTGCATTTCATCAGGATCTGAATATGTGTGAGTGTTGTGTCCGTCAATACTTATAAAATTCATTATAAAGCACGGTGAGGTTTTGTACTGAAATATTAAAATAAATACCTGATATATCAGTCAACTAAATTAAATGGCTGTTTAAAAAACTTGAAGTAGTTGAAAATATGAAATGCAGAAGATAGAACATGATTCTGAAAAGCCATCATAATTTTAAATACATGACGAAATTTTTTAAGCAGAAATTTAATTTGGTTAAGGATGACTGATATATCAGGTATTTATTCTATTATTTTAACATTATAATGTCCGTATGTGAAAGAAGCAAAATAAAATAAAATACATAAAAAATATATATGGGAGATAAAATAAGTATGAAAATACGAAACTAAAGGAATTGCACGGAGTTAATTATCTCAGTCTGTATTGAATTAAAACTAGACATTGGTGAATTAAATCCCTGAATAATGTCAAAAATATAATTAAATTTCATTGTTTACACAATGGATGTATATAAGCAATATCAGATAGCGAACTAGTGTGCAAAGTAAACTTATTGAATTATGAGTAACTACTTCTTAGAACTATAATTACGTATGACAGTGAGGTCTGATTTCAGATTAAGATATAAGAAAATAAAATATTTGAATGGAAATTTTTAAGGGGAATTTTTGGATCATAATGTGAAAATGACATTTAGTTGCCAGATCTAATAATGAACTATACAGAGTGATGATGATAGTCATTAAAACCTCAATAAAAAGATGGCTAGGTCATCTTTTCAGAGAAAGGCAATCGGATCCATGCCGTAAAGTAACTATAAATCAAATTGATGACAAACGAAAAGTTGAGACCTCCCATCAGATGGGTAGATAATGTGGAATAAAATCTCAGGGTAATGGGAGTGGATGGTTGGGAAAGAAGGCAGAAAATAGAAGAGAATGTAAGGTTATTATTTTTATTTTATTTATTTATATAGCCTGGTGGAATTAAGTCCGAGTAGCCTTCTCTTCCACTCACCAGGACAAACATATGAAATTTAAATTTAAAAAAATTACAATAATATTACATACTAAACAACAGACTGAACAATAATAAAAATAATGTCTAACAATACAATAGAATTAAAAGACCATTAAAATAATTTTAATTAGTCATAATCATCATCATCATGAACAAATTCGTTTTAGGCCATGTGGCCTGTACGGATCAGTGTGATCATTCCAGTCTTTGCTAAAGTTTCTTCGAGTAATAGGAAGTCTCCTGGGTTGGTTACCAGCCATCCACAGAGCAAGACTAGTGGTAGGGCTGCTACCTTATAGCCTCTAGTCAGGCGTTCAAAATATGGAATTTCCTCCATATTCGATGGAACGGTTATACCGCCGTGACTCGGTCCCAATTACCTCGTTAGTTAAAAGCAGGGTGTACCACGTGCAGGTGAGGTTGAGAATTAGGTAGGAGAGGTTATAGAATGCACATCACTACCTCTTACACCCCAATTTTAATTAGTATTGATTATTAATACTAATGAAAGAAATATACAGAAAGGAATAACAACTCGAATCTACTATAAAAGAAAAATATACAAAGAACGTAATAAACTGTAATGAATTAATCTATAAGAGGCATTAGGAAAACTATTGGTAAATCTTAATACTATTTTTATTGAATAAAGGAAAAACAAATTATTATTGATACTAGTAAAATTCAACAGCAACCTGATTCTCAATGAATACACACCTAATCCACACAATCCTCTGTACAAAATTCTCACAACCAAGTCAGTGCTTCAACAAGGGTCAACAAGAACGGACCTAATGCATTCTGCTGATGATGGGACTAGTCCCGAAAGGCCTACAGAGTTTTAAAAGAACTTAAGTTGAGGAGACGGACCTACAAGGTAACTATATTATAGTTTTTAACCGTACATTATATTACTGTAAATTATTATTGATTGTCAAAAAATGTTAGTGAGATGTTTCTGTTAATAATTTTATTATCAGTTTGTTTTTATCATTGGGACGGTCAAGATCTGTTACAGCTGTAGCATCTATGATCATGATAATGATTATGATGATCATGATAAATTATTTAAGTAATTTCTAATACCTATAAAACAATAAAGAAACAAAATAGAAATATAATTAGTACTAGATTCCAAATTTTATTTTATCTTAATTTGAGAAAAATGAATACTCAAAATTTAGAGTCGGGTTTCTCAGTATCCCAAATCGTTCTACTTTGCTGTCAATATTTGTCAGTATCAGACTTTGCCTAATCATTCATTACTAAGTGTTCCGTGCCGGAACCGAGCGGTTTAAGGCATCATACCTTGGTGCAGAGCTACAGGACTTCGCGCTGGTTCGAGACCCCATGGTGGAAGATATTTTCTCATGAAATTTCGGGTAGTGTATGGGACCGGTTCAATCCGGCACCGTGAGAAATTTGGGTAATTACAGTAAGTAGCAGCTGCAGGTTCTGAAAACCAGCCATAACGGCTTCGATGTTGCCGGTGCGAGAAAAATTCCAGGTTCACGTGAGCTGGTTTCACAGCTGATTAAATGAAAACAGACAACGTTGACCTTTAAGATTACAATTTAGATTGGAATTAAGATTGCAGTTTAGATATGATATTTCAATTCAAATTCTACCCCCTCTTAAAAATAAATATTTATAAATATGTCACAGTAGTATAAGTCTACAGACTACTATATAATTTTTTATTTTGTGCTTCCTTGATAATTTGAAGCACAAAATAATTTATTAAATCAAAATACACCTAACAACCAAAGCCCTTTGTATAAAATATATAAATAATTTCAGTATCAAGAAAATTCCTGAAGATGAAGCATGTCTTCGAAAAGCTTTGCATTTTAATAATATAACGAAGATTATAACAGAAAATATTATAGTTGAGGACGACTGGGTTATATAAGGTACATTTTTATAATTCCATCCATGGTAATTCTGCCCGAAGGCAGGTCCTTCACTGCAATCATAGCTTTTTCATGTTATGCTTGCACCTTTACTAGGGAATTGTAGGTGTGGTAGCTTCCCGTTGCTTTCTACATCGGTGAAGGATGATGATGATGATGATGATAATGATAAGGGACATATGATTTTGGGGACCGTTTGGGTCTTAAAATTTTCCTGACATTTGTCTTACAGGTTAGGAAAATCCCCGATAAACACCTCACCCAGAAAAACTGCGCCCGACCGGGGATCGAACCCGGGCTCGCTGCGTGACAAGGCAGCACGCTACCTCGAGACCACAGCGGTGGGCTTTTTTATAATTGAAATAAATTAATTGATAATGTTAAAAGCGAATAAATGTATCTCTTTCCCCGTCTTTCACAGCACGACCTTGAATAGTAAAGTAATACCAGAATGACTTACAGACTTTTTTTTTTAATCCACTTGCTCCCTACCTCTGACTGCTTGTGTAAGTCCGCTCTATAATGAGTTAAAATGGAGTGGCACAATTCATTAATATTCTATACATATTAAGTATATATTGAAACGTACTACTGTAATGTGTTTCAACTCATTTTAAGAACTTAATATTGAAAATCTGACACAAAATACTTCCATTTGTTGTTATTATGAAACCTGACTATACAATACCCGTTGTGTATAACTTGTTTTTGGTGCCCCCCACTCGTGTCATAACCTCTATAAATTCAAATTTCAACTCCCCCGTGATTCCAAGATTTACGATGTCATTCTCGTAGGCCATATGTGTTACTTTAAAATCATAGATAATCTCGACAAAATATGAGTTTGCAAATTTTGTATGACGTCACTTGAGTTTATGAAAAACGTCTTTGAGAAGCCAGCCAATTATAACAAGACGTAGGCATTTTACACGGATGATATAATGGATTTAAAAAACTTGCTTACAGCATGCGATTCTGATGTAAACAAACCCAAGCTTGTTATATCTTCTTAACATTCTTTCATAAATATTTCAACACTTCATCTTCTTCTATTTGTGCTCATACCCGTTTAAAACGACTACACTGGCGATTTAAAATTTTGATAACGGTAAAATCAAAGATTATAAGAGGAAAATATTTGAAGATGTGAATATCTAGGTACTTTCAGTCAGAGCTTTAAAGGAACTAAGTTCTATATTTTTATACTAGCTAATACCTGGCGTGCGTTGCTACGCCTAAAAAAGTAAAATATTAAAGGTTTATTAAATTGTAATGGTATACGCTGACACGAACCAAATATGGTTGCTAGTCAGTTTTTAATTCCGGATTTCACTTAAACACCCACTTCTAATTGTCGGATTTCACTATTTTTGGACAATACCTACCTCGGTTTATTTTAGTAGGATATACTGAGTTTCGTTGAGAAAAATCGAAAATTATGACCACTAGAGCGATTTTTAATTTTTCACTTCAGATACACTCCTACGCCTAATGGTTTTAGATCGTCCAATTGTGAATCTAAACCATCCAGGGACCCACTCAAATTCACACAAAAAATTTCATCAAAATCGGTCCAGTTGTTTAGGCAGTTTTTAATTTCGGGTTTCAAATAGCTCTAAACCTGAACTTCTAATTGTCGGATTTCACTCATCTTTGAATAATAACTACTCGGTTTATTTTAATATGATATACTGAGTTTCGTTGTAAAACGTCGAAAAATGTTACTACTAGAGCGATTTTTCAATTTCAAATTAATGCGAACGCCTACACCTAATGGTTTTAAAGGGTTCAATTGTGAATCTAAACCATCGAGGGACCGAATCAGACACACACAAAAAATCATCAAAATCGATCCAGTCATTTAGGAGGAGTTCAGTGACAAACACGAGTACAATAGAATTATATTATACAAAGATTTCATGAAATTAAAATTATAAAAAATCGCACACAAAGAAAAATATACTGAAAAGCTAACTTTGAAGTTCTAAAAGGTATCCTTATTTATGGTTTACAAGACCAATATTTTATTATTAAAATTATAACTTTTTGTATTTATTTAGGGTAACAGAGTGGAACCCTTGATAGAGGTCCACTCCAGGGAGTAGGCGCCCCTGCCCTTTTGTGAGCTCCAGGTCCCACTCGCCCAGTGGGTAGTACCTGGGTAGGGCCCCGTCCACAGGGTTACGTGGGGAGAAGAGAAGTCCCCAAAGCCGTAGTGAAGGCAACTTCTCTAGGAGACGAACACTCCGAAATTCCAGTTCCCTGCCCTCCAGGAAGAGGGGTTTGGCTAGAGGCTGGTAACCTCTACTAGTAAAAAATAACTTACTCATAAACTTCAGCAGAAGCTAAGTAGGATAACGGCGGCAGAAATGAAATTTTTGAGATCTGTTAAAGGGTGCACTAAGGAAGACAGAATCAAGAACACAGAAATAAGACAGGAACTTGAAATATTTGCAATAACTGATAAAATGGATACATATAGACAAAAATGGAAGCAACACATAGACAGAATGAATGAAGATAGATATCCAAAACAAATAACAAAATACAAACCTAAAGGCACCCGAGATGTGGGCAGACCTAGAAAGAGATGGACTGAAGTCGGAACGGGTCAACAGACCTAATCCATGAATGAAGATGATGATGATGATGATGTATTTATTGTTAATTCTTAATTATTATTCTTTTCCTCCTATACACATATTAGATAGCAACCCGCCTTGTATCGTTCTCAAAAGCTTTGTTCAATATTCTCCTTGGTCTGCCTCTTAATCTTTTTCCTCTTGGTTTGAATTCAAAATAAATCCTTGGCCATCTATCTGGATCCATTCTTTCCACGTGATCTCTCCATATATTTATATAATATGCTACTCTGTTTTCTATTTTATTCATTGAGCATACGTCGAAACCCCCAATATTCTCACTTATATAGCTTCTAATTTCTCAATATTTTGTTCCCAACTGACTTCATTATTTTAACACAAAAAACCTTTTTACATTGATGCTCATCCGGCCATCATCATCATTATCATCATCATCCTTCACCGATGTGGAAAGCAACGGGAAGCTACCACACCTATAATCCCCTAGTAAAGCTGCAAAGCACAGCACGAAAATGCTATGATTGCAGTGAAAGACCTACCCTCGGGCAGAATTACTATGGATGAAACTATATATATATGTGTGTGTGTGTGTGTATGTGTGTGTGTGTGAAGGTACTTTTCAGTTTTTTATGGATTTTCACTTGAAGTATTAATTAAAACTTACAGTAAAATTAAATAAATGTTTGTATTTTCAAACTTTTAATTGTTCTGCTGTGTTCCTTTTTTATGGTGAGATATACAATTTATTCTTCTATTACAATAGTTTTCATGATGCAATCTCTAAACATTCGGAAAATATTAAGTAAACAAGAATTGGTACTGGTGCTGTCAAGGTAAAAAGTCTCGTGCAGTACACGTCACGTGCTATCAAGAGACTCTCCTACTTACAAGGGAACTGTCAACCATTGCAAGCCGAAACCTACCTTGAATTTTCTTCCAGAGAAGCGCTGTGATGTATAAAGGCTATGTCCAAAGTATATCTGCCGTTTTTAAGTGCAAGACACTAAAATCTAACGCCAAATATCTCATTCAAACCATTACTTACTTACTTACTCACTGGCACTATCGAACCCGTAGGTTCATGGCCGCGCGGACATAAGCTCTCCATACATCCCTATCCTGAGCTAATGCTTTCCAATCATTCCCTGTATAATCTACTTCCCTCAAATCATAGTTAATGTTGTTCTCCCACCTCATTCTTGGTCTACCAACTGGGCGTTTTCCTTCTGGTTTTCCTACAAGAAGTTTCCATGCACGTCTTTCATCCCCCATACATGTCCTGCCCATCGCAGTCTACGAGACTTAACTGTTCTTATTATATCTGGCTTCCTATAAATTGGGAAGTAATATAAAACCCGAGTTGGTAGATTGGATAATACTCACCACCTGCCGTCCGCACCGCGTCCCGCCTCACTTTATTCCACTTTTATTCATGCAGGGATTCCATCTGTGCCGTAAAGTGGATTGACATTGCTGGATTCTGGCTTCGATGTTTGTGCCTTGCCGTTAAAAATGCCTGATGATTTTTTTTGGAAAGGGCCTTGGTACATCAACGCTTCTCTGGGAGAAATTTCAAGGTAGGTTTCAGCATGCAATGGTTGACAGTTCCCTTGTCAGACATAGCTCACAGTGACCGGCAGCAAGCGATTGAGAGGCAGCATAGCCAACTAGCAATTAGAATAGAATAGAATAGAATGGAATTTATTGCCTTTTTTTTCAGAATAAAGAAAATACATATGCATTTACATTGCGCACGGGCCTGCTTGGCCGTACGTGCATTATTTTTCCATGAATAAAAAAATAAAACTAATAATATAAACAAATACCTACAAATACACCTGTATCAAAAAAAAATAACAGGCTACATATAAGTAAAATCTATGTCTGCACTAAATCAAAATAATACATATCTACATTCATCCACATTCCGTACATTAATATTAAAAAAAATGCTAAAAAACAAATTAGAAAAAAAGAAAGCACACACACATACACCCACACATATACACACCGCACGCTCATACCCCCCTCCCCCGTCCCTGCAGACATTAAGTGCACTATCAGACTATTCAACTTATCAGACCTACTTATTATATAACATGATTAAAGATCGAAAACAAAGACCATATTGAGATTCTTCTTATTGTTCATACCTATATCCTTAATCTACAATTTTGTTATATCTCAATTTTCTTACTGTACCCAAAAATTTGCATGTTTTTGATTCACTCTCGATCCGTCCTAAAAGATCCCAACATGCCACTCTCCCTCGATCCGACCTGAGAAATCTCTCCGGCAGCATCTGTAATCTAAGTTGTTCTGTCTCTCTACAGAATGCTATAATATGCTGCCAGTTTTCATGGTCATCGTATAGTGGGCATAGTTTAATGCCTTCCTCATTTGTTAAATTATGGGCCATCCATACCCCACTCCCTTTGCGCGATGAATTGTTTTCATTTACTGCTTCTTTATTTCTAAAGATTCCACTGCGAAAATTTTACAACTAATGAAAATGCTTAGTAGAATGTATATACGCATACGTTTTATATATAAACTTAATTATTGAGTTTTGTGTTATTAATATTTCTAAAAATATGTACTTAAATATCTTCAAAATGCAATTTTACACCTTCCCCGAAATATACTGCCTTAATAACCTGTTTCATAAGCTGTATAATAACAATTAAAATATATATGTAGTCAATATGCCCATTTCACCAATTAATGTTTTAAAATGGTCAACAAGTTTCTACAGCCAAGCTGTCATTCTCAAGACCAGATATTGACTCAATATCTCAGTCAATATCTGGTCTTGAGAATGCCAGCTTGGCTGTAGAAACTTGTTGACCATTTTAAAACATTAATTGGTGAAATGGGCATATTGACTACATATATATTTTAATATTATATCACCAAGAAGATCACTTGTGTATTAAATGTATAATAACACTATTTTTTGTGATTATTCTTATGACCCAGAAGAAAAAAAATAAGTCTGTGTTTAAGTAATTAGTATTTCAACTGCCCATAACATTTAAACGGTGGCTAATGGAAACATGATTTTGTGCATGAGTCACTCGTGTGTATGACATTAAGAGTTAAATATTCAAATTTATACGAATTTGAAGTTATTTATTTGCATGGAATGATCCCTTAGATGCGAGAGAGAATTGTATGTGGGAGACATTTATAAGATATCCCTAATAAATATGGAAACGTGGCAAGAAAATGATAATTCTGCAGTAAAATACTTGCCTTTGGACTGAAAACTATGAATAAAATAAATGTATTGTAGTGTTGTATCAATCAAAATGAATGAAAATGTTCCAAATGGTGACACAAAACTAGAATTCTCTGAAAGGTTTTATTGCTTTCTGAACAAAATGGTTGAACGCTTATAGGCCTAACTTATGCAAAAGTGAAAATACAATATCGTAGTAAAGAATATCGTTTAGAGTCCTCTTATAGAGCTGCAAATGATCAGAATTAACTAGTCCAAAATGTCGAGAGAATTTTCTGTGTAGGACGTTACATATTTTTAATTATCTGTAATCATATATAATTGTCGTTAAATTAGTAGATTTTTAAATACAAGTTGAGGTATTTCCCTTGTTAGATGCTTGTATAAGAGGAACAGGTGTTTCAAAATGATGTGGATTAGAAACTTTATGTCGCAATGAAATTAACAAAATGTACTCTGTGCACTTAACAAAAGCAAAATCATATTCGTTATAATCCAGTTCTTCTCCCACGTGATATTTTAACAATAAAACCTGTTCTCCGTGACTCGGATATATCTGAGAAATTGTAAATTCGTGCCATAACTGATTTCAGAGTATAAGCCTATTCATAAATTAAATATTATTATTATTATTATTATTATTATTATTATTATTATTATTATTACCATTATCACTGTTGCAGGGATATTTGTATGAAATTTGGTATCAACAAATGAAGGAATGATGGCGTTGTTAACCAATAAGCATCACTCGTGTGGAAACACTGCAGGTTTTGGGAACTTGTAAAGATTAAATATTATTTCTTGGAATTTTCAAAGGTTAAATTTATTTTTAATTTACAAGATCAATATTTCCAAATAAAAAATTAGAACCAATTAATGATATGCCATTTTATATTTGTACCATTCTGACAAAATTTAATATTGGAGGTTTATTACGGCTATATCAGCGTTCAATTATCGCTGTTACAAGTAATAAATATTTAAAAACAATAAACATGAATCAATATCATTAAATGGTTCTAATTTACAACTCTATAATTTGACACACGGTGTAACCTACACGATAGTCTGACACTATGTGTTATTTCATTAGGCATATTTTTAGTCTTACAAATTACCTACACTGTTACATTATTCTACCAGTTATATTATATGGGTGCGAAACATGGACTCTTACTTTAAGGGAGGAAAGGAGATTATAAGTATTTGAGAATAAAGTACTTAGGAAAATTTTTGGACCAAAGAGAGATGAACAAACAGGTGAATGGAGAAGACTACATAGCAATGAACTACATAGTCTTTATAGGAAACCAGATATAATAAGAACAGTTAAGTCTCGTAGACTGCGATGGGCAAGACATGTTGCACGTATGGGGAATGAAAGACTTGTATGGAAGCTTCTTGTAGGAAAGCCAGAGGGAAAACGCCGAGTTGGTAGACCAAGAATGAGATGGGAGAATAACATTAACTATGATTTGAGGGAAATAGATTATACAGGGAATGATTTGAAAACATTAGCTCAGGATAGGGGTTTATGGAGAGCTTACGTCCGTGCGGCCATGGACCTACGTGTTCGATAGTTCCAGTGAGTAAGTAAGTCATGTAATATTAAAAAAAGGACGCAAATTTCACCAACATGTAAATAAATCAGAGAGAACTTGATAATATCGGTGCCAGTAGAATAGTGGTCACCATGCTGTTCTCTGGTTCCGCAGTTCGCGAGTTCAAACCCGGACGTAATCGAAAACGATTGGTACCGTGTTGTAGATACAACACAATACATGATAAAAGAGGCCTCTGTGTAACATTTGTCGGCTCTTTCGCTCTAGATTCAAAATGCAACGTTGATGACATGAACTGTTTTTAAATGGCGACGTTAAATAGGGTATTATTAACTTACATAATTAGTAATTTTACACATAACCAAGAGTTCTCAGTATAAATTACGTAAAGTAATCCCTCTATCTCGTGTCCTGCGTAATGGCAGGTCAAGGGATGGGATTAGACCAAGTTCCTAGTATTATTTATTCAAGGATGTCGCTGACTAGACCTGTCGCATCATCGTGGACGCAGATGGAATGACATGAAACGAAATGGATTACATGAGTGTGGAGAAATTGTAGAATTAAATTTTTGGTATCGGGAAACGGGAGGAACCCTGAGATAAATATGCCTCCGATTTGTCGACTACGAATCTCACTTGGAGTGACCCAGATGCGAACTCAGGGCCCATAGGTGGATGGCGAGTATCTAACTACTTGCGTCACGGAGCCGCCTACTCAATAGAAATTAAATGAACGTATATTAAATGAGCAGTACTTATTTAATTTTAAACTTAACCAAAAGTAAATAATATTGATGTTACATAAATACATGATACAATTTTTTTCATTTACTTACTTACTTACTTACTTACTTACTTACTTACTTACTTACTTACTGACACTATCGAACTCTTAGGTTCATGGCCGCGCGGACATAAGCTCTCCATACATCCCTATCTCGAGCTAATGCCTTCCAATCATTCCCCGTATAGTCCACTTCCCTCAAACCATAGTTAATGTTATTCTCCCACCTCATTCTTGGTCTACCAACTGGGCGTTTTCCCTCTGGCTTTCCTACTAGAAGCTTACATGCAAGTCTTTCATTCCCCATACGTGCAACATGTCGTGCCCATCGCAGTCTACGAGACTTAACTGTTCTAATTATATCTGGCTTCCTATAAAGACCATGTTGTTCATTGTTATGTAGTCTTCTCCATTCACCTGTCTGTTCATCTCTCTTTATCAATATTAATTTATTCTTTTTTTATTATTATAAAAATTAATATTGAAATACTTGACTATTTGTTCTCAACCACGTTTTCACGTAATATTTAATATTTTATTAGCATATATTTCGAATATATTATTTATATCGTGTTTTATTTTGAAGTAGTTCTGTTAACTTCAAAATTCCAGTAATTCGGACTAGTTTAGCCTGAATATACTGGTGCCTATTGTGTCGTTTGTTGAATATGTGCATGTTAATTTTGTTAAAGTAATGAAATTCGGCATTATTATTAAGAAATAAAATTTTGAATTTTGCAATTATCGAAAGTTTGATATACAATTCGACAGGAATTTCGAGACGAATAACAATTCAATTGTTTCTATACTGTGTTTTTAAATGATTTCCCTAAGAATGTAAATTACCTTGCTTTCATTAACAATCGAATCAACAATAATAATTAAAGTAAATTGCACTTTGTTTCCCAAACTGAGCATCCTATTGTAGTAGCTGTTAAAATTAATTCTAAAAAAGTTGGGAAAATATTTAAACCCATCTATTTATATCCTCAAAATAACGTTTGCGAATTTTCGTATCTGATAGTGTTAATAATATATTTATCTAATGTTTGTACAGGATGTCCCATTCAAACCTCCCATATTTTAATTAATTATAACTAACAAAGTATGCGGATTTATGAAATGAGGCCGGTATTAAACGAAACAGAAACTCAAAGAATTTTCATTGCCACACACTAAAACATCTCTATATGTGCACCATTAGTAGCACGAACATTATCAAATCTGTATTCGATTTCGTGCCACGTTGTGTCCAAATATCCATTGGTACTCATGCAATTGTCCCAAGGATACGGGTTCGTAAATCATGAAGATCTTGTACTGGAGTCGCAAACACACGGTCTTTTACATATCCCCAGAGGAAGAAGTCGAGTGGAGTGATGTCTGGCGAACGTGGTTTTATGTCATTATTGTCCAACATGCAACAGATAAATTAACTGCAACAATGAAAACAAAACAATTCTTTGAGTTTCTCTTTCTTTTAATACCAACCTAATTTCATAATTCCGCATACTTTGAGAGTTATGATTAATTAAAATGTGGGAGGTTTGAATGGGACACGGTGTATTCATCTTGTCATTTTTTAAGTATATTTTTATTATCTCTAAAGTTATTTACACCAAGTTGGAAGTTTATTACCTGGAACTACATGAATCGATATAAAAAGTTGTGGGTGCAAAAGAGAATCGAACTCCGTGTTGACATGAATGTAACCAGTTGTGGGCCAATTGCCTCATCACATTCTTCAACCTAGATACAGTATAACGCCTACTCTTGACATGCGGTTCATGCTTCGAACTTTGGCGCCAAGAGTCAGAGAACATAATATTCTTAAATACTTATGTACTTACCTACCATTTCCAATTGGGAAATTTAAATATAAAAGCAGTCTCACCCTCGTGGATCAGTATATACAGATTAAGGAAGAATCCAAACTGAGTGTTTTGAGATTGTTTGGAAATGTGCGTACAACTTCACGAGATCTTATATTATTAATAATTATTAGACATTTAGAAGAGAAACATTTTGAAAAATTCAACATAAAACTAATAACAAGAAATGTCGATGATATTCTAATGATTTATGACAATAAAAATTCAATAGAGAAAGATATTTTAATAGAACTAAATACGATACATGAAAAAAATAAAATTCACATCGGAAACGGAAAATAATTCAATAAATTACCTAGATCTTACCCTAACAAAAAATTAAAATAGCAATAGTTTGGAGATCGGCATATATAGAAAACCTACAAGCAATACAATCACTATTCATAACACGTCCAGACATCCTCCGCAACAAAAAATTAGCTCTTTTATCAGCTTAATCAACCGAATGATGAAATTACCATTTACTCAAGAAAATTATAATAAGGAATTAAATTATATAAAACGTCTGGCTTATAAAAATGGGTATAATGAAGAAATGATTAATGAATTAATTATGAAACAAAAGAAAAAACTAACAAATATAACATAATTAAGAAGAGAAATTGATAATCATCATCATCATCATAGTACATTCACGAATTTAGACCATTTATTGACCTGTTTCAGCCTCAAGAGAAACACCACCCAAAGTCTTTTGAGTGGACGTCTTGGTCTTCTTCTTCTTGCAGGTTGATAGCTTAACATTTGTTTGGATATCCTGTGATCTCCCATTCGGTGAACATGTTGTATCCATCTTGATTTATAGTCAGAAATTTTGTTTTCTAAAGATTCCATGTGTAATTCTTCTAAGATGTCTTCATTTTTTGTGATCTAGTAGTGTGTATCCTACAGTCCTCCGAAGGTATTTCATTTCAGCAGATCTAAGTCTCTCTATATCTTTCTGTTTCAATGTCCATACTTCGCTACCATACAAAAGAGTTGGAAGAGCCAGTGTTTTATACACTTTTAGTCTTGAATGTTTTAATAAAAGTGATAATAAGTGGGTATCATTAACATATTATATAATTATGAGGAACGACTAAAATGAATTCACGTATTTTATGTTTTATACTTATAAACAAAAAGCCATTGCCATATCAATTGCTGAGAGTGGTATCCAATAACGTCAGTACAAGCAGTACAAAAATAACGAAGTAGTCCCCCCCCACCTGTACAAGTTAAATTTTTTATAACGATAAATAAGACGAGATTCTAAAACAAATATAATTAAATTAACCATAAGTTATAATACAGACCAGTTAGCTGAAGCTGTAGCGTTTGAATTCGTATTCTGGAGTTCCCTAGTTCAAATTATGGTGCCCACCAATTTAAGGTTTTTTAATAGTTTTACCTAGTGGTCAAGGCAAATTCTGGGTTGGAATTACATTACCAGGATCCACAGTATCATTAAACATAGCTTAAATAAATAAACAAGATATCATCTTGGAACTTAAAGCGTCTATGAAAATTATAAGATAAAATGATAGTAATATTTTTTTCATGGCGGAGATAATAACAATATTTGAGCATTTGAAAGTGTTTTAAAAGTTAATTTATTTTCCTAATATTATATTTTAATTAAAAGTATTGAAATTAAACAAACAAAAAAAATAATTAAATTATTGTTTTTATTACCTCACCTCATATCCTTTTTCTTATAGCCTGCAGTTTCGGAGCTTATCTCCATCACCTGTAGCCTCTTGTCGACCGGTGTTATGTCGTTTCTTGGCGATTTTCTTCTTCCTTCTATCGGTGGACCGCAAATTTTGACCTGATCCAGAGGTTCATCGATAGAAGGAAGAAGAAAATCGCCAAGAAACGACATAACATCGGTCTACCAGAGGCTACTGGTGATGGAGATAAGCCTCGAAACTGCAATCTAGAAGAAAAAGGATGAGGTAATAAAAACATTAATTTAATTATTAAATTAAACCTCATAGTGTTTTTTTTTCCCTGTGAAAGTTAAATAAACAAAAACATGTTTTTTAGGTCATCTAAGTTTTTTCTTATTCTTTCTTCATTTACGGGATTTACACTCTCGTGGGACTTACATATCAATTCTCTGAGTTTGTTGCTTGTAGATAGAGAGCAGAAACACTGGATCACAAATTTGATAGACACACAGTAGCAGTTCGCCAGGACCACTGCCAGAGACATCTCAAAACAACACTGGACAAGACATATGACGTGATTATTGGCAGCAGAGGCACGGCTTCCGCCACAAAATATGCAACAACAAGACATTCCATACCCCGAATGACGAATGTGTGTGTGAACTGTGCGGGCAGTATCACATCACTGAGTACCGTGAAAGAACAAAATCGATCTCCGATTATAGCAAAGAATAATACCCATTCGGGTGAACCTTTCATATTTATTACAAGACAAATGACAAAATGGGTACTTACAAAAAAAAACATATCTAACACATTCAAGCCACTGAAATGAATTTTTTAAGATCCGTAAAAGGGTGTACACGCATGGATAGATTACACAATTAATCAATAAGAAATGAACTGGAGATATTTTGAATAGTTGATAAACTAGAAGAGCACAAATACAAATGGAAAGAACATATAGACAGAATGGACAATACAAGATTGTCCAAAAAGATCAATACCTACAAACCACATGAAAAAATATATTTGGGACGGCCAAGGAAACGATGGACTTGAGACCGGAACAGGTCGCATTGACCTAATCCTGGAAAGGAAGAAGAAGAAGACAAATTACAACCACCAGACTAAGGTGGAGGTTTAAAAATCTCTCTACTCTGACCTGAATTCCATAAGAAAATCCCCCCCCCCACATGTTTCCTCGAACCAGTCGTCTTTTATAAAATTGTATGTTTTTGTCTTACAAGGGAACTTTCAACCATTGCATGCCCAAAACTATCTTAAAATTTGTCTCAGAGAAGTGTTGCGATGTACCAAGGTCATGTCCAAAAAATTATCTGCCGATTTTAATTGCAAAGCACTGAAATTGAAACCTAAATCCAGCAATGGCAACCCACTGTGCGAAGCACGTGGACTCCCTGCCTTGAAAAGAGTGGAGTGGTGTGAGGCGGGGCGGGCGCGGACAGCAGGTTGTGAGTGTTATCCAATCCATCAAGTGAGGAGTTCTCTTACTTCCCTGTAGTATAAATGCCAGATTTGACGCCGGATTTTAGTATCTTGCAGTTAAAAGCGGCAGTTTTTTTTTTTTTTTTTTTTTTTTTTTTTTTTGGACACAGCTTAGTAGGTCTACGTCACAACACTTTTCTGGGAGAAATTTCAAGGTACGTTTCCCGCTTGCAATGCTTGTTAGCTCATTTTGAGTCCAATGTTCTTTACCAAATATGTCTTATCTTCTTCTTCTTCTTCTTCACTTCACGGGCTAGGCAAATTGCCTGTTCCGCCTCACAGTTATTCTGTCCATCTTTTCACTGGCCTTCCTACATTCCTTGAACCTCTTGGCTTGTAGTTGAATGCTGCTCTTGGTAATCTTGTTACATTCATTCTTTCCACATGTGTAAACCATTTCTCTCTACATTCTCTGATTTTCTCATCCAATGCATATATATTTAACTCTGTTCTTATATATGCATTCCTTATCCGATCCAATCTTGTGCAGCCATTTGTTTTAAATATGTTGTGACTGTAATTATGAAACATTGCTGTATACCTATTTACTGTAGGTATACTCGGACCAACAGATCTGTGGCCCTACAGCGCTGACATCGTTCTTAGAAAAGTACACGTCTATACTCTCACCATATCACCGCACTCCCCTCTCACTAGGTCTAACGGCAGCCGCGAGTAGGGATGTTGTCATATTTCTCCCAGTGTCATGACTCTTGAATATTGAATAATGCAAGGTTGGAGTTGAGTTGACAACACTGGAGTGCAGGTGCAAGAGAGATAGAAAAGAGAGAAAAATAGGAATGCAGAGAGGGAAATTATTTGCCGAGGCAGAGAAAGGAAATAGGCTTTAGTTCGCATATCTTACGGGGGCATAGATCTGTTGAATAGACAATAACAAAATCTAACTGATACAGATTAAAAATAACATGTAAGTTATTAGAGTTAATGGAAGTGCCATGACACTAATTCTGTAAGTCGAAGGAAAAATAAAGATTGTGCAAGTATTTCAAGGTTAATTGTTTGTCTTATGTCCTACATCTTTATTTTTTGAAAATACAGACCATAATGTTTAATATGCAGACAGTTATAAAGAGCATCTGAACAAGCAACCTCTTTGCTTCAAGTCAGGATGAAATATCGTCTATAAAATTAACTGGCGGCAATATCTGTTACTTTACAGTGAGGAAACAAGAAAAATTAACCACGTATGCAGACCAAACTAATTCATCTTCTAATAACGAAAGTTGTTTTTTTTTAATCTAGACTTTTAAAATTAACACAAAAAATTTTGCTAAAATTATGGAAAAGAGATTTTAGTAATGTTTGGCCAATGATATTTGACATATGTACCAATGTTCAAACTAAGCTTGAATGAACATGCCTACAAGTATGTTTACTGAATTATTATTTCCTCAAATTTTTTAAAGAAAATAATTGCAACTTACTATCTGATTAACTTTTTGGCTTATAGAACCCACAGGTTCAATGCTACATTCATTAAGGTCATCCGCAATTATGGAGTTTCTCATAAGTAATGCCACGAGTGATTTCCAAATTATCGATAAATTCACGACTCACGAAGTGAGGAGTGAATTTATTTAGAGAATTTAGAAATCAAGAGTGGCATTTGTTAGGACTATTTAACTAATAAAATTAAGCGGTTTACTCACAAATCATTATTTAAATATAGTTATTTTAAAATATGTATATATTTAATGTAAACGGCGATGTTTGAAAACAAATGTGAAGCGATTAGTACACTTCATTTGCTTCTTTCGTTTGTCACTGCTACCAGATCATACTATTTATTGCCAAAGGAACGCAATATTGTAACAATGCATTCTAGTGGGAAAAAATGAAACACATCAAACTGTATATTAATTCATTTCTGATGTCCTATGATGTAAATATGACAATTATATTTTTCTGGAAAAAAATACATTTAAGAAAGTGCAAACAGTGGTTTCTTTTTTTGGTGGTATAATCAATTGCTACAAATGTTTTATATTAACTCCCGTATGCGCTATGTGTTGACATTCATGCACTATATATACAATCTGGTAGTCGTATTTCTTTGTGTGTCAGTCACTGCAAAATAATGCTATGACCTATTCAGAATGTTAAAAAGGAGGTGCTTTCTTTATTATGATAAACTTTAGTTGGCAAATTCTACGCGAAACACGACTGTCATTGGTTGTAAATAAAAAATCATTGTAACGTGATTGGTCATTGACTTCCATTTGGGGCATGAGTTAAATAGTCATTGTAAAGCTGCTATTCTCCATTTTTGTCGCTTATGGACCTGAGTATTCGTCTTAATATCTTGTTTCGCATACTTTTAACTCGTTTTCTTTTCTTAATGCAATAGAACCATAGGAAAATTATTATTTTATAAATTGTATTCATTAAAATGTAATTTACTAAAAGTAAAAATTGAAATTAATAAATAAAATAATGAAATTATAAGGAGATATAAATGTGATATGGGCTCTAATATTATGTATGTTGCGTAAAGCTAATAAAATATAAAAAAATTGATCCCATTACATGCATTAGGAAATCCTTGGGATAGTAGAAGAAGGCTCTCACCTTTTAGACAATCGGCACGAGATGTCAGCAGGGTTGTCAGCCCTGCGCGACGCGACGGTTGCCTTTAACCCAAAATATACTTCTCTTTTAATTTAGAGGCTGAGTTGACCCCAGGGCTATGGTTCTGCCAGAAGGTTTTAGGCAATTTAAGAATATTGACCCCATCAGAACTTAAACCCCGACCTTTCAGCTTGTAGAGAGAGATGTACAGACTAAAATTGCAATGACAAAAAAATTCAACTAAGACATTAAATGGAATAATTTGGAACACATATATTACAAAGGAAACTAAAATGAAAATTTATAAGAGCATAATACAGAATATTTTGTCATATGGAAGTGAAACTTGGTCTTTGACGGAATTGCAGAAGAATAAAATTAGAACAGTTGAATTTGATTATTTTAGAAGAAGCCTCCAAAAAACGAGATAGGATAAAATAAAAAATTAATTCCTTTGGAGATAAATGAATGTCACCACATCGGTTGTTAAGAGGATTGAAAATCAAACACTTAAATGGTGTGGCCATGTACAAAGAATGGAAAATGAAAGATGGCCAAAAATATATATACCAGTGGTGACCCCCTGGAATAAATAAACGTGGCAGACCAAAATGGAAATGGAAAACCTACGGCAGAACTATAATGGATGATCGGAATTTGGAAGAGGGAAATTGAAATGATAGAGATAAATGGAAACTGAAGACGGCAATCCTATAATAATAATAATAATAATAATAATAATTAATAATAATAATAAATAATAATAAATAATAATAATAAATAATAATAATAATAATAATAATAATAATAATAATAATAATAATAATAATAATAATAATAATAATAATAATAATAATAATAATAATAATAATAATAATAATAATAATAATAATAATAATAATAATAATAATAATAATAATAATAATAATAATAATAATAATAATAATATATAATAATAATAATACTTTATTTATTCTGGCAGAGTTAAGGCCATAAGGCCCTCTCTTCCACTCAACCAGCACAAATACAAATAAATATTCGACAAAAAGTGGGGGAAAGCCGAAGAAGAAGAAAAAGAGTATTGACTAACCAACTACAGTACGGTGTGCCTCAAATATATATTTATTTATTTGAACTCGCAGAGTTAAGGCCATAAGACCTTCTGTTCCATTCAGTTAGTAAAAAAATATTAAATACAGAAAAAAAAAATGACGTGAAATATGAAATAATAAACATAGAACAAATAATTATAAGAACATATCTCTGTAAATTAAACTAAATTGAAATTAATCAAGTCAATATTATTAGAGAAACGAAAAAAAATTACAAATGAAATACATTTAAAATTCTATTAAATGAAGCTAATGTCTGACAGTCCCTGAACTCTTGTATTAAGGAGTTCCAGGGTCTAGCAGTAGATGCGGTATATGAATTAGAATTATGAGACGTTCTGTGTCGTGAGATGTAAAGTAAAAAAAAGTAAAGTGATCCCACAACAGTCCCGAAGGCCCTTGGGGTAGTAGGAGGTTAAGGCTCCCACTTTTTCTAGACAATCGGCACTTTATGTCAGCCGGCTTGTCAGCCCTGCGTGACGGCCGCCTTTACCCTAGAACAAGTGTCTGGTACTCATTTCCGTTAGAGGCTGAGTCGACCCCAGGGCCATAGTGTCGCCAGAGGGTTTGGGTCGAGATGTAAAGTAGGAGGCTTAAAATGTAGTTCAAGGATACGAAATGAAAACCAGAGAATAAGTAGCCTGGGGCAAAGTTTAATGGCGGAATAATTCTTGTTTTATAGGAAATGTGCACTCAGGTTGAGCATTAGTGGTATTCTCACATATATACATAAGGACAAGACACACACCCAGACCCAAGGTTGAGATTAAAAATCCCCTATCCCGCCGGGAATCGAACCCGGGTCGCCGGAGTGGAAGGTAGGGACTCTACCGACTACGCCACGGCGACGGAATGGCAGAGTAATAGAATACATTTTTCTACGATTATGGAGATGGAGTCAGCATTGTTCATGGAAGAATGAATAACTTTGATTTAATTTATGAATATTGGATATTGGATATATATATATATGGTCTCGAGGTAGCACGCTGCCTTGTCACGCAAAGGGCCCGGGTTCAATCCCCGGTCGGAGCAGTTTTCCTGGGTGAGGTTTTTATTGGGGTTTTTCCTCACCTGTAAGACAAATGTCAGGAAATCTTTAAGGCCCAAACGGTCCCCGAAATCACATGGCCATCATCATCATCACCATCATCATCCTTCACCAGTGTGGAAAGCAACGGGAAGCTAGCACACCTACAATTCCCTAGTAAAGCTACAAGCATAGCATGAAAATGCTATGATTGCAATGAAGGACCTGCCTTCGGGCAGAATTACTATGGATATATATATATATATATACATACTGGCTAATACCCGGCGTGCGCTGCTACTCCTAAATAAATTATGTATTTTTACAACCGGCTCGCGCTGTTATGCTTGCCCGGGAATCTGCTTATCCCGTTCTTCTTGGCAGCAATGAAAGACAAAAATGGTTATTGTGAGTTATCAATAGAAGATAAAACATATGCTGTCGCAGTCTTTTTTTTTTTTTTAGTTTTTTTGAGATATTAATTTCCCCCCCCCCAATGCCCAGGCTGTCATTTCGACATTTCTGGTGTTCTCTCCTGGCATTGGCTTTATTGTAACCCACTTCTGAAGTTGGGGCGCTTGGAAGGCGGAGTTACGTTACCCCGATGATATGATGGGTGATAAATGATAATAAAGCGTCAGGAGAGTTCTTAACCTAAACTTAACCTAAATTCCAGACCATGGGCAACCACAGGAATGATTCCCTTTAAGGAAAAATTCCTATGGTTTAACCGGGGAATCGAACCCGCGACCTCATGAACAGTAGTCAGGAACGCCGACCACTAGCCCATGAGGCTGGTCCTGTGTACATTAATTTGGTGTATTTGTTATGATTTAGGCAGCGTAAGTAATTTAAGCATCAAATATGAGCTTTATTTCACGTTTTTCATTACAAAGGGTGATTTTTTGGGGTTGAAGGTGTTGAATATTACAATTTCCTTATATCCTATGTACATCCCCGAAATCTCCTGAACATTTTTCAAAAAGCCCCATCTAAATCGGATGAACTGTATGGCAGAGCACGCTTGCCCAGGAATCTACTTATCCCGATCTTCTTGGCATCAATGAAAAACAAAAATGGTTATTGTGAGTTATCCGTAAAAGATAAACATATGCTGTCGCGGACTTTTTTGTAGATATTTTGAGATATTCAATTCTGTGAACATTAATTTTGTGTATTTTTTTATGGTTTTAGTACGTCTAAAGTAGTCTTGGTGGAAAGGCCCTGCGGCTAGCCAAATTAATGACAAGCGGTGAGCGATTCCTTTTGGTTCTCCAGGATGTCCTAGAAAGGAGAACCCCGGGTTCCTACTTAAGCATTAGCCCCGGTGTGATTTAGAGATGATTAGATACCGGTATAATAATAAATAATAACGAATAACCAGCATTCTAACCAGCATGGTAGCGTCAATGTGCTCCGACTTGTGTTTAATTTCGTGATTTTTGAATATGGCGCTTGTGGCCGTCAGCCAATCAGAGGCTGGTGATTTTTTAAAGTGTGAATTTTTGTATTATTTTGTTAGGATATCGTGATCGAATGATATCCAAGGTGTTCTTAATGAATGTTTTAAGCTAACACTTAAATATTATTAGCTTGGTTTAATTTAAAATTATTATTAAATTAAACCAAGCTAATACTATTTAAGTGTTAGCTTAAAGGCAGCGTAAGTCATTTAAGCGTCAAAATAGTGACTTTATTTCACGTTTTCACTGCAAAGGGTGATTTTTAGGGGTGAAGGGGTTGAATATCACAACTCTTTTATAGTCTATGTTCATCCCGGGAATCTCCTCAACATTTTGCAAAAAAACCGTATCACAATCCGATCAACGGTATGGCCGCGCATAAAGTACGAAAAAACAAACATTCATTTATATATATATATATATATATATATATATATATATATATATAAACAAACAAGCTTCAAGACACGACAGGCCCTTGGCCTAACATCCAGTTGCTGGCCTCACATCCACATGCGTTAATCACAGAGGTAGACGTACATTCAGCCGTATAGGGATGGCCGGCAGGTTAATACTGTTAATAATAATATGCAGAAGTTTTCATTGTACAAGGATATCGCTTGGGTCTTATCTACTCGTACATTTTAGTTTAGTCGAGTTCTTTACACCACTGTGATATTTGTATAAGGTAAGTGAGTGTGGGTGGGGTGTCCAGTTTGCCTGGTGTAACAGAAAGATAGCCAAACATTTTAAGAACTTTTTTTCACATCTGGAGGATGAAAAAAATGTGTTATGATATGAACATTGGTTCACAAACGCTTTATTTCTTTGTAGCTCAAATAGCTGAGAGTCTTCATGCACGATTTGTAATTATCCATGAATAAACCAGTCCATACTAGTTAATGCGAAAACGGTTTAATGCATATATCCGTGCTAAATGAAAACAATTTGGGCATTTATTATAAGAATGTACAGACTTTCTTTAGCTCAGGTCTTTTACACTGTTAATGTAACAATAATGTTAATATAAGATTGAAGTATTTTTTATTATTTTTCTCGTATTTTAATTAGTTATTAGAAATATTTGAATGCACCTCAGGATAATAATGTTGACAATAAAATAGTTATAATTTTATTTTCATTGTTTGGTCTACTTTTGTGCGTGTTCCATGTAAATTTATAGATTTTTACCTTATAGTTTCTTTATAATATGCATTGTGTGCTCATAGGTAAATACTATTTCCAACAGCCTAATTCTATTAAACAATTTATGAATAAAAATAGATAGAAATGTTGCATTGTTTGATGAAAACAAAAAAATATATATTTAGTTCCTTTCTTATATCTTGATTTCTTTTCTTTTCCAGCAGAGTATATCCTGCTATATCTCTTAAAAATCTCATCTCAGCTGCTTCCAATCTTTGTTCTTATCTTTTAGTGATCGTCCAAAATTCTGATCCATATATCAATCAATACAGGAACAGCCATTACTTTATAAAATTGTATTTTTGTTTCTTTTCTTGCGTTTTTAAGGGTTCTTTTAATAGTGACACACATTAGATTAAATTTATTTATTTTGTCATTAATATCTTCAATTTTAACATGTGATAAATTGAAACCTACAGAGTAATTCAGAAATATGGCTATACGTTTGATCGCATTTTCTGACGAAAATATTATTATTAAAGGAAATATGATGTTATCATCGGAAAGGGAATCCTTCAAATTACAGCAATAGAACAAAACAAAGCAAATCACTGCTCACGTGCAGCTTGGCGGGTTGATTTTTGTGGGCTAGCGTCGAACGCCTTCACAATTATCTTCGTTGTTTCTGCATCCGTGCTAATGCGAGGCCTTCCAGGAGGTTTGGTTTTCTGCATCCTTCCCGTTTCCAGCAGTCGTTTTCTCCACTTCCCCACAGTCAACGGCTGCAATGCTACGTTAAACTCACGTCTTGCCCGTCTTGCGGCCTCACGATCATTAGCATACGTTATTGCCCATGCAGCAATTGTAATTTACTGTTGCATATTCAACGCCATTTTGACTAATGACGTAAGTTCTACACTGTTTTGTTTTATTCCATTGTTATAATTTGAATAATTGCCTTTCCAACGGTAATTTCATATTCCTGTAATGGTAATATTTTCATCAACCAACGCGATCAAAGGTATAGCCATATTTATGATTCACCCCGTAGATATTTAAAACTGTTCACTTGCTCTATAATTTTATTATCAGTTACTATTTTTGCTCTTAAGGTATCATGTCCTTTAAATGCTAAAATTTTAGTGTTATTCTTTAAAATTTTTAAATTGTAATTGGCACTTACTTTTTCCAAATTAAAAATAGCTCTTTGTAGATCATCTTCTGAACTGGAAATCACTATTTGATCATCTGGAAATAATATTGTATCCAACAGTTTATTATTTATTTTAAAATGCTTATTTAAATTAATCTGCCACTTTAACATAACTTCGTCTATATATAAATTAAAAAGAGAAGGTGATAAAGGACACCCTTGTCTGACACCACGATTTATTATTACCATTTTTTGTTGTTTTGATTTACAACCCATGTCTATTACAATTTTATTATTTACATGCAAACTTTGTATAGCCACAATCAAATGTTGTGGAATACTTTTATTTCTCATTATATCCCAAAATTTACTTCTATTTACCATATCAAAACTTTTTCATAGTCTATAAGTCCTATATATCTTATGCGGTTAAATTCTATATGTTTCTCAAATAATTGAGTCATTGTGAATATACAGTCGGAACAGGATCTTCCCTTCCTGAATCCATTTTGAACATCCAATATAATATTTTCTATAATTATGTTTAAGCGGTTTTTTAAAATATTGGCATACATTTTATAGGACGTATTCAATAATATTTATTCCGCTATAATTAGAACAATCTTGTCTGTTTTCTTTTTTACATATAGGGTATATTTTGGCGATTTACCATTCTTCGGGTATATATATCCAAATTTCCAACATATATTTATAAAATTTAGTAGACGAATCTTTAGAGAAAATTTTGCATATTTAATTAATTCTGTGTTCATATTATTTATTATTTATTTATTTATTTATTTTACCTGCTGGAGTTAAGACAAGGTCTTCTCTTCCACTTCATCAGGATTAAATTATACATAATCATGATAAATGATACATAATATATAATTATCAGTGCCCGGTGTCTTTTTGTTATGGAAATGATTAATATAAGTTGTTAATTCCTCTATGGTTATTAAATCTACGTGTTCATCTGTTTGTATTTTTATTATATTTTGACGTGTAACCTCGCATTTTATCTTTAATGTTATCCGCATGGTAACCAGATTTGTTCTGCCTGTCAGAGATTCCTATGACTCTTTTGAGCGATTTGGGGTCATGAGGCGTCCCTAAGGCGACCAGTACAACAATGTCTGCTCTGTGGCTAAGTGGAGCACACTATATCATAATCTTCCTGTGACATGTGCATATCTTCTCTAAGCCATTTTAGTTTTCGTTTTGCTCTTAAACAAAATGTAACAGTAGTAATGCAAGTATGATTAAGATAACGGCTTAACACAACTAACATTTTGTCATCTCCAACAATATTGCATCCGTGAGTCCTAATAATATTCGTGTTCGTAGGTATTAAATCTAATGAAACATATCATCATCATCAACAACGACGATTAAGCCCAATGGCCTGTTCCGATCTCATTATAGGTCGAATTGGTCCTTCCATCCTTTCAATGGTCTTCCCAACATTCTTCTCCATTTTGGTTTATAATTATACATTCTTCTTGGTAAGCGCTGTTCATTCATTCGTAATACGTGCTGAAGATAAGCATTTTGGTAAAATTGTATTCTTTCACAGAGATTAAATATATTAAGTTCTGTTCATATATCTTCGTTTTTCTTTTTATCGGTCCTTTGGTATCCTGCCATTGCTCTCAACATCTTCATTTCAGCTAAATCTAATGATTAGATTATTAATTTTGTGTAACTCGACAAAGAGCGTAAACTGATGTTCCATACCGCAAGATGGAATGGGACCACAAATTTAAAGAAATATTATTGGAAAATTTATTAAACATAGGCTCAATTCTGGAAATGCATGCTATTAGGTATGCGTTACAGGGACTCTTGACGTCCCAAATCCTTTCAAAAAACGTTAAACTTAAAATGTATAAAACTATTATTCTACCAGTTATATTATATGGATGTGAAACATGGACTCTTACTCTAAGAGAAGAAAGGAGAATACGAGTATTTGATAATAAAGTTCTTAAAAATGCTTGGAGCAAAGAGAGATAAACAGATAGGTGAATGGAGAAGAATTACATAACAGTGAACTACGTGGTCTTTATAGGAAGTCAGATAAGTTATAATAAGAACAGTTAAGTCTCGTAGACTGCAATGGGCAGGACGTGTGGCACGAATGAGGAATGAAATACATGCATGGAAGCTTCTTGTAGGAAAAACAGAGGGAAACGCCCAGGTGAAAGACCAAGAATGAGTTTGGAGAATAACATTAACTATGATTTGAGGGAAGTAGATTATACAGGGAATCAATGGAAAACATTACCTCAGGATAGGGATGTATAGAGAACTTATGTCCGAGCGGCCATGAACCTACGGGTTCGATAATGCCAATGAGTTAGTTAGTTAGATATTGGAAAATTTATAGGAATAAATCTATATTGATTTAGACCTATAAAGTTGTAAATAAATTTTAGATTGTTAGTAATATAATTTGATCGTTGAGAACCTTTATTATGTCAGTAAGCACAGACCTGCCCCTCATTGTTAACATTCATCATCATCATCATCATTACAACAGCCCAAATTAGGTCTCGTCTTCTTGCAGGACATATCTCCTTCTCTGTCATGGATGACCTTCCACCAGTTGCAAATGCCGAGCTTCCTCGTATCCTCAACAGTATTTCCAACCAGCTGACCTCTTGTTATCTGGGTTTATCCTTGTTTATCATTACGCCCATTATCCAAGTGTTCTGGACAAAAACACCTTATGTAAATACAATTTGTAAATATAATAATAGTAATAATAATAATAATAATAATAATAATAATAATAATAATAATAATAATAATAATAATCATCGTCATCATCATCATAATCATAATAATAATCATAATAATAATAATAATAATAATAATAATAATAAATGATAATGTTGATTTAGATTTAATATTAGACTATGAAATATAGCCTATATGTTGTAAATATTTTAGTATAAGTTTGAAATATAATTTTAGTATTTTAATGTAATAATGTAATGCAAGTCAGAACACACTATACATTATTTTTTTCGCATTTTTTTTCAATTTACGTAACAGCTTTCAGTATACAAAATTTGATAATATTAAGCAAACTTTTAGTGCTGAACATTTGCCTCTGACCAAAAGTTATTAACATTTCATGCCCAGATTTGAATAGCGACGCTAATGATCTGAGACATTAAAAAGCGTCGTTACATAAAATGTAATTAACATTCCTATGTTACTAAATTAATATGATCTGATTGCTTTATTTCAGGTAACAGCGTGACATTCTCTTCTCGAAGCTATGTCAGTAGAAAAAGAGGACGATCACAACTATGTACAGTATGTAGCCAATTTAAAGGTAAGAACAAATTATATATATCTATACATTGCTTCTATTTAACTCCTTTAATTCGAATTTTTGGCGGTTTCGTGGCGCAAGCGGTTAGACGCTCGCCTCTCACCGCTGTGGTTCCGAGATCGACTGTCACGGTCACTCCATGTGGGTTTCGATGTAGATTAAACGGAGCTTGGACAAGTTTTTCTCGGGGTTTTCTCCCCTGCCAGAATTTAATTCCACCATTTCTCCACACTCATCTCATCCATTTCGTTTCATTTCGTTCATCTGTCTCCGTGATGGTGCGTCAGGCGTGGTCGACCGGCACCCTTGTCATTCACAAACTTCTTTATAGGGACTTCATCTCATCTCATCCCTCGAAACAACCCTGAGTTGGACACGAGTTGAGGATATTTATTTATAATTCAAAAGTTTTATTATATGTATACAAATCAAAAGTCTCCTCGTTTCATGCAGAACGAACCCATCAGAATACCCATTTGAAATATTTGTACTTACACAAATTTCTGACTTTTTAGGACAAGTAGTAATTGGATTCCGCACAGTCGAAAGAACGAAACAGAATAATATTCTCTGGAGGACAGGTTAACTAATGTCCCCACTTTATTTGGGTAAGGATACATAGAAAATCTTTATGGATGTAAAAATATTATCTTGGCCTATTACAAATGACAATACTCACACGATTCAAATTGAACTTTCCAGTCTATCAGCTTAAATACTTATTAAAATTTCTATATGGCTTTCACTGGCCTAGATTATTAATATGTATGATTAACATGTCTTAATCTCCCTTATATATATATAACATTATAGCCGATCACAAGGTCCAGTATTAATGCAACTTATATTACGAGCAATATAAATACACTTAAAATTTCAAGCAATGAAAAGGGAAAATAATACACTTTATTTTTACAGCGAAGATCATCCAACTAATATTAATAACGATTATATAAAACATTCAGATTTGTTATTTTTTTATAAATTCATAAAAAATAATCCCAGGAAACTATTGAATATACAGTGTGATTATAAAGTCTCAGTACATTTTAAAGAAATCGCTTACATATCGTATTTCTGTTATAGCCATTCGAAAGATACAAATATGTTCACCATTAAAGAGCGGATAGAAATTGTTGCTGCGCGTTTAAGAGGCCAGTCGTACGAGGAAGTTAGAGACAGATTCCAAAGGAAACCATCACGGGAGACGTGTATCTTGATGTGTTGCAACTTTTCTTACAGCCACAGTTAAAGCAAGATGATATCATTGATACAATGGTGTTGCAACAAGATGGAGCACCAACATACTTTGCTCTGGCTATACGCGGGTGTCTCAATGACAGGTTTCCCAAAAGGTGGATTGGAAGGACATCTCCTCGTATCTGGGCACCTCGTTCACCAGACCTCGCACCCCTGGACTTTTTTGCTTGGCGGTTTATCAAGCAACAGGTGTACAGAACCAAGTTTCCTAATCTGCAAGTGCTGAAAGAAGGCATATGCCAAGCGAGTGAAACGATTACAGAGGAATATGTTGGTGCATGTTTTCCGGGCGACGGTGCGACGTTGGGAGACATATTTTGAGATTGATGGAGGTTATGTTGAACACTAACTTGATAGTAGAAACTACCTTATAATTTTTGTTTTATTTGCGCTATGTTATCCACAAAATGTACTGGGACTTTATAATCACACTGTAGATATTGAGGAGTATGAAAACAAAGTAGATGTTCTACATTCAAGATAATCAATTAGTGTTTTTAATTTAATGGTTTTATTATCGTCTGTTTTTGCTTGAAGATAATATCAACTTCATAGGGTGACCACTTATTCATGGGATATTTTAACAGGGTTGTGCTTTTCTGCCGTTCATATCTATGACTCTGGGACCAATTACTTTTTTCTCCCTCTTCCAAGAAAATATTACTTGCTCGAAATTATAATTACGTACTAGTATTTTAATCTTCGAGACATACGTTTTTCCCTTAGACAACGTAACAGACTTTTTTTGTTTTGTTTTAACAACTTCATTGATTTCAATTTCGAATATATGCTATGAAAAAATTAAGTCTAAGATTTCAAACGTTATTTTATTGCACAGATATGAAAGTTTTCTCTTCTAGTAAAAGTCATTTGCATAGTTCGTTTCTATAGCATAGTACAATTTGGTCATGGATATACTTCTATATTTTAAGATTGTAAACTTTTTTTTTCTCTAATGACAAGTTACTTACACAATCGCCATTATTCACTTACCCCGTGCTTCCCAGTAGTGATCTATTTCATTGGATGATTTGGCATTATGGAGCTTTTAGTATATTGTCTTCCCATTATTTCGTGTAAGTTCCACAGTGTGCAATATGGATGAGGTTGTATTTATATTATTCATAGGTAATGTACCAAACAATCGTCGCCAATTAAAAGTTGAAACTCATCGATTGTTCTGGAGTGGGCCTGGTACTTAGGAAAATTTTTGGACCAAAGAGAGATGAACAGACAGGTGAATGGAGAAGACTGCATAACAGTGAACTACATGGTCTTTATAGGAAGTCAGATATAATAAGAACAGTTAAGTCTCGGATACTGCGAGGGCACGACATGTGGCAAGCATGGGGAATGAAAGATGTGCTTGGAATCTTCTTGTAGGAAAACCAGTTGGTAGACCAAGAATGAGGTGGGAGAATAACATTAGCTATGATTTGAGGGAAGTAGATTATACAGGGAATGATTGGAAAGCATCAGCTCAGGATAGGGATGTATGGAGAGCTTATGTCCGTGCGGCCATGAACCTAAGGGTTCCGCAGTGCCAGTGAGTTAGTAATGCTAGTGTATATTAGTAATTTCTGTAGACAATTTATTGCGAAATATCTGATAAATAAAAATGAACTTCCGAAAATTTGTGGTATTAATTATAATTCAATAAACAAGTAATGCTGGCAAATTTGTGGACATTCGAAACATTAATGGTAGGTCCTACATATTTTTTTAATTACTTACCTTGTAAGGTAAGAAAAAAAAACTTCTTGTTTGGAAGTCAAATATATAAACAATATAGAACGGAAACCCACTAAATCTCAGGTCACTTGGGACAAATAATTTAATAACTAACTAACTCGTTGGCACTGTTGAACCCGTAGGTTCATGGCTGTTCTTCACCAGTTATAATATGTGGATGCAAAACATGGACTCTTACTTTAAGGAAGAAGAAAATATTACGAGTATTTGACAATAAAGTTCTTGAGAAAATGTTTGACCCAAGGAAAGAGAGATGTATCGACAAGCGAATGGAGAATATTAAAGTAAATTCTTATCCCTTAAAATAATATTCTTCCACATGATCCATGTTTCTCTGTATAAACCTTAAACACGATCATAAAGTTAAAGGGAAGTAAAGAACAAACTACTATCTGCCACGCCTTCCAATTAAAGACCACGGACAATTAGTGAAAATCAAGTTATTGCTAAACTTATTTTTCTAAAGTGGTGTCGTCCATAGGCCATGTACTCGTTTCCATTACATTAATCATGTGGGATATTACTGGAGGTAAGTTTCCATAAAAAACATGAACAGGTTTCCATTTTGTCCGCTAAGGGGCGCTGATGTTGCAATGTAAAGCGGTTTCTGGTGGGTGCAAGTGGCGCTAACCTAATTAAACGACTCCAGGCTATCGCATTCTTAATCTCTGCTTGTGAAACTGCTATATTGATGTGCAGATTAGATTCCATCGGGTGTCACATAGTTATCGCCAGTTTTGTAGCTTTCTACAAGGTCGGAGAATGTACAATTTTTTTAACGAACAAATTCGGATTTGATAGGCGTTGCAAATAATAGGTGAGGCTGCAGATTTCAAGCTATGAAACTTTATGTCGAAGTAATCATTCACATCTTTATAAACTTTTGGCGCCGTGAGAGGCGTATAAGTAGACAACAACTTTTTTGTCCACGGTGATTTATACAGGACGATCATCCTTGCTATAGTTTCCTCGTTCTGAGTTTAGTCTCTCTCTCTCTCTCTCTCTCTCTCTCTCTCTCTCTCCCTCTCTCTCTTTCTCTTTCATTCTCTCTCTTTCTCTTCCTTTCTCTATCTTTCTCTCTCACCTTCTCTTTATCTCTTTCTCTCCTTCTCTTTGTCTTTCTCTTTTTCTCTCTTTCTCTTTCTATCTTTTTCTTTCTCGTTCTCTCTCTTTTACTATCTCTCTTTCTCTCTCTTTCTCTTTTTCTCTCTTTCTCTTTCCCTCCCTCTCTCTGCCTCTCTCCCCCTCTCTCTCTCTCTTTATTTATTTCTCTCTCTCTTTAACTCTCTCGTTCTCTCTCTCTTTCTCTATATATTCTCTCTCTTTCTTTCTTTCTCTCTCTCTTTCTCTCTATATATTCTCTCTCTTTCTTTCTTTCTCTCTCTCTTTCTCTCTATATATTCTCTCTCTTTCTTTCTTTCTCTCTCTCTCTTCTCTCTCTTCCTCTCTTTCTCTCTCTACTCTTCCTCTCTCTTCTCTCTCTTCCTCTCTTTCTCTCTCTCTCTCTCTCTCTCTCTCTCTCCTTCTTCTCTCTTCTCCTCTCTCTCTCTCTTCCGTCTCTCCTCCTCCTCTTCTCTTCCTCTCTCTCTTCCTCTCTCTCTTCCTCTCTCTCTCTTCCTCTCTCTCTCTTCCTCTCTCTCTTCCTCTCTCGCTTTCTTCCGCTCTCGCTTTCTTTCTCTCTCTTTCTCTCTCTCTGTCTCTGCCTCTCTCTCTGTCTCTCTCTTTCTGTGTGTGTGTGCCTTATAAGTTTAATTTCTCCTTCTGTAGATACTTTTACACGTCTCGCGTGTCCCGGGCCTTACAGGGTCATGGGTGATTAACTAGCTATGGACCAAATATAGTACTGGAGGATCCACTGAAGGTCGAGCTTAGCTCCGAGACAGTATGAATATTTAAGACAAGTCGCACCTCTCACTCGTACAGTCATAATCAATAAGGCGCTATGCTAAGGGTGATTATGATGACCAGATGGTGTTGGGGGATTTTAAGCGCCTTAGTGTTTCCTGCAATTGTCTTACATGCAGTAGGGGGGGAACTAAAAATGTTACACTCGAAACTTGTCCTGACCGGAGATCGAACTCGGGTTCTCAATGACGGTGCACAATTTTGTTTCTTGTTTTTTTTAAGGATAAATTGGACGGCATTGTGGATCAACTGGCTATACTCCATTGTGTAAGTTTCGAGAAAAGTACGTTTAAAGTTTAAGCCAATGTTCACTATTTATTGTAGCGCCAAACTAACAATACTCCAATACTGGGTATTGCAAATTATTTTCCTTGTTTGACAGTTATGCATCAAAATTTAAGAGCGGCAACATTTGGCGCTTAGCTGCATGATGCAAAATTTGGATTAGCATTTATGAATATCTGGTTTCATAGCCGTTTGTTGTAAAACAGTCTCTGGCGGGACTGATGGCGTTTACAAGTTTCTTTAATAATAAGGTTATATGTATTGACGTAGACTTTCACGGCCAGAGTTGCTATGAAGATTTTCGGGCTGTAGGCCGTGGTCGTGGGGCGAAACGTCGGGGAACTACAAGCCTCACGACCACGGCCTACAGCCCGAAAATCTTCTTCAAGATCATCATAATAAGGTTATAGTTAAAGATCAATCGCTAAAAGTGCGTGTCACCTACTCCATGAGTCAATGCAACAGATGTCAAGATATCATTTTTTAATGACGCTTAGCCGGTTGATGCACAACGTCGTCCAATTACATAAGTTATAATCACAATTGTAGTATAAATGTAAAAATAACGTAAAGTGTGATAAAATTAAGCAGATAAATAACCTATATACCGGTAGAGAATTTATATGAAAACACTCAAAGGTGAATGACATATCTTATACAATTTCATTTTTTAAAGATATTGTGATAATTTTGGAATGCTTTTGTGTACAAGTTCGCTGATTTTTAAAAATAATATGAAACGATGGACCTCTGGGTATCGTTTTTGCTAGTGAGGTGGTTGATTAGTTAGTTATAAAATTAATATAAAATTATAGAATATTCACCTGGAAGGTCCGCTCCTCAACTTAATTATCATTTAACTGTAGCGCTTTCGGGACTTGTCCCATCATCGGCAGGATTCAAAACTGGTGTTTCACTGAAAGTCCCGAAAGCGCTACAGTTAAATGATAATTAAGTTGAGGAGACGGACCTTCCAGGTGAATATTCTATAATTTTATATTAATTTTGAATAAACCTCAACGGAACACATCATGAATCTTATAAAAGTTAGTTATAAAATGTTAATTATAGTGAAATTCCAGCCGATTATTTTAATGAAGACTGAAGATATCCATAAAAAACACTAAGATTGGCCGAAGATTTATTTGCGAGTTTACTGTTATGTTTTTTTGATGATTATGTATGTATAGTCAAGAAGCTTAGGGCCAAAAGGTCCCCGAAAATCATCCGGCTATCATAATCATCTTTATCATTATCATAATCATCCTTCACCGTTTGGAAAGCAACGGGAAGCTACCACACCTGCAATTCCCTAGTAAAGCTGCAAAGGATAACATGAAAATGCTATGATTGCAGTGAAAGACCTGCCCTTGGGCAGAATTACTATGTATATATCTGTTAATACATGTATGTAATTGATTATTACTGTAATATTTACCAATATATTTTTTTAAAATAAATTCATTGATTTAATGCTTCTAGAATCTCGAAAACAAGTCTCAAAATCTACCTACTGAGCTAAATCACTCAAGTTTGTTTCTTTTAAATGTATTGTTTTTTAGTTGTTAAGGTGACCGTTAATAGCTTATGGACTTCAGACTATTTACACCCTAATTGATACATATAGAGGTTAAATTTTTTCTCACTCTATAAACAAATCAATATCACTGTGTTTGGTTTAGTCATTATTTTTAGAAAACTATGATTCTTCTCATATGTTTCACTTCATTTTTAACTCTTAATCATCGTGAACACTTAATAGAAACCTGCCAAATTTATCCCTCAATTTTTTTATAAAAATGTAAAAAATAACTGATAGATACATACATTAATATTACTTTATGCTCAGAAATGAATTAAATGTATTGGCAGGGATGGCCATGGCATAGGAATCAGTCGAAATCCTTTAATTTAACTTCACAAATGTTTACACAACTTTTCCAAGTCTTCTTTGTATCTTTCACAATACTTCACTACATACACGCACACACAAAATTTCTGCCATAGGAGTGTCTTATTCACAGTTTATTTTATAAATCAGTTTTTCAAACTAGCTGACGTTTTCATTTAAAACATTTTCTTGTCTACGCATTTAGGTCACTTTCACTCGTCCAAAACGTAGACATGACTGAGCGGTCAAAACCTTGCAACCCCTTTTATATGTGAATATTGGAATTATCTGGAATCTAGTCACGTCCTCTCTCAAATAGAAGCCTCGAGAGGCAGATTTTTTGTGGCACAAGTCCTAAATTCAATTCATATTGCCTTATAAGACGGAATCCGTGTCTTGCTGCCGCTCGCGAAATTTAAAGGCGGTAATTTGAGCAACGGATCAACAATGCATCATAATATTAATAAAATTATATTTGACATGGTCCCGTACCGTAGCCTAGCGGTAAGCGAGATGCCTTAGCCCACAGATACGGGACTTGCGCTGGTTCGAATACATTTTCTTATAGAATTTCAGTCAGAATAGGGCCGGTGCCAACCCAGCATCGTAAAGAATTTGAATAGCTACATTAAGAAGCTGCTCCAAGTTCAAATAACTAATTATAACAGCTGGGGGACCCGACGTTCTGACCTTACACTGGCAGGATGATCGTCTACCTCTGTGATTAACACATGTATAGATATGAGGTCATAGCCAGCTGGTAGGTCAAGGATCTTCTAGGCCATGTCTCGCCATGGAGTTTGTTTGTTTGACATGATTCCATTTCAAGTTTGAAGAGGTTATGAAGGCCCATAGAAGGCAGTGGACGCATCAATCTAGCTTCAGCTGAATTTATCCCCCGGAAACATCCCAATATTATTTTCTAGGAAACTTGGTGGATTTTACGATCAGTCTGAACACGAAGGAATGAAGTCCAACCTTTTGCTGGAATGTCATTCTGTTAGTTAAGCGACTAGCGCCTGGCGTACCTGGCTAACTTATTTTTATTACATTCGTGTACAAAAGGTAGATCTTTTCGAGATTCTTTAAGACACGTGACGCGATTTTTATATACATCATGTGCATGCGCCAACAAACGCGAAGCGATTTACACTATGGAATCATGAAATGCAGCCAACATATACACGATATTTAACGAACCTAAAAGCTAACCTAACACAATTTAAGTACTCTAATCTGTGAAAGACCAACGTAAAAGCTAACCTAACGCAATTTAAGTACTCTAACCTGTGAAATACCAACCTAAAAGCTAACCTAAGGCAATTTAAATACTCTTACCTGTGAAGTACCAACCTAAAAGCTAACCTAAGGCAATTTAAGCACTCTAACCTGTGAAAGAATGCAACGAAAATTAATAGTCAGTTCTGAAATTCTGAAGTAGGTCTATATGTGTACAGTTAATTACGTTGGCTGCACCCAGAAACACGACTTTATCTTTCTTGCTTAGAATATTCGTTAAGATCAATATGGCTGCCACGTCTTCATGCTACGTATGTAGTTAAAGGAAAGAATAGAAAGAAAAAATATATTGAAATAATCGTTAGAAAAAAGGTAAAAATCATTGTAAATGGTGGGAAATAATTTGAAAAAAATGGAACCCTAAGAATAAAATTCGTCAGGAGTTTAAGAAGGAATTAAAAAAGACGCGTCACATGTAAAGAATAGGCGACCTTTTTACTAATACTGAAAACTAAACGCTTGATTTGAAGGTAACTTTGAAGGATCGTGAGGATTTACGAATGAATTATGAAGTCTCCTGTTACATGGAGAACATTTGCATATGGAAGCGGCCACCTACAGCAAGAAGCTGTGACTGATGGCACATCCACAGATCTGACTACCGTGCGGCCTACGCTCTTTGCTCTTATCTGACAAGTTAATGCTCTCTGCCAATATACTTTACAAGTTAAAATATATACCAGATTATATTTTATTTGTTTAATACACCTCCAAGCTGTCTTGTTCTCTCTTGCATCTTCAGTGGATATACATTTACTACGAGATACGCTGTTAACTATTAGAATTATCAGATAAATGCCCAAATTATGAAATTTTCAGAAAATCTTCTTGGACATAACTAATTGTATACTGTGAATGACACCCCAGAGGCAAGGAGTGAAAATTACTTAATTTAAGCTTCATAGTAAATTCTCATAAGTAATTCCACGAGTGATTTCCAAATTATCGATAAATTGGAAATAAAGAGTGGCATTTGTTAGGACTATTTAACGAATAAAATTAAGCTGTTTGCTCACAAATCATTATTTAACTATAGTTATTTTAAAATATTTATATATTTAATGTAAACGGCGATGTTTGAAAACAAATGAGAAACGATTGGTACGCTTCATTTCCTTCCTTTATTCATCACTGCAACCAGATCATAATATTATTTATTGCCAAAGGATCGGAATATTGTAAGAATGCACCCTAGTGGAGAAATTTATAACCAACGTTATAGGTATTAATTAATTTGATGTCCTATGATGTAAATATGTAAATTATATTTTTCTGCAACATCATTTGCAGGAAAATAATTCGTTTAAGAAAGTTCAAACAGCGTTTTCTTTTTTTCTTTTTTGTGGTATAATCAATTGTTTCAAGTGTTTTTATATTATCTATCGCATGCGCTTTCTGCTGACATTCATGCACTATATGTACAATCTGGTAGCCGTATTTCTTGGAGGGTCAGTCACTGCAAGATAATGCTATGACATATTCAGAATGTTAAAAGGAGGTGCTTTCTTTATTATGATAAACTTTAGTTGGTAAATTTTAGGCGAAACACGACTGTGATTGGTTGTAAATAAAAAATAATTGAAATGTGATTGGTCATTGACTCCTATTTGGGGCATGAGTTAAATAGTCATAGTAATTATGGATTGCTTACGGTGGACTAGTGATTACCTTTCTTGCCTCTGGTCCCGACGGTCACGGGTTTAAACCCAATCGGGGACGATTAATGTTTTAGGATGGAAAAATCCAAGAGCAAGTCCTCCTGGAGGGACTTCAAGCCATAGGTCCCGAGTTTCCAGGCTCATAAAAATAACCTTAAGCCTGAATAAAGAGGTATCTTAGCAAAATTTACTGACCTTCATCATCCTAGTAATACTTTATTTGCCTACTAAATGTACCATTGGATCAGTATGTAGACCGCATACTATTCATGACAACTGGAGGGAAATAAGCGTAACTAATTTACTTGGTCTAGTAACTCCCAACACAGGAGAGGCTATGGCCCAACATTGGGCTCTTAGGCCATTGTAATAGTAGTAATCGTAGATTATCTTCTACTTCCCCCAAGAATCTTGCTAGCATTTACTCGCGGCTGTAGTGAAAATGCTCATAGAATTACTTCGAGGTGGGTTGAAGAGGTTTTAGGAATAATAAATAATTTTGAGGCTCCTGCGTCTCTTATAAGGATTTATCGCCTTAATCAACTAAGCTTCGGCGTGCAACAGTAACAGTTATAATAATAATAATAATAATAATAATAATAATAATAATAATAATAATAATAATAATAATAATAATAATAATAACAATAATAGTGCATTCTGGAATTTAGGTAATTTGTTGACCTGTTTCGGCCTCAATAGAAACACCATCCAAATACCTTTTGAGTGAACGTCCAGGTCTTCTTCCTGCAGGTTAAACTGCTTGGATATTCTGAGATCCTATATTCCACAAACATGTTGTATCATCTTGATTTATAATCGGAATTTTTTAAGGTTTCTTGAGTAATTATTCTAAGATGTCTCTTTTTTTAATGGTCTAGTAGTGTGTATCCTGCAGTCTTTCGAAAATGTCTCATTTCGACAGATCTAAGTCTCTGTATACATCATTCCGTTTCAATGTCCAATATTATTATTATACGTCAAATATATATATATATATATATATATATATATATATATACAATGTAATTATCATTAATAATAATAATTTTAAGGCTTCTACCGCCTTTATAATGCACTTTAGGATTTGAATAGAAGGAATTTCAACGTCCTTTAGCATTAAGTCTTATTTTGTATTGTGGAAATGATATGCTATTCACAGTTGGTTGAAAAGGTCTTATTTACAAAAATAAAATATGATAAAGTGATATTTCATAATTGTTGTAGGCTACAGGCGTATCATATGTTTGTCGATTATTTTTGTGCCATTCTGACACTTCATCAACAACATAATATGTTCTCATATCTTAATCAAGTATTACTTTTGAACGTAAATGTACGTTGTTCTATTCATTTCAATGAAATGTTATCAAATATAGCAAGTAATATGAGTCAGAGAGGAAGGTGAGCTAAAGGCGGGATTCGAGGCTCGGACTTGTGATTGTATCTCATATAAGGCAGGTCATGGCTTGAGAACGTGACGTGCCTTGCAACTGTATAACTTGCTCCTCCATATATCATTTATATTTTATGGCCTCATCATTTATATTTGTCCAGTACACCAGAAATTCATAAACTGCAAGGTAACCCCTCAGTCCCAATGCTGTACTGACATCATTATCATTATGTTCCTTCTCTAGAAAACATTATTTACAATCAATATTACATGAACTTTCTGGGTGCAAGGCGACACAAGTAACAGTGATGTGTTGCTGGGTCTCAACAAGGCAACATCGCGGGCGGAGAAGTCAAACTTACTTATTTACTTACTCACTGGCACTATCGAACCCGTAGGTTCATGGCCGCGCGGACATAAGCTCTCCATACATCCCTATCCTGAGCTAATGCTTTCCAATCATTCCCTGTATAATCTACTTCCCTCAAATCATAGTAAATGTTATTCTCCACCTCATTCTTGGTCTACCAACTGGGCGTTTTCCCTCTGGCTTTCCTACAAGAAGCTTCCATGCAAGTCTTTCATTCCCCATACGTGCAACATGTCCTGCCCATCGCAGTCTACGAGACTTAACTGTTCTTATTATATCTGGCTTCCTATAAAGACTATGTAGTTCATTGCTATGTAAGTCTTCTCCATTCACCTGTTTGTTCATCTCTCTTTGGTCCAAACATTTTCCTAAGTACTTTATTCTCAAATACTTGTAATCTCCTTTCCTCCCTTAAAGTAAGAGTCCATGTTTCGCACCCATATAGGCCTATTATAACTGGTAGAATAACAGTTTTATATATTTTCAGTTTAACGTATTTTTAAAGGAGTTGGGGCATCAAGAGTCTGTGCAATGCAGAATAGCACGCATTTCCAGAATTGAGCCTATGCTTAATTTCTTTGTGCATCTCATTCCTATTTGTGATTATTGTTCCTAGGTATTTGAATTCAGCCACTTCTATTGGTGTTTATTTAATAGTCCCTCCTCATATGGCATGAAATAATCAACTCACTTTAACATTCAAGCCCCATGTGTGCTTATGTAGTGTTAACGGAATTACCCTTATCCTTTACAAATGTTATAAATAATTTCACAAAATAGATTCGAAAACAACGGCTTCAGAAGCGGAAGAAGAATATTGTTCTCAACGATAAAGAAGACGGTAGATGAAACCTGCAAGACAAGGGGTAGATGGGACTCCAAAGCTTTGATTAGCAACCCGTCTAGGAGAACGAAACTCCGAAATAAATCCCCGATCCACTAGGGAATGTGGTTGTGCGTCTGGGCTGGTAACCCGACCACGTAAAAAATTCCAAACTCATCTCTCTCACAGTGTTCAGCCGGACCGATTTAATGGACAAAACAAGCAGAGATACTAGATTGAAGTTTTATAAAACATTGGCAGTTCCTGCATTACTTTATGGGCGTGAAACTTGGGTAAAACTAAAAAATACAAAGTAGAATACAAAGCATAGAAATGAACTTCCTTAGAAGAACAAGGCTGCACAAGAATGGATTGGTTAAAGAATAAAGATATAAGAACAGAGTTAAATATATATCCATTAAATGATAAAATCAAATAATATAGAGAAAAATGGTTTAGACATGTAGAAAGAATGAACATACAAGATTATCAAAAGCAGCATTTAACTACAAGCCAAGAGGTTCAAGGAATGTAGGAAGGCTAGTGAAAAGATGGGCAGAACAACTGTGAGGCGGAACAGACATTTTGCCTAGCCCGTGAAGTGAATAAGAAGAAGAAAATTCGGGAACATAATCACATACATTTACAAACTTCAATGTTGTTGTGTTTATGGCGTAATTAAAAGGTGTATTTGTGAAAGCGAGTATCTTCTTAATCAGCGATTAGGCTCTCAAGTCTGTTCCGACTTGACATATTCTCCAGCCAACGTTTCTGCAGTCTTCCCAAATCTCTCCTTCCTTCAGGTTTATGATAAAAAATTCTTATACGAATACGACTATAGCTCATTTTTTCTAATACTCGACCGAGTTAACTTTTTAGCCGGTGAGGAAAAGCGACGGCGCTAGTGGTGAAGGTGGGGAAAGTGTCTCCTTCCACCGTTGATACAAGAGAATGACTGGGCAATCAGTGGCAAAATATAGCGGTAGACCTACTTGAAATAGGAGATGAAGTTAATGAAAGATCTTCGGAGTTTGTATGACTACGGGTTTCTGGATAATGTGATGTACAGAGAAATTAAATCAACACTGATTTCCAACAACTGTCTGACAGGCTTAAATGTTTATATACTATGAATATAGGGTCTAACTTTCGCACTTGACATTGTCACTAACAACTGACTATACACGGCTGACGGAAAATAAATACCGTCACTGCAACTTAAGACAACCAACCGCTACTCACACTTACCACATTATTTTAGTTCGCAGTTTTTCCGCATTGAATCTTAACGTCGTCGAGTAATAGGTGTTCAATCCATTGATCTCTGTAATGATGAATCCCTTTCTCTAATGATAATACATTTAATTGTTTTCTTATATCCTCATTTTTAACTTTATCTAACCTAGTACAATCCTGAACTGAACTCAAAAACCTCATTTTTGTAGCCTGCAATTTGTTATTGTCATTTCATGTCATCTTACTCCACGAAGTGCCTGTAACGCATGTGGAGAACATTTGAATATTACTCAGAAGTTTCACAGGAATAGACCGGACGGACAAAATCGAAGACGACTTGGCGCTAACACGGACAAAAGGTTAGGAATATCAGAACATCTCTTATCTATGGATGTGAAACCTGGACATTAACAAAGGCAGATAGTAAACAAATAGAGGCTGCAGAAAGGAAGATGTTGAGAGCAATAGCAGGATACCAAAGGACCGATAAAAAGAAAAACGAAGATATAAGAACAGAACTTAATATATTTAATCTCTGTGAAAGAATAAAATATTATCAAAATGCTTATCTTCAGCGCGTATTATGAATGAATGAACAGCGCATACCAAGAAGAATGTATAATTATAAACCAAAAGGGAGAAGATTGTTGGGAAGACCATTGAAGAGATGGTAGGACCAATTCGACCTATAATGAGATCGGAACAGGTCATTAGGCTTAATCCTTGTTGATGATGATGAATATCAGAACAATTAGTTTTGGGAACATGGAATGTCAGAGGACTAGCCTGCAAAGATTTGGAGTTGATAAAAGAAATAGAACAATGAAAAGTGAAGGTTGTTGTGAAAGCGAGTATATTAATAAAAATATATTAGAGTTATAAGGAATGAGGTAATATTTTGAAACAAATATGGACATTAGATAAAAAAGATGGCCTTATAACTGTGGGTTGTCTGAGGAACCTTGCATGAGAGTGTGTAATACTGTAAATAATAATACTATTATAACGTAATGTGAGATGTATATGATAGAATGGTGACAAGGTAAACTGCAGAGTCCCTAAAGGATTGATTCATATTCAGATAAGCTAATGAATGCGATGATATTATTTGTGGCACTGCCTATAAATTATATGCCGTACATTAGCGTTCAAAATGTATGCACACACTTAGGAAATTAAAAAAAAAAAGACTAATATTCACCGCCTTTTTTCTGCACAAATGTTATCGCAGTCCTATGAATGCATACGTATAAATAAAATTTCAATACTTGAAAGTATTTTCGAAATGGAGAGTGCTTTGAGTTATTGAGCATTCCATTTATAGAAAATGCACAATATATAATGAAGACATAACTGCACGAATAACGTAATTACGTTATGGTGAAATAAAACATTTCTTACCTCTTCTCATATAAATCTTCTAAGTACTGAGGAGAGGTAAGAAACATTACTGAAGATGAGACCGTTATGGTCTCGAAATCGCGATCTACTTAGGAGATTTATATGAGGAGAGGTAAGAAACATTTAATTTCATCATAAATTAAACCTCATAGTGATTAATTCTTATAAAAGTTAAAAATAAACGTAATTACGTACTCATGTTACGTGAATAACGTAATTATGTTCTCATGTTACGTTATATATGTAGTGGATTAGTGGTTATGCTCCTTGCCTCTGGTCCCGAGGGTCGCGGGTTCAAACCCGGTCGGGGTCGATGGATTTTTTAGGACGGAAAAATCCAAGGAGCAAGTCCTCCGGGAGGGACTTTAAGCTGTGGGTCCCGAGTATGAAGATTTTCAGGCTCGTAAAAAATCCTCAAGCCTAAATGAAAAGGCCTCTAAGCAAAATTTACCGAATTTTCCCGTCCTAGTACTACCTTGGTTTCCTAAATGTCAGTATGAGGCGGAACGCTGACCACGGACCACACAAAATGACATCTATGCGAAAACAAGTGTAAAAAAATTAGTATGGTTCAAATTCTTCCCTGTAGGGGGAGAGCGCCTAAATCTCTGTAAAGGGAAAACATGGGCTTACAATTACAATATATACATATACAGTATTACCATTTTTACGGGGAGGAGAGTGGGGGACCTAATATGCTCTGGGTATAGATTAAGCTCTTTAAAGAATAAATAACTACAAGAGACACATAGACTATAGCGCACACCAATGTCCATAAATAAGACCTAGCATGAAGAGTCGCGTGAATACAGAGAACTACAAGATAAATACAAAGATCTAAGTAACTTTACAAGCAGAGTATCTCCGTGGCTGGGCCCATGATATTCACGGAATTAATTCATGACTTTAGCAGGGTACTTGGCATTTATAATCTATCTCAATGAATATACTAATTGGAGCTAATAAATAATCTACAGTCATGAGTACTTGATGGGGACACTATAAATGATATCAAGCTATTGTTAAACCAAGGTTCAATATATATGTGTGTATATATATATATATTATAAATAACAACAATTAAATTAAATTAAACGTTTTGTTCTAATTTCATTAAATTGTATCAAACTTACAAGAACTATTTAACTCATGCCCCAAATGGGAGTCAATGACCAATCACGTTTCAATGAATTTTGTTTTACAACCAATCACAGTCGTGTTTCACCTCGATAATTATCGAATTTTAATTACCAAAATAAAGAAACACCTCCTTTTTAATATTCTGAACAGGTCAGAGCATTATTTTGTAATGACTGACTCTCTAACAAATACGTTGAATATAGCAAATAATGAACAGATTCCTTCGATCTAAACATTTGGTAAGTGTGTGTTCAATAATTGTGTTTTATATTCTGATTTGTCTGAGTTGTTTCCGAAAAAAATAAATAATAACCTATAATGTTGGTTATAATATACAGTTTGATGTGTTTAATTTTTTTCTCCATTAGGATGCATTCTTACAATATTGCGATCCTATTTGGTAATAAATAGTATGATAAAATTGCAATGATGAAGAAATGAAACATAACCAAACATTTATCTTTTTTTTTTCTTCAAACAACGCCGTTTTTCATTAAATCATCATCATCATCTGCATTCATGGATTAGGTCTGTTGACCCGTTCCTACTTCAGCCCATCTCTTTCTAGGTCTGCCCACATCTCGGGTGCCTTTAGGTTTGTATTTTGTTATTTGTTTTGGATATCTATCTTCATTCATTAAATATATAAACATTTAAAAATAACTATAGTTAAATAATGATTTGTGAGTAAACAGCTTAATTTTATTCGTTAAATAGCCCTAACAAATGCCACTCTTGATTTCCAAATTCTCGATAAATTCACGAGTCACGAAGTGACGATGATAACGTTTTTTGTTGATCCATCTCTGGTTCTTAACAACAGAGTTTAATCTATTAACCCGTACATCCCCATGTGAGAACAAAGGTACTCCCTAGAGGGAGTTTCTTAACCAAGCAAATTCTTTAGTTACGCTTATTTCTCTACAAATGTCAGCTGGGACATGTGGTTAACACATCGCCTCATATAGACATCTAGTAGACAACTGAGGTTGTACCTGGATGGGAAAGGCAGATCTAATTTTGCTCAAATAAACTAATTTAGCGTTGAGGTCATTTTATCAGCCCGAAAATCTTCAGAGTCATGGCCATCGGCTTGGATTTTTTCCAACCTCGAGATCAGACGCAAGGAACATAATCCCTAGACCACCGATGCTTATTAATAATTGAATATGAATTTAAAAATAAAATGTCTTCTTCTTCTTCCTTTCATGTGATAGACCAAGTGGTCTGTTACGGTCTCAATCCAACGTTTGTGGGGTCTGCCCAAAGATCTCTTGCCTAGTGGCTGGTAATTTAAGATTTGACGAGGTATTCTTGTTCTGTTCAATCTTCTTACATGAGATTTCCAGTTGTTTCTGTATTTTTGTACATATTCCATGACTGATTCTGTTTGTAATTCTTTGAGAATCTCACAATTCCTAAAGATAAAATGTAAGCATACTAATAACCCTAAAATGTAGGTAGTCTATAATGCACGTAAATTAAAATTAATTTGGTATATATATATAGAAATTAGACCTATGTATTATTTAGAGATATGAATGAATAAGTCTACGTTAGTGTGTGTGCATTTATGTTGAAATTAGTTAAAGTGGACATTATTCAAAGAGCAAGAAAAAATCAGACTATCTCTTCATATTATACCTATATAACCCTTTTGGGAAAATATCATTATAGGAAGGTCTACGCGTACAGGATGTGGGAGTATAATATTTGGATGGATCATAGGAAACCATATGTTATTAATCAGATACAATTGGCTGATATGCCATAATATTTATTCAGTTGCATGATCACTAATTCCTGTTATTATTGGCCTAAACAATGTGTGTATATATATGTCCATAGTAATTCTGCCCGAGTTCAGGTCTTTCACTGCAATCATAGCATTTTCATGCTATGCTTTGCAGCTTTACTAGAGAATTGTAGGTGTGGTAGCTTCCCGTTGCTTTCCACACCGATCAAGGATAATGATGATGGCCATATGATTTCGGGGAGCGTTTGGGCCTTAAAGTTTTCCTGACATTGTTCTTACAGGTGAGGAAAAACCTCGATAAAAACCTCACCCAAAAAAACTGTCCTGACCGGGGATCGAACCCGAGCCCGCTGCTTGACAAGGCAGCACGCTGCCTCGAGACCACAGCGGTGGAATATATATATATATATATATATATATATTCATTACCCTTTTTAAACTGCATTTCCACTTTTCAATATTATGTACAATGCCAAACACTTAACTTGATCAGTAACTGGCGAAGATATTTGGAAATTTTAAACACTTTACTTTACCTTTACATAAAAAGAAACCAAAAATAGACAAAAAAAAAACAATGCCGTTTGAATACACTGATCAAATAGTTCACTTACGGTAATATATTCATAAATATAATAACAACGATTAAAATTAATTAATTCACTGATAACTAATAGATTGTTATTTACAGTGGATGTAAAATGTGATCCTACAGTTAAACATGTTTTTCTAAAAAAAGTCCAAAATATTGCCAATCAACAAATATAATTAGTATAAAATATATTTTTCACATGTTTAGTGGTACATTTAACATTAATATAAAAAGTTGTATTGCCATGCTATATGAGCCATGAAAATAAATATAAAAGTCTAGCCAACTATCTACGAATAATAATTGAGTGTTCTAAATACTCCAAAACATACATGGTACCCACCCCAGCAGTATACAGTTGTGAATATTTTTTTTTTACCTTATTGTTTTACCTTTTTGTTAACTTTCTGTTATTCTCACATATAGACAGAAGGACAAGACACACACCCAGACCCAAGGTGGAGATCAAAAATCCCCTACCCCGCCGGGAATCGAACCCGGGTCGCCGGAGTGGAAGGTAGGGACTCTACCGACTACGCCACGGCGACGGACATAATGAACAAAAACAGTTAAATTTGTCCGAAACAACAGAAGAATCTAAAATTATCAGTTACATTGTGGAGAATACGCTAAATAGGTAAATGACTCCGAAAAGAAGAGAAACAACAGAAGAAGAATCGAAAATTATTGTTTGCTGCATAATAAATTAAAATTAGTATCATACATATCGATTGTCATTCCACAATGCATCATTTCCTAAGTGAAAATGTTATTGTGGAAGAATGGACTGAAGAAATTACTTTGTTAATTGAAGAAAAAAAAAATTGATCAAATTACCCCGTGTAAGATCACTTTTTACGAGTACGCTCACTGCATTTCCAAAACGTATATGAATTCCGTTGGTAATTGCAATGATTTAGGACATACAATGAAGGCATAATGCATTGTTTTTTTCTTGGTTTACATTTCCTCCAGTAAGTGGTGTGTATAAAACGCATTTTATGTTTTCTTAGCTTTCACTTTCAGTACGGAATTTCCAGTTGTTGATCTCTGTCATTGAACAAGGCATTATCTGGAAAAATCCCTAATTCAGCAAGCTTATAAATCTTCCCTTGGCATATTCGTTTCACGTAGCAATAAGACTTGGATTTTCCCTCATTTACTGACCCGTTGTGTAAGTTATACAACTTAATTTAATGAGGAAACAACGACAATATCTTCCTCAGGCTATTTTAAGAAATCTTTACAAAATAACAAGGAAAAATGAACTTAATAATAATAATACTCTTTATTATTGTAGCTTACGTAAAAATTCGCTAAAACGCAGAAAAAAATGAAATAATTAAATAAATAATAAAGTTCTGGGTAAAAATAAATATTTTCAAATTATGAAATGAAAGTAAACACTTTACTCAAACCTGATTAGTGCCAGGTCGAAGAATGAGATTAGATGAAGTCTGTGAAATATACATGGATACCGGACAACCATGTTTGTCGCCCAGCACGGGAGAATATGACAAGAAATTAAAATATAATGGATGAGATAGGCATGGAGAAGTGATTGAATGAAGTTTTCGGTAGGGGAAATCCCAAGAAAACCTGGCCTGGCTCCGATTTGTCAAGCACGAGCCCCGAGACAGGAAGGGCGGGACCCTGGTGGAGGGTACTAATTTTCAATTTATAATAATTCATAATTGGAGACCTGTATTGTGGGTAAATAATAATCGTTAGTTAATCATTGTTTTCTTTCATTTCCTCTATTAAATGCATATTTTTGAACATTACTTTGCCAGAGATATAGTGTATTTCTTTTCCCTATTCGTTTTCAAGTTAATTAAGCCTATACATACCGTAGATAATAGGTAGTACTTTATTTAACATTGCCCTTCAACATCTCAGGCCATTAACGAAACAAATCTGACAAAAGAAAGGGCCGATGTTTTATTTTATTATTATTATTATTATTATTATTATTATTATTATTATTATTATTATTATTATTATTATTATTATTATTATTTTAAGGTTTGATGTTTCTTCTACGTGCTGTAAAGGTACCTAAATATAATCTGAGTTCTTCGTATTTCTTTTGAAGGGAGATTTTTATTTGCAGTACAATCAGTTTTCCTCGTAAATGTAATATTTAAATTTTCTTACCATTACTTTATTATTTTCCCAATTATATTATATGGATGCGAAATATTGACTCTTACTTTCAGGGAAGTGAAAGGATTACGAGCATTTGAGAACAAAGTTCTTAAGAAAATTGTTGTACCAAAGAGAGATGAACAGACAGGCGAATGGAGAAGACTACTAAACAGTGAACTGCATGATCTTTAAAGGAAACCAGATATAATAACAATATATAAGTATCGTATACTGCGATGGAAAGGGCATGCGGCACAAATGGGAAATGAAAGAGGGGCTAGAAAATTCTTGTAGGAAAACCAGAGGGAAAACGCCCAGTTGGTAGACTAAGAATGAGATGGGAGTATAACATTAACAATGATTTGACGGAAGTAGAATATAAAGGAGACGAATGGAAAACATTACCTCAGGATAGGGATGTGTGGAGAGCTTATGTCCGCGCGGCTATTAACCTACGGTTTCGATAGTGTCGGTGAGAGTTAGATATTGCTTTATTTTTTCGTAGGATTAATAATATGAGTAATTAGGCCTACTTGTTAAATTTAATGAATTACAGACAACTTAAAGTATTTACTCCTCTCTCTCTCTCTCTCTCTCTTTCTCTCTCTCTCTCTCTCTGTCTCTGTCTCTGTCTCTGTCTCTGTCTCTCTGTCTCTCTCTCTCTGTCTCTCTGTCTCTCTCTCTCTGTCTCTCTGTCTCTCTCTCTCTCTGTCTCTCTGTCTCTCTCTCTCTGTCTCTCTGTCTCTCTCTCTGTCTCTCTCTCTCTCTCTGTCTCTCTCTGTCTCTCTCTGTCTCTCTCTGTCTCTCTCTGTCTCTCTGTCTCTCTGTCTCTCTGTCTCTCTCTATCTCTCTATCTCTCTCTACATTAGTGTAATCTCCAAATAGGTACTTTCAAGTGTCCTACGCCACCCGAGGATTAAAGGGACGCGACCTATTTTATGAATTTAATTTAAAATCTTTACCGTTAAATTTAAATATGGCAATTTCAGGTATTTGATATTTATAAAGTCATTAGGTATTGACTGTTGTATAATGTCATGAAGACAGGTTATAATTGTTCCATAATTTATCGCTATCTCTTTTAAAAAAAGCATTATAACATTTTATTTATTGTAATAAAGTGAAGTGGACCAACTACAGACCTCAGGACAACCTAGAGGAGTAGGATGTGAAGGCCCCCACCTTCTTTAGGCACGAGATATCACTCGGGTTGATGACCCTGCATGATGGCCGATTTTACCCCAGAACATACATCTGGTTCTCATTTTTGTTAGAGGCTTAATCGACTCAATACCAAGATGCCGCCAGAAGTTTAGGTCTGTTAAAAATTCCTGACTCCACCGGGACTCAAACCCCCGGCTTTCTGACTTGTAGCGTATTGCCTTAACCAACTACACTACGACTGCCCCCATTGTATTGTTATTTTAGATTAGTTTAGGTTTTTATTTCCTTAGCACCGAGATTTCAGGCACCTTACAGAAAATTGAGGATTCTAAATTCCATTCCAACCAACACGAAATGTATCACAATATTGTAATGTGAGTTGGTATGCGGAAAATCTCTATTGTCACAGATAATACCGTTTGCATTATTTTTGTGTAGACAATGTTTTGGTTTTACCGGCACTGCATATTATGTGAGTCACGTGGCGAATTGCGCAACAAAGGAAGTATTAATTCTCGAGGTCTTGCCATTTTCTTGTAAAATTGTGACCGATAACTTACGCAATGCAAGTTGACGTCGGAAGAAGCAAATTATTGTCATTATATGTAAAGATACCGCTTTGTACTGGGCAATGTGCAACAAAAGAAATTCCACAGTTCCCATTTCCTATATTCTCACGGCCCCCATATTTATGGGTGACAAGATTATTTTAATACAATAATCGTGTTAAATAATTATGTAAAATTATGTGGACGTGATCTTAAGAGGAGAATCTGAGAGCCATTAACCTTGTAGAGTTAAGGTCGGTGATAGTCGGGAAAAGTAAACAATCAAAATAAACATTTATGTAACTTCTACGGAAACTGGTACTTCACCGTATAAGTGTTAACATTTTGAAACAAGTAAGATTAAGGCAATGTATCATATTTAGTTTCTAAATAGTCCATGCAGGCCCTATTGTGTAGCCGGAAGTCAGGGGTTCAATTCTCGAAGTGGTCGATTGATAGAACCGGCCTAAACCTTCTGGCAGCATCATGACTAACTAACTCACTGGCACTATCGAACCCGTAGGTTCATGGCAGCGCGGACATAAGCTCTCCATATATCCCTATCCTGAGCCAATGTTTTCGAATCATCTCCTGTATAATCTACTTCCCTCAAATCATAGTTAATGTTATTCTCCCACCTCATTCTTGGTCTACCAACTGGGCGTTTTCCCTCTGGTTTTCCTACAAGAAGCTTCCATGCACGTCTTTCATTCCCCATTCGTGCCACATGTCCTGCCCATCGCAGTCTACGATACTTAACTGTTCTCATTATATCTGGCTTCCTATAAAGACCGTGTAGTTCACTGTTATGTAGTCTTCTTCATTCACCTGTCTGTTCATCTCTCTTTGGTCCAAAAATTTGCCTAAGAACTTAATTCTCAAATACTCGTAATCTCCTGACCTCCATTAAAGGAAGAGTCCATGTTTCGCATCCATATAATATAACTGGTAGAATAATAGTTTTATATATTTTCAGTTTAACGTTTTTTGAAAGGAGTTGGGACATCAAAAGTCTCTGTAATGCATAATTTCTAGAATTGAGCCTATGTTTAATTTCCTTTTGCATCTCATTCCTGTTTGTGATTATTGTTCCTAGGTATTTGAATTCAGCCACTTCCTCAAAATTTCCCTCAGTTGTCATTAGCTGTCCATTTCCATTATATAATGTATTTTTATGTGTGACCATATATTTAGTTTTATTGGCATTTACTTCCAGTCCCAATTTCTTAGTGTTACTCAGTAGTGTGTGTGTGTTGGCCTTTAGTATCTCCTTGCTGTCGGCCAGTAGTACTACAACATAAGCATAAACTAACAGCTTATTAATACCATTGAGTTGTAGGCCTTTTTCATCCTCAAAAGATTTTATGGCATCCTCTAGTACAAAATTAAGGCGGCATCTTGACTCTAGTATTAATTCAGCTTTTAGCGGAAATGAGTATAAAACACATGATCTGAGGGAAAAGCGGCTGTCACGCAGGGTTGATAACTCGGCTGACATCATGTTTCGATTGTGTACAAAGGGGGAGCCATAAGCTTCTACTCTCTTGTGGCCCTCCTAACGTTTTAGGTGGATCACTTTATTGTTTATTTATTTAATTTATGTATTTATTTTACCTGATGGAGTTAAAATCGCAAGGTATTCTCTTCCACTTCACCAGGGTTAAATTATACATATTATACAATTATGAACTATCAACTTGTTGATTAATAATACAGTGAAACCTGTCATAGCCTTTATAAGAAGGAAACCTGTAGAGACAGAAAAAAATCTCCAGAACGGTTTTATATGTAAAATCGTCCTGTATAAGCCGAAAATCTTCATAACGTGGAAACGGGATGTTTTTTAAAGTACCAATAGTTAATTTTTACGTCAGTAAGACGGAAAATTACTCTTAAGCACGTTCTAATTACAGTATTAATGACCACATGTGAGCATTCTGCATATGACGTTACTGCATTATATAATTTTATCTTCTTGTGTGCCATTGTATTGCGGGGATACCCTTGCTTATGTGTGGCAGCAGGGAATCCCTCACTTTTCCTTGCCTGCTTACGTGACCTGCGAGGGAGTTGGGAACCTCTTCATTCCTCCTGTAGTTGAGTTCCTTCTCGTTTTTGTGTAATAAAGTTGTTTTGTATTGCCGTGCAAACTGTGCTGTGTTACATACACTATTTTGCCTGTATTTCAATCCAATACGTTATGTCTTTAAAGCGTGCATGTAAAACCCTTACACTGCGTGAGAAAATTCAAGCTTGTAATTTGGGAACTCTTTATAAGAAGGAAAACTGCCAAGACGGAAATATATTTAAGGAGCCGTCATGTTCCTTCATAGACAGGTTTTACTGTATAAAATAGGCATAGGCTGCACAATATAAAGTTAGCAAAGAAAAAAATAATAGCCTATAATTTGATTAAGTAATATAGGGGTTTCATCTCATTCCTCGACCAGACCCTGCGTTGGACACAAGTTGAGGACATTTAAACTTATTTAAATGGCTTGGTAAATAAAGTGAATAAAATACTAAAGAAACATAAAAGTATACATGGAACAAGGTTATATATATATATATATATATATATATATATAAAGTAAAGTATTCCCACTACAGGCCTCAGGAGGCCCTTGGGGTAGTGGGAGTTAAGGCTCCCACTATTTCTAGACAATCGGCACTTCATGTCAGCCGGGTTGTCAGCCCTGCGTGACGGCCGCCTTTACCCCAGAACAAGCGTCTGGTACTCATTTCCGTTAGAGGCTGAGTCGACCCCAGGGCCATAGTGCCGCCAGATATCCTTTTGGATACATCAGTTGGTTCAATTAATTTAATATTTTAAATAAATCGGAAGAAAACGAACAAAAAATAAACCACTTAAATATGTGTCTAATTAAATAATATACCTAATAACAACAGTTACACAAGATTCTGTTTTCACTGCTGTCCGCCACATTCAAATAACTAACAGAATAAATTTGTGTTTTGCCAATTTAAGGGCTAAGGAAATACTTAGTTCATTTTGTACTATATTTTAGTCGGGCAGTCCTTGATGTACGATTACTTAAGTCTTGTGAGTCTAACTTTGGTCTTTGAAGGCCGACAAGAAAATTGGGTTCGCTAATTAGAATTTCTTTACTCAACAAACGAAGTTAACAAATACTGACTAAAAACTATTGGTCACCAATGATAAATATAACATTTAGGATTAATGTATAACTAACTCCATGGCGATACAGGCCTAGAAGACCCTTTTGGCCTACCAGTCGGCCTCTGGCCTTAACATGCACATGTCATTTACAGCGGTGGACGATTATCTACATATATAATCCCCCAAAATGAAATAAATCTTAAAGTTTTTCGTCTTCTTGATATTGATGACGTTTCTACCATTGCCTGCATTCCTAAAAATAGTATGTAATTGTATTGCTTTTAGTTTTGAGTTAATGTCTCTGCTGTGGTCTAGGGATAACGTCGTTGCCTCGGATGATTACGGCCCGGTTTCGATCCCCAGTAGAGAAAGTTCCCTGAGGGAGGTTTATTTAAAGTTGTTACTCGCCCATATCACAAATCCCAGGAAACCTTAGTGTCCGAATAGAGTAATTGTATTTATCTAGTAGCACAACATTTTTTGAGGATGAAACCACTTTCCGAAAGACCTGCAAAGTCTTTAAAAGTAATCAAGTTGAGAATAACGGTACCTTACAGGTAAATATTTAAAACAATAAAAGTTGTGCCTGTGCAGGCAGTCGTCCTCAACAAATTGACTAAAAACTATTGGTCATGAATGATAAACACAACATTTGGGACGACTTTTATTATGTTAAACATTTTACAATAACTTCAACGGCACAAGACGTTTCTTAAAAGTACCTTACAGGTGTTAATCAGTTGAGAAACTCAGTTATAATGGCTGGGGGGCCCTTCATCCTGACCTCGTATTACCCCTATACTAGCAAGTTGATCATTCACCTCTGTTATTAACACATGTGGATGTGAGGGCAGCAGCCGGATGGTAGGCCAAAGGCCTTCTAGGCCTGTCGCGCCATGGAGTAAAGTACAGGTATTCATTTTACAAATTTATTACAATTTTATATTAAATTTGTGCCGCGGTGGACTAGTGGTTATAATCCTTGCTTCTGGTCCCGAGGGTCGCGGGTTCAAACCCGGCCGGGGTCGATGGATTTTTAGGACGGAAAAAGTCCTCCGGGAGGGACTTTAAGCAGTGAGTCCCGAGTCTGAAGATTTTCAGGCTCGTAAAAGATCCTTAAGCTCCAATGAAAAGGCCTCTAAGCAAAATTTACCGAATTTTCCCGTCCTAGTACTACCTCTGTTTCCTAGATGTCAGTATGGGGCAGAACGCTGACCACGGACCACTCAAATGACATCTATACGAAAACAAGTGTAACTAAATTAGTATGATTCAAATTCTTCCCTGTAGGGGGAGAGCGCCTAAATCTCTGTAAAGGGAAACATAGGTTTGCAAGAAGAAGATATAATAAATGAAACGCATTAAGAATTTTGCTATTTCAATCGGTTATGAATTAATTTTCGACACTTGTGATTCATTAATCTGGAAGACTCAATTATTCTAGTTTGTGCAAATTTTGATTTCCATTCCATTGTTCTCGTATCTGCGTTTTTTTAATTTACTTGACTCTCATCCCTTCTACTAGTTCCCTTGTGTAACCATTCAGTACAGAAGAACATGGTCAAATTTGTGTTCAATGATTTCATTTAAGAAATGAATCGTCCTTTCCCATCCAAACTGCTTACTTTGTGTCTCTTTGAGGCGATGAACTAATAATTTGTCGCTCGTTGACAACTGTTGGGAAATAAAGCTAACTAAGTTAGCTTGTAGAATTTAAAATATAAATATAGATACCCGAGATCTACCCGTATATTTTAAATTTTACAAGTGGCCTCAATGGTGTTTCGTAATGAATTTTGAAAGTATTGATAAATTGGCTTGGTTTGGTAATTTCCGCAAAGGAAGAGCCTTGCCCCATGGTTGTGGATATGCGGATGTAGACAGATAAAAAAATAGTACAGAATAAGCATAGTTATTCCAGAAATAATGTCGCTTTTTTTATTGAAAAAAGTGTTAATTCGCTGAAACATTATTTTCCTTCCATCCTGTACCTACTAACCTTTATATGATATTCAAAAATACACCTGGACGTCTCGAGATGTTGAAACGCAAAACCAGGTAGATAATATATTTGTAGATAATGCAGCTAATAATATTAAATTCCTATGTTGAAAAAGATAATAGTGTTTTCGTGTGTTCAACCAGTAAAACAAATTTATAGCCAAATTAATTTTATAAATTCTACTAAAAATAAATTAATGTCTCTCTATAATAATATATATATATATATATATATATATAAAAGGTTTAGATTTTTTTAGTTAAACTCTATACCAATTATATAGTATAACTGTCACAGGATTGATGATCGGGGCAAGAGGTACTATACCAGGATTCTTAGCTAAATTTTGGAATTCCTTAGATTTGGACAGGGTGTATCTTTCTAAAATTGCCATCGCTGCCATTAGAGGATCAATTTCAATTTTAAGAAACTATATTTACAAAATTTCTACTTTATAGTATGTATGCTTCAATTAAAATTTGATTTTTTTAAATGTATTTACAAAATGTATTTAATCAATTTCAAAAATGAATTGTCTCTATCAGTTTGTCCTTGAGGCAATCCTCTAATGAGGAAAGTTGTATATAATAAAAAAAATAGTCTATGATATTCGTATATCTTGATGTTATTTTTCATTTTACTAAGTTCATTGGTAGCTAATTTCTTTTATGTAATAAATTATTTCAATTGTGGTTGATATAGTATGCTTTTATGTTGGAGTTTCTATACTGTTATAGTAACAATAAACAAAGTATGGAGTCTGGTGTTAGATTGCAAAATAAAACGAGTTCTTGAACTTTATGTTGTTGTCCCCTTGTGAAGAAAACTTTCAGCTGAGGGATAAAATTACAGATACATTCTACTTCGGATATTGAACGCAAAAGTAGAAAATAAATTATCGCATTTGGTATGATAATTACAATGGAATGGAATGTACACTGCAAAATATCTATAAAACAATGTAAGTTTTGAAGGTCATTCTGAAACATGAGATATTTAACCTATCGATTCGCTTAATGATCGTGAGACTAAATTACAGCTTCGGTTATGATATAAGACAGGATTTTTATCTTATTTACAGATGCTTTAACATCAAGGACATATCGCATATTAGGATGTTTAGATGTAACCATTAATCTGTGGGTTTCTATTGTATATCTGTAATGTACTTTTTGAATATATGGATGGTTGTGGTGGACAGTAAGGTGTTCGGGGACTATTTGGGCCTCAAAGGTTCTTGAAATATGTCTTACGCACTAGGAAACAGTAGAAAAATGTCACGCAGGAATCTTGTCCCGACTGGGATCGTGCCCGGAACCGTTGTGTCTGAGGCGACGATGTAACACTTAGATCACAGGGGTAGACCAGGAAATTTTTACATCGGAGATATTGTTCCTGAGGGTCTTATATCGAAATAATTCAGGATTATAGAGGACTTTACAAGGAAGCATTTAACTCTTGAAAGGCTGGTGCATTCTTCATCTTATTCAATTGGCATTATAATATAATCCATGGCAAGTTTTAGCCTACTTAACCAATCTCTCCTGTTCATCGCTATCCTTCTCAATCCTCTCACTTCCATATTCCTTAAATCATCCTCCACACCATCACTCCATCTGCAGCCGGAAAAGGCACGAGGGTCTCTTCAGGGCGTATTTTAGATTAAGCTTCTTTCGGGGTTCTACCGGTGTGAAGGATAAGGAATTCGATGATCAGTAACAATGAGTTGAGTAATTAATTAAAACGGGTTTATTCTGTTAACCTCTTATGAACAACACAATACACACTGAATTAATATTATCTTGAAGGCTACTTGAGCAAATCTAGACTTCCTAGTATATCTTACGTACGATTGATTGATTCACACTTTTAGGTAATAATATAGGAGCAACAGACTTGCCCACTCTGTTTTCGTAATGGAGCTACTGGTCACACTGTATGTACTCGTATGAGAGTAACTGGCCACACACTCTGTGTGTGTGTGTGTGTGCGTGTGTGTGTGTGTGTGTGTGTGTGTGTGTGTGTGAGCTACTAACCACACTGTTAACAATAAATATTTATTGGCCTTCTATATTCATTTCCCAAGGAAGTTTTAAAATTGGCTCAAGTATTCCTTTTACAAAATGTATTGTTTTGCAAATTTGAACATATTCAACACGTCAATCAAATGTACACTTTTATAATAAACATTAGTTTCGCTTCATAAGGTACATGTACCTGCCAACCCTTCAGTTACCGTTAACCACTCTATAACAAAAGCTTATTGTGTGGTCCCAAATAATAACCAAATTAATTTTAATTCTAGAAATTACCCCAGCCTCACATCTTGTTCTTAGTCTACCCCTCGTTCTTTTCTCAACAAGTTTCCACGTTTGATAGATCGATCGTCCCGCTCGGGACATGGGTGTTCTCTTAGTGGGAATTTTATTTTTCCTGGCGCGACAGGCCTAGACGGTCCTTAGCCTACCATCCGGCTGCTGACCTCACATCCACATATGTCAAGCACAGAGGTAAATGATCATCCAGCCAGTGTAGAAGTGACATGTGATCAGCATGTCGAGTCCCCCAGCCGTTATAGCTGGTTTTCTCAACCTGGAGCCGCTACTTATTGTAGCTACCCAAAGGCCTCACGATGCTTGGTTGGCACTGGTCCCATACTACCGTGAGAAAATTGCTTCTCCCATAGAGACTCGAACCAGCGCAAGTCCCGTATCTCTACGCCAAGGCTTCCTGCCTTAACCACTCGGCTACGGCGCGGGAATTGGGAAGTTTATTAACCAGACTAAATTAGTTGCACTTATCTCCGTACAGATGTCAGCAAAGGATATGTGGTTAGTACATCGCCACGAGGAGACATCTAGTAGGGAATTTTGTTCAGAAGCCTTTTTATTCAGGCTTGCGGTTCTTTTACAAGACCGAAAATATTTAGACAAGATCCTAAATTCGAAATAAGACCAGAATTCGAAACGTGTTTGTTAGGCCGAAGGAGGATCATCTCAGTATCCGAGATGTCAAGTTGTTAGTAATAATATATCACACATAATTCTAAAGGTTTTGTAATCGTAAATGAACTTGGTCCCACCTGGCTGAAAGATAAAGAACGAGTTGCACGAAAAATCAGATTACGTATTTGATAGGTTTTTCAAGATATCACGTTAAATTGTCCTAGGATATTTTAATGCAGAAGTGGTTTGGGAAAATATATCCAGACCAACAATATGCAAATTCACTCTTCATGAAGATAGTAACAATAATGGGGTTAGATTAGTCATGTTTTCCATATCAAAGATTGTTATTGTTAAGGGCAGAACATCCCTGCATAAAGTAGTTCATAAATATACCTGAACGCCTCCAGTTGGTGAAACTCGAAACTAGATAGATCATATAGGCCTATTTGTAGATAAAAACTGGCACACTGTCATAATTGAAGTTAGATCAGTTCGTTGGTTAGATTGCAATTCCGATCATTTGTTCGGGGTAAAAATCAAAGATTAGTTAATGTGTATGAGGAACAGAGGCTAGATATAACTCTGAGAATTTTTAATTAAAAAATGGAGAAATAAACGAAGAGCAGTAGAATTCTAGATCAAAATGTCTAATAGATTTAAAATACTGGAATATTCAGACGAAAATGGAGCAACCAAATAAAACTGATACATTGAAAATGGGAGACTATAAGAGATACTATTAAACTAACAGCATCAGAATACACAGGTTATTTAGAAAGGGGCAAAATAAGAAATGGTTTAATGAAAAATATGCTGACATTGTAAAGAAAAGGAATCTAACAAAAGAATTATTAAAGAGCAAAATGAAGTAAATTTAGAACAATCGGGTAACGTCAGATGGAACACAAGGAGGTTATTAAATAGTATAATGAGGGAATATTAATGAGAGATGATTAATGAACTCGAAATGAAAATAAAAATTAGGGACATCAGATTTATATCAGGGAATTCAAATAGAAAGGAAAGGGTTTCAGACTATAACAAATATAATTAGAATCAAAATGGGGATATGATTGCACTTTCCAGGGATATATTAAATAAATGGAAAAATTAATTCAGTCAGCTATTAAATATATGTAAAACTTTTTTCAAAAATATTTTAGTGACAACAACGTATATACGTAGTTTCATTGCTTTATTTCTTCGGTACATACATTCATACCCCGGTACTGTAAACTATCGCACTTCAGGATAAAAGCAATACTCATTAAAAGACATGTAAGCAAAAGTAAAATGAACATTTAAACAATCAATGTTGAACCATTTTTTATAGAAACACAAGCCAATACCCGGCGTGCGCTGCTACTCCTAAATAAATTAAAATTAATGTGATTTTATGTTTAGTTGAATAAGTTAAAGGAAAAATAATTATAAATTTATATTCTTTTATACCCCGTGCTGTTTCCCGGTGTTGCCCGGGAATCTACTTATCCCGATCTTCTTGACATAAATGAGCTGAAATACGAAAATTAACGTGTTTTATGTTTAGTTGAGTAAGTATAAGGAAAAGTGTATATCCTAATTATTTTTAGATACCCCGTGCTGTTTACCCAGCGTTGTCCGGGAATCTACTCATCCCGATCTTCTTGGCATAAATGAGCTGAAAGACAAAAATTAATATACTTCTTATGATTAGTTGAATAAGTAAAATTAAAAATAATTATAAATGTATATCGTAATTATTTTAAGATTCCCGGTGCTGATTACCCGGTGTTGCCCGGGAATCTAGCCTACTTATTGTGAATTATCCGTAAAAGAATACCCGCCATGTGCTGATATGCTTGCACAGGAATGTACGTACTTGTCTCGATCTTCTTGGCATCAATGAAAGACAAAAATAGTTATTTTGAGTTATCCATAAGAGATGAACACATGCTGTTGTGGACTTTTTTTGTAGAGCGTTTTGAGATATTCAATTCTGTGTACATTAATTTTCTGTATTTGTTATGGTTTAGATAGCATAAGCCATTTAAGCGTCCAAAGAGCTACTTTTTTCACTTTTTCCACTATAAGAGGCGATTTTTAAGAGTGTAGGAGTTGAGTATTACAAGTCTCTTATAGCCTATGTTCATCCCGGGAATCTCCTGAACATTTTGCAAAAAACCCCATCACAATCGGATCAACCGTATGACCGCGCATAAAGTACGAACAAACAAACATTCACTTTTATATATTAGAAGAAGATAAATTATTTAATTAAATAAAAATAAAACTTAAAGTTTTATGTGATTTTCATATTTATTAAAATATAATTTAGTTCATGTCTGAACAAGGTACAAAGTACCGAAACAGCTGTAACTAATTTATATTTTAATACGTAAATACGAAAATCGCATAAAACTTTGTTTTATTTTTATTTAATTAAATAGGTTATGGATTTTCATCAAGTAAACACCAATTCAATTGATTATTAGATAAATGATTTATACATAGCGAGCGAGCTGCATTAAACGGTAACATTAAGAATCGTAATCGGGAAGACCAGGTTCACACTTTGGTTCTTACCAACTTGATTGATGTTTACTCCTGGTTTCCTCAGTCTTCAAGAGAAATGGTGGATTGGAATTTCAATGCCGATTTTGTGATTTACATTTTCATCATTCCTAGGTATCTTAATAAGTAAATATACGCAATATGATCCTATATGTTAACGTGTGCAGAAACAAAGATAAAAAACATTGAATGAAGATTCTTTTTCAAAACTAAACATGTATAGAATTTAAAAAACTCTAATAATTATTTATGGTATATATCTATTCATATTTTAAGAAATATGAACATATCCCATTGAAATGTCTGATTTTACATCAAAGAAATAAAAAATAAACATTTAAAAGATATGAATTTTTTGCCTTCTCGTGAAAAATTGAGTGAAATGGAAATGTTCATTAAAAAACTCAAATGATACCGACTGATAACATCCGTACGATGGAGCGGACGCACAATTTATTAAAAAAATACAATCCAGTGTAAGAACAGTAATGACAATGACCTTCCTCAGAAATTTGATTGATGTTAAGGCACTAAGCTACAAGCCGGAGGGTCGAGGGTTCAAGTCCCGGTGGGGTCAGGATTTTTAAACTGACCCAAACCCTCTGGCGGCACTATGGCCCTGGGGTCGACTCAGCCTCTAACGGAAATGAGTACCAGACGCTTGTTCTGGGGGTAAAGGCGGCCGTCACGCAGGGCTGACAACCCGGCTGACATAAAGTGCCGATTGTCTAGAAAAGTGGGAGCCTTAATCTCCTACTACCCCAAGGGCCTCCAGGCCTGTTGTGGGATCACTTTACTTAGAATAACCGAGGTATCCAATAAGTTAAAAATTTCTGAAGAAGATGATGATTATTACAAAGGTTATGTCAGTTTATTTCCTTTAAATAAACTTATAGAATGTCCTCGTGATTATTGAAATATCCGCTTTACGTATTCAACTGATGACATTTTGAATTTGATTCATTTAATGTAAATATGTGATTTAAATTTATTTTAACATCATCAGTTGCCTATACAATGCTCAAAGACAATAAAATAGTTTATCCTTCTTATTTTTTATAAGGTGCGTTCTGAAAATCGTACTAAATCATTTATTTATATATATTTTTCCAAAATCTGAATAAGACTGATGTGATTTGACCCTTGTTTTACAAATTTCTTAGAATTGAAGTAAAATACTAATAGTTATAATAGTAAAATAGTAATATCAGAGTTTACGTATGTAACGTGGTGCTATTTAGCGTTCTAAAAGACTTCGGTTCATAGGACGACTTTTAAATTTCGCGAGTTGTTAGTTTAACATCAGCTAGAGGTTGGTAACATGAACTTCTATTGCACACTTAGAAATTATGAGCTCGTTCAGTTCGTCTAGTCGGAACCAGAAACAAGATGTTCTTACAGCGGTACAGGTACGTAGATGTAGGCCTGTAAATATAATTTTAATGAATAATAAAAATCTTATTGTAATTAAATCGAGATTACGAATTATATGTTTTCCAATTCAGATGTTACCCTCCTTTACTGGTAATATTGCTTATTAGTCTGGTAACTAGTACATTTTTAAAGATTTTATAGAAGTATTTTTTTTATCGTAAATACACAAATAAATTAAGGTATATTGAAGGATACTTTGCTAGTTTTAGGGGTAGGCCTATATATTTTTTATTTTTTAAAATTTTGAAATAATTGAAATCAAGTGCTAGAATTAATTGGTCTGTTGTGCCATAAAATTGGGCACACTATCCCTTTAAAATATCAAACTGTATTTTCTTTTGTTTCTATCTTGGCTTGTACTGCATTCTTTCTTTCTTTCTTTCTTTCTTTCTTTCTTTCTTTCTTTCTTTCTTTCTTTCTTTCTTTCTTTCTTTCTTTCTTTCTTTCTTTCTTTCTTTCTTTCTTTCTTTCTTTCTTTCTTTCTTTCTTTCTTTCTTTCTTTCTTTCTTTCTTTCTTCTTCTTTCTTTCTTTCTTTCTTTCTTTCTTTCTTTCTTTCTTCTTCTTTCTTTCTTCTTGTCTGTGCGGTCTGTCGTGCTGCGGGTCTGGCTGGCGGTTGTCTTCTTCTCTTTCTTTCTTTCGTCTTTCTTCTTTCTTTCTTTCTTCTTTCTTTCTTCCTTTCTTTTCTTTCTTTCTTTCTTTCTTTCTTTCTTTCTTCTTTCTTTCTTTCTTCTTTCTTTCTTTCTTTCTTTCTTCTTCTTTCTTTCTTCGTTCTTCTTCGTTCTTTCTTTCTGTCTCTTTCTTTCTTTCTTTCTTCTTCTTTCTTTCTTCTTTCTGTCTTTCGTTCTTTCTTCTTTCTTCTTTCTTCTTTCTTTCTCTTTCTTTCTTTCTTCTTTTTCTTTCTTTTTGTCTTTTCTTCCTTTTCTTTCTTTCTTTCTTCTTTCTTTTTCTTTCTTTCTTTTCTTTTTTCTTTCTTTCTCTTTCTTTCTTTCTTTTTCTTTCTTTCTTTTTCTTTCTTTCTTCTTTCTTCTTTTTCTTTCTTTCTTTTTCTTTCTTTCTTTTTTTCTTTCTGTTTCTTTTTCTTTCTTTCCTTTTTTCTTTCTTTCTTTTCTCTTTCTTTCTTTTTCTTTCGTTTCTTTCTTTTTCCTTTCTTTCTCTCTTCTTTCTTTCTTTCTTTTTCTTTCTTCTTTCTTTTCTTTCTTTCTTTCTTTTTCCTTTTCTTTCCGTTCTTTTTCTTCTTTCTTTCTTTTTCTTTCTCTTTTCTTTTTTTCTTTCTTTCTTTTTCTTTCTTTCTTTCTTTTTCTTTCTTTCTTTCTTTTTCTTTCTTTCTTTCTTTTTCTTTCTTTCTTCTTTTTTCCTTTCTTTCTTTCTTTTTCTTTCTTTCTTTCTTTTTCTTTCTTTCTTTCTTTTTCTTTCTTTCTTTCTTTTTCTTCTTTTTCTTTCTTTCTTTCTTTTCTTTCTCTTTCTTTCTCTTTCTTTCTCTTTCTTTCTCTTTCTTTCTCTTTCTTTCTCTTTCTTTCTCTTTCTTTCTCTTTCTTTCTCTTTCTTTCTCTTTCTTTTTCTTTCTTTCTAGTAGCTACTGTGGCATACTTCAGGGGTAAAAATGTACTTTATGAAAAATAATTTTTAAAAATTCGAAATAAACTTTTTGTAATAAATCGAAAAAAGAATGTTTTCTGGAATGACGAAAAATATTTTTTATTTCCAGTGAAATGTATTTATTTAAATTTAAAAAATAAAATTAAAAATTATTTATTGTAATATCGAAGAGAAACTTATTTAAAAAATGTTCTGAAATTGTCATAACACATTGTATACTAAACTTCTTAATGTATCAATATATTTCAAATTACTCTCTCATATCTTAGTTTATTTTGTTTTACATAATCTGTAGCTTGCTACAGACCTTAAGAATTTTATTTTCGAAGACTAAAATATTTTACTTCGTGATTGTAGTCCTCTAATCAATATGAGGAAGGACTCATAAGTTTACAATATTTTTCCTGTTTCATTACGTAAGGTTCTTATGATTCCACAGGCATGTTGAACTGTGACTTTTCTTAATCTGACATAACTTGGATGTAATTATAGACTGAAAGATAATTGCTGGAAACATTCAGTACTTTAGATGGAAAAAATAGTTTGGTTAAGGACTGATACTTATAGGAGCTTTCAATCTTGACTCTCCGAAGTTCATTTTAAAACCAAAATTATTCCGAAATTAGGGTGCCCACTTGTTACGTCGTAACCGAAGCTGTGTATAGAATGAGAATTTGTAAACGCATTAAAAAAAACTGTACGGATGACTCCAGCAATTTTAACATAGCAAATCATAAAGGAGTATATTAAAGAATGCACCCCAAATATTAACACTGGATGATTTTCGACTGCATAGTAACCATGCGAACTTTGATAAAAATTGTATAATTAATAAATGAAAATGTAGGCCTATATATGAAAATTATGGGGAAAAAGTTAAAAATGGTTTAATTTTTTTTTTAATACAGTTATTAAAATTTAGAAACAGAAATATTGTTTAATGTTTTAAATTCAAGGAAGAAAACCGGCTCTTCTTTAGAATAATTTACCCTAGATTTTTTTTAGTTTCTTGTTGTGAATTATAAGTCTTCTTATGTATGTACTAACATTTTAAAATATTTTGAATTTTTTCAAACAGTTTTTATAACTTTATTTTAGAATTTTTAAGTATTTATTCAAATACACATATTGTGATGGTAACTTGCTATTTTCTCCAGAGAGTATATTATACAGTTGGAACCAGTGGGTTATCGGTGGTTGCGATTATTAAGGAGTGAAAAAAGGGCATTTCACGAGATCCACCCTAGGTTAGAGTAATTGAATTGGGTTAAGTGTGAGTTAATTGGTTAGCTTTTAGGTTCGTTACATTTTAAATGTGTTTAAATACATAAAACAAAAAAACTACAATAATCGATATGTGGTTCGATGGTTATCGCTGGCTCTATAAACTCTAATTCTGGCGCATGCGCACTGTTGTTCTAGGGAACTGAAAATATATCCGGTAAATTAAGAATGTCTTTTAAAAATTAGATTACAACCGAAGCACTGAACACAGATATTGTTCAATATCTGATTCCTGGAAGATGGCATGAAACTCTGTCCTTCTGCTAATATTCCCTGCTTTCTAGATGCTTTCACTTATAGGCCCTGTTACACTGAATCGATCTTCTGTTAATGTTTCTAACTAGTACAATGACAGATTCACATAATACTCCTCTCTTTTCTGAAGCATAACATCGTATAAAATCACAGAGATAGATCCATAAATAAATTGACAAATTTCCAAACACGTAATTTTCCATTTAATTTTACTTTAAAAAACACGTTCTATGTAGACTTGTCGTAAGTAGGCTAGTGCGTTTCGGCCCTGACGACGCCCATTCTCCTGTTTCGTGATCTTGCAATACAAAGTTACTGTAGGCCTATAACAACTCCAATATTTTCATTTCAATTTTCTTTCTGAATCCTGTAAAAGTGCAATACATATAACGTTTGAAAAATATTTTTATCTCGGATTTCATGTATCTTGAACTGAAAAAAGATGCATATACTGCGAGGGTGCAGAATGTTTGAGAAGGTTATATCTTATAAAGATCGTTGGTCTTTTATTTTTTTTTTTTTTGTCTGCGTCGTTGGTCATAAGCCCAGTTCTTTGAGAGCTAACCCTGGTAATATTCGGATTAATCACATTTAGTATAATATTTATATGAATGTGGCTTAATATTTATGTAATACATTATATTTCTGAGGATACAGGAATTAGTTATACTTAAGAATAAATTGCACATTAAAAACTAAGGTCATTACCGTTTTAATTCTGTCTTGCATGTGAACGGATCGACAAATTTTCTTCGCAAGTTTATTTCAGGCTTTAAACATTCGATACGAGACCAACTGCTTTACTTCGCTACCGAATAGACTTGTAACTAACTCATTTGTACTATCGAATCCCTAGGTTCATGGCCGCGCGGACATAAGCGTTTCATACATCCCTATCCTGAGCTATATATATCATCTCTACAATCTAGGCTACTTCCTTTAAATCATGTTTAATATTGTTCTCCCGCATCATTTTTTGCCTACCTAGTGGGCTCTGATTTTCCACGAAAAATTTCTATGCCCCTCTTTCATTCTCGAAATTCGTGCCATACCCATCTTGACTGTTATTATATCAGGTTTCCCATAAAGATCATATAGCTAACTGTTATAGGCCTATAGTCTTCTCCATTCTCCTGTTTGTTCGTATCTCTCTGGTCCAAAAAGTTTCATAAGAATTTCCCAAATACGTGTATTTTTTCTCCTCCTTTAAAGTAAGAGTCCATGTTTCGCATCCATATGACTGGGATAATGACAGTTTTATATATATATATATATATATATATATATATATATATTCAGTTTAATGATTTATTAGAGAATTTGGGACAAGAGTGTTGGTAATGTATAATAGCATTCATTTCCAGAATTGAGGAATGTTTAATTTCTTTGTGCACCTCATTCCTGTTTGTAATTATTGTTCCTAGGTATTTGAATTCAGCCACTTCAACAAAATTTCCCTCATTTGCGATTAACTGCCCATTTCCATTATATAATGTATTTCTGTGAGATATAGCACATATTTTTATTGGTGTTTATTTTCAGTGTTACTCAATAATGTGTGTGTGTTGGCCCTTAATAACTGCTCGATATCATCTAATACATCAGCATAAACTAACAGCTTATTAACACCATTGAGTTGTAGGCCTTCTTCTCATCTAAAGATTTAATGGCATGATCTAGTACAAAATTGAATAGTAGAAGTGATGGTGTATCTCCTTGTTTTAACCCATTGTGAATATTTAAGGGGGGTGAAGGGTGATATTTTCGAAATTTTCAGTCAAATTTAGCATTGTTTGTTTTTTGTATTAATAACACTACATTCCTTAAAGTATAAGTTGGCGAAGATTCAATGTCCTATGGCGTTTGTAAGTCTCCCTAATGACTGTAGCAGGGCATGTATGCTACATTCTAATGTAACTGCATGCAAACTTTCAAATTGGCTTTTCCACACTTTTATTTTTCATTGTATTTCAATACACTCAAATCAAAATAGCATTGACAAATTTAATTGTAGAAGCACGAAATTTTAACTGCATGTTCCACATACTATGGCTAATAATTCTATGCATGGATTTTGAAACAACGTTGATAGGGTTTTTAAAATAAAAAATTAAATATGTGTAGTAATTAAAAAAAAAACAAATTCTCATATGCAGAGGATGTGTATATTTTTCTTCCTTTATTATAATGATATAGAAAAGTTAATGCACAGTGTTGTTCTAAATACGTCCGTGGTCGTGTAGAAAAAATTCAAACATTTTACTAAAAAATTATGGGACTTATTAAAAATTTAAATATGCAATTTTTTAAATGGATTTTCTTCAATAACTCAAAAGCCTTTAAGCCTAGAAGGATGAAACTTTAATATAATAGTACCTATTATAGCATGCATGTGTGTACAAACAATCAAGTATGTAGCTTAAAAACTGTAGAAAATAGAAATTTCACCCATCACCTCCCTTAAACTATCTGAAAATGTTATGCCTACACGCGCCCTACTATTTGTGCTATTTCGACACATTCATATAAGTGTAACTTTTTAGGAATTACCAACTCCAGCAAGATACTACTATATAATTTCTCCCTCTGATTTGAATCTTAAGCCTTTTTGAAGTCCACATATAGTGACGCAAAGTGTCATTATATTCTCATTTATTTTCTAAATTCTGTCTTATACTAGATTATCCGAAGAAACTCGAAGTCATAGTATGGATTTATATGCCCTTAAAGACCCAATGGCTGCGGCCGTATTTGAACTCGCGAACCTCGAAACCAGAGGGTGGATATGGAAATCACTAATACAACCAGGACTTATATTTGATTTAACAAACATTAAAGAACTATAACGTAAATTGACGGAAGAGTAATGTTTCAATACAATAAATAGATAAATCGCAATGATAATACATAGTAATAATAATAATAATAATAATAATAATAATTTATTTATTCTGGCAGAGTTAAGGCCGTAGGGTCTTCTCTTCCACTCAACCAGCACAAATACAAATAAATATTTGACAAATATAGATATACACTACACTAATTATAAAGATACATTAAATGTAGCAATGTAAATGTCATGTACAAACAACATTTTATATGATAATAACAATAATAATACTTACGGTAATAATATAATAATAATAATATAATAATATAAATATGATAAATTATACGAGAAACGCCAATTAATACCTTACATTGGGTAATAAGGGAGTCGAGGTTAGAGCAAATATAAATTTAGATTTATTTTAAAAGATGCTAATGTTCGGCAATCCCTTATTTCTTGTGGTAGAGAATTCCAGTTGCGAGAAGTGAAGATAGTATATGACATGGAGTGATGTGATGTCCTATGTTGCGGTATATTAAGTAAGAGACTATGTTGTGATCTTGTGTTTAACTTATGGTTTGAGGATAGATACTGGAAACGAGATGATAAATAATTGGGAATCGAGGTATTAGGATCTTAAATAAGAGAATTAGTGCGATTTTCTTCTCTCTTTTAGATGTAGCCATGACAATTCGTGGAATAATGGAGAAATGTGATCGTATTTTCGAACATTAAATATGCATCTGATACACATATTATGGACACGCTGCAGTTTGTTCGACAATCCGTCACTTATGTCAGATAGTAGAACGTCACAATAGTCAAAATGCGGCATCACTAAGATCTGTATATCCCAAATTATACATAATGCTGATTGCCTTCTGTAATTTAAAGTGCTCGCCAGTGTTCCACGAGTGTCGGCTTGTGGAATCACATAATGGTGGTTGCATTTAGAAACAAATTATAACATATGCTTATTACAACGTTTATCGTTAATGTTCTAGATATGTAAATGTTTTCAAAGTTACATTTACAGTTTTAATGAGAGTTTTCTAATTAATTACTATTAATGAAAACTGCTTAGATTGCAGAGCAGTTACCATACCCATTGTTTGTAATTCTTAGAGAAAACAGTAATACACTCCACTGACGATTCAACAATCACGCGTTTGCAGGAAAGGCAATGTGAATGTTTCTTGCAGCTTACATCCTTTTACGCAAGAAAAACAAGCTAATATTTGTTGTGTTCAAATTGCAGATTTGCAATTCTCATGCATGATTTCCAACCAGTTCATTTCATGACTCACTCTCTGTTAGAAATGACATTTTAAGAAGTTGTTTAGATTAAAATGTATTTTTCAGTCCACCGCTGTGGTCTTGATGTAGCCTGTGCCTTATCACGCAGCGGGTCCAGTTTCGATCCTCGGTAGGCACAAGTTTCCTGGGTGAGGTTTTTTTGGGGCTTTTCCTCACTTATAAGACACATTCTAGGAAACGTTAAGGCCTAAACGGTCCCCAAACATCATATGGCCAGCATAATCATCATCATAATTCTTCGCCTTATATTAAGTTTAGGATTAAGGATTCTCCTGGCACATCACTATCATAATCACCAATCATATCACCGGGGAAGCCGAACCCCACCTTCCAGGCGCCCCAATCCAGGCCAATGCCAGGAGAGAACACCAGAAATGTCGAAGTGACAACCTGGGGCATTGAAAAAAAAATCTTAAGGAAATAATTTTTTTTTAATTGGTGATTGCGCAAACTTGCAACACCCCGTAAAAGCAGGTTCTGGATTCTATAGTTTCTCTATGTAGAAAGAATAGATAAGATTGGCAAAATACTTACATTAACCAAAAGAATAGATGAGATGGTCGGCCTCGGGTGAGATGGTTGACCAATGGGAGAGACAACAGGCTGGTAAGCGTAAAACGTGAAGTATTCAGCGTGTATCCAAACTTCACGCAACAACTTCGAAAGTTGTTCAGGGATATTTTCTGGATGTTCCGTTATGAAGAAACAATAGTCTTAGCTGGAGATTTCATTGTTTTTGTTTTGACTTAAACATCCTTGTACAGTATATGTTTATTCGGAATATGATTATTTCCAAATTACACTGCTACTGTTCGAAATGTCCTCCGCAATAAGATTAACTTCACAGCGTCCCCTAGTGTACAATTGCATCCCAGGAGATTGGTGCTACAATCTAGCAACCACGTCCATACAAGTTTCGACAGGAGTCATTTTCACCAGGCTCTTCACGTGATTCAAAAGAAAAATTCCATGTGTATCAAATCTGATTGGTCTGGCCATGAAACAGAACCACCACGACAAACCCTTCTTTGTCCTAACTATTCATCAAGGTGTCCCCTAACATTCACTGCAAGGTGTGTTGCAGCTATTGTATGCCACCAGAGAATATTCGATAGGAGAATAAGTCACTTTTAGAGTTGGCCAATGTGATAACACATGTTCCGCTAGACCCAATTACCATCATGTTTGCTCACAATCGGCACTTGACGTCAGCCGGGTTGTCAGACCTGCGTGACGGCCGTCTTTACCCCAGAACAAGCGTCTGGTACTCATTTCCGTTAGAGGCTGAGTCGACCCCAGGGCCATAGTGCCGCCAGAAGGTTTTGGGTCAGTTTAAAAATCCTGACCCCCACCGGGACTCGAACCCTCGACTCATATATAAGGAAATACTATTCCAAGAGTTCACCTACATTTGTGGGCAAGTTGGGGTAATAAATTGGGCAAGTTGGTGTTAGATGGGCAAGTTGGTGTTAGATGGGCAAGTTGGTGTTAGATGGGCAAGTTGGTGTTAGATGGGCAAGTTGGTGTTAGATGGGCAAGTTGGTGTTAGATGGGCAAGTTTGTGTTAGATGGACAAGTTTGTGTTAGATGGACAAGTTGGTGTTGGATGGGCAAGTTGGTGTTGGATGGGCAAGTTGGTGTTAGATGGGCAAGTTGGTGTTAGATGGGCAAATTGGTGTTAGATGGGCAAGTTGGTGTTAGATGGGCAAGTTGGTGTTAGATGGGCAGGTTGGTGTTAGATGGGCAGGTTGGTGTTAGATGGGCAGGTTGGTGTTAGATGGGCAGGTTGGTGTTAGATGGGCAAGTTGGTGTTAGATGGGCAAGTTGGGGTGATAAAATAGGCGAGTTAATACATCAGAATAGTTAACTTATTTGTTAGCGAGTTTTAGAAATAAGTTAGCTACACTCTCTGAGCAATGATTAATACACATTTTACATTGCAAATATGTTGATTTTAGGCTACTTTGAGCTCAACTTCTCACTTTATTTAAGGGACTTTTATTTTTTAATAAACATATACATTTCTCTGATATAATTATTCACATACTGCACTTTTTTGTTCATTTTTAATTTGAATTTATGTTGGTAACATTGAATCCCCTCATCTTGAAACCATAATCGCCTGCGAGTTATAAGCGACATATATTCCGAGTAAACATATACAAAGAGGGTTGATTTCAAAACGAAAACAATGAAATTTTCCTTAAGTTAAAAGAATTCCGAAAATCCCTGAACAACTTGTGAACATTTGTCGGCAGTGTGTTGATTCACTCTGTTAACCGTGCATCACCATATGGTGACAAGGGTGCTCCCTATCTGCAGCTACTTAACTAATTTAATTTAGTTATTTTCCTACAGAAGTCAGCGAGTAACTTGTGGTTAGCACATCGTCTTAGACGCATCTAGTAGATAACTAAATATTACTTTAATGGAAAATGTCAATTAAATTTTGCCCAGATGCTCCAATTTAGGCTTAAGGTTATTTAACGAGCCGAAAAATCTTCAGACTCGGGACCCATGACTTAAAGTCCCTCCTGGTAGACTTGTTCCTTATATTTTATATAATGTTAATCATATAAAAATAATCCCACTAGAAGCCTTAGAAGGCCATTAGGTTAAAATGAGGTTAAAATTTCCATTTTTATAATCAATCAGCACGAGATATCAGTTCGGTTGTCAGTGCTTCGTGACCGCTGTATTACCCCAGAGCATTGTCTTCAGTTCAAAGCTGAATTGACCCCAGGACCAAGGTTCTACCAGAAAGTTTAGGACAGTTTATAAATCCTAACTCTATCGGGAATTGAAATTGGAGTCATTTGCATTTTACTGTATTTCTTTAACCAACCATGTTACGGCTTCCTCCAATTGTAATGATGTAATATATATTATATGTATTTATAAAATGAACTTCACCTCTGATATTACAGTACATTTGTACTTGTCTTTACAGGTTTAAATCGCTGGGATTCGGTCGAAGATGTAGATGTCCATTCCTGGAGCTCTGGGACTGACCACAATCAATTGAAAGACGTAACCGAAGACGCCTTATAACTGCAGCTACCTCCACCATTAGACGTCTATGAATCTCCATGGCTGTAGTTAGATTGCTACTCCACATTTTGCTTCCTATAGAGGGACCGATTTACAAGCTGAAGATGAAGCAATATGCTTCGAAAGTACTCCACATCCCACACCCAAAGTTGAGGATGACTGAGATCTCAGGTATTCTATTTAATTTATATATGTTACTTACTAACCTCAACGGTGTTTCGTCGTGAATTTTAGAAGTATAAAATTAATTTATTATATCGGGCTATGTGCAGGTACCCACTAAGATTAAAAATATATTTTTTTTTAACCAGTTCTCACCGCATGTAAAAGGAGGCTAATCTTGAAGTCATGTTGAAGTTGCTGAAAACTATAGATTCCACATTAATCTGTCATTTCAAATAATTTATGTATCATCCCCTCTCAGCCCCTCTAAGGGATACTAGGAGACAAAAGATGAATTTTTAAATGTATTTGAGACTGTCACAGATCAGATTAGTGTTAAACAAGGTATTTGACTAATTCACTCATTTGTGATTGTTTTACATGCCATCGTTTCTCACCCCCGTCTAAGAGTATATTATTTCCCCCATAGTATCTTTTCCAGATTGTTATATGTGTAGCCGGTATCCGAACATCATCTGGCTATCGTTATCATTCCCGGTGTGGAAAGCAACGGGAAGCTACCACACCTATAATTCCCTAGTAAAGCTGCAAAGCATAGCATGACAATGCCATGATTGCAGTGAAAGACTTGCCCTAGGGCAGAACACACAGAGATTATGTGCACAATGTCTGGTTAAATTTGTTCCAGAGTTATGTTTGAACATACTAATGTAATCCATGAATATGCAATGAAATAGGCCAACTGGCACAGAAATGTCTTCTAGGGAAACAGTAGAATGAGTGAGAGAACATTATCCATGATCCGAGAGAGTTGAATTATATAGGGGATGATTGGGAATTAGGTAGGAATGTATGGAGAGCTTATGCCCATAAACCTTTGGGTTTGATAGTGCCAGTACATGTGAAATTTGAATCTTAGTTAATAAATAGATTTCTACAATTGACAGTTATTGTAATAAAATTATTATTGTCAAATTTTCTGAACAACAGTTGTATTGGAGAGTTCTTGAGTTTGAATCCATGTTTCTTTTCTACCTTTCACTCCGGCGACCCAGGTTCGATTCCTGGCGATTTTAAATCTCCACCTTGGGTCTGGGTGTGTGTGTGTGTGTGTGTGTGTGTGTGTGTGTGTGTGTGTGTGTGTGTGTGTGTGTCCTGTCCTCGTGTCTATGTGAGAATTAAAGAAAGTTAAACAGGTAAAACAAGAAGAAGAAGAAGGACTGATATAAATAAATAATGGGAAACAATAAGAGATAGGCCTACTATTAAATTGTCAGCATAAGAAAGCTCTGGTTATTTAAAAAAGAGTCAAAACAATAGTTGATGAGGAATGTGCCGACATCGTAAAGAAAAGAAAACTAGCAATAATTAATTGGTTGTGTGAAGCAAATGAAGTAAATTTGGAACAATTGGGCAACATCAGACGGAAAACTACAAGGTTATTAAAGAGCAAAAATGAATATATGAGAGAGAATTTATAGATCTTGAATGCAAAAAATAAGAACATCAGAAAATTATATCAGGGAATTAGTATAGAGAGAAATTGATTTCAGGCTAGATCAAACAATAAATTGAAATGAAAATGAAGATGTGATTAGATTCCATGAGTATATTAAATAGATGGAAAAATGACTTTAATCAGCTATTAAATGTATATGCAGATAAGGGTGTTGAAGATATTGATATACAGGCACCAGAAATGTTAGTCACAGAACCAAGTGCATTACAGATCAAAATGGCGATAGCAAATTAGATATGTATAAAGCACCACATTCGGATGGGATCTCAGCACAATTCATAAAATCAGGGGGAGAAAAATTGATGGACAAAATACATCAGTTGCTTAGTATGATTTGGGAGAAAGAGGCTCTTCCAAATGAATGGGGAGAGTCTATTATCGTACCAATCTATAAGAAATAAGATAAACCTGTATACAACACCTACAGGGGAATCTTACTACTTTCTAATTCGTGTAAAAATTCTAACAAATATATTAGTATCCACACGTACCCCCTATATTGACGAGATAATAGATTATCATAAATGTGGGTTTAGAAGAAATAGGACTACAATAGATTTCTTTTAGTATAAGACAGACTTTAGAAAATAAATGGGAATATAATGACACTGCGAATCAACTACTTGTACATTACAGGAAGACATACGACTCAATTAAAAGGGAGAAGTTATATAGTATCTTGCTGCAGTTTGGAATTACTAAAAAAACTTGATAGGCTTAATCGAATGTGTCTAAATGGAACAAAGTGTGTGGGGCGTGTAACCAAAGAGAGTTCAGACACTTTTGAAATTCACAATGGGATAAAAGGAAGGAGATGCACTATCTCCTTTACTATTCAGTTTTCTACTAGAACATGCCGTCAAATCTTTAGAGGCCGAATGAAGATGATCAACAATTCAGTGGTATTAATATTTTGTTAGTTTATACTGATTATACAGTTACATTGCGTGATAGCGAGGAGATACTAAAGGCCAACACGCACACTCTATTGAGTAACATTAAGAAATTTGGACTGGAAGTACACACCAATAAAAATATATAGTCACACATGGGAAGGCATTATATAATGGAATTGGACAGTTAATGACAAATGAGAGATTTTGAAGAGGTGGCTGAATTTAAATATCTAGGAACATTGATTATTCGTACAAACAAGAATGAGAATGTACAAAGAAATTAAACATAGGCTCAATTTTTTTAATGCATGCTATTAGGCATTACAAGAACTCTAGTCGTCCAATTTCTCTAAAAAAATTAAACTGGAAATGTATAAAACTATTTTTCTCCTGGTTACATGGTTGCGAAACATGGACTCTTGCTTCAAGGGAGGAGAAAAGATTACGAGTATTTGAGAATAAAGTTGTTAGGAATACTTTCGGACCAAAGAAAATGAAAAGACAGGCGAATGGAGAAGACTGCATAATATTGAGCTGGATGATATTTATGGGAAACAAGATATAATAAGAAATTAAGTCTTGTAATCTTGCGTTGGGCTGGATATTGGGCATGAATGGGGAATGAAAGAGGGGCTTGGAAACTTGGAAAATCAGAGCGCTCATTAGGCACGCCGAGAATGAAGTGGGAGAATGACATTAACCATATAAGGGAAGTATATTATACAGTGGATGATAGGAAAACATTATCTCAGGATAGGGATGTATGGAGAGCTATGTCCGCGCGGTAATAAACCTAGGAGTTTGATAATGCCAATTGAGTTACTTAAATCAGTTTTAAGGAATAATAGTTGTGGTATATGTATAAAACAAGAACATCACAGAATAGCAGTGAAATTGCCCAAATGCTGGTTGCACTGTGAAGTATTTGCTCTACTTAACACACAAGTTTGCTTTAATAGGTAATAATAAAAAGTACTCTTGACGTCCCAACTCCTTTCAAAAAACGTTAAACTGAAAATATATAAAACTATTATTCTACCAGTTATATTATATGGGTGCGAAACATGGACTCTTACTTTAAGGGAGGAAAGGAGATTACGAGTATTTGAGAATACAATTCTTAAGAAAAATTTTGAACCAAGGAGATGAAGAGACAGGTGAATGGAGAATATTACATAACAGTGAACTACATGGTATTTATAGGAAGCCAGATATAATAATAACAGTTAAGTCTCGTAGACTGCGATGAGCAGGACATGTGGCACGAATGGAGAATGAAAGACGTGATGAAAGCTTCTTTTAGGGAAATCAGAGAGAAAACATCCAGTTGGTAGACCAAGAATGAGGTGGGAGAATAACATTAACTATGATTTGAGGGAAGTAGATTATACAGGGAATGATTGGAAAACATTAGCTCAGGATAGGGTTGTATGGAGAGTTTATATCTGCGCTGCCATGAGCCTATGAGTTCGATAGTGTCAGTGAGTTAGTGATCCCATAACAGGCCTTATAATTTACACATGTCAGTACATAAAGTTAAGCAATTTATCATTAGTTACATTGACCGAAGATCTCAAAATTGTCTCCTAGTCTCAACACTGAAATTTTTACTATTAAAATTTCCATTCCCAGCAGATACATTGTTAAGAAGGCAGGCTAGCTAACATTGTTAAATCCTACCGTTGGGGTAGTAGTAGTTCGACTCCCACTTTTTAGACAATTGGCACGAGATGCCATCTGGATTGTAAACTCTGGGTGTTATGGGTACCTTCATCCCCAGGACAAACATTTAGTACTTAATTCTGTTAGTCGACCCCAGGGCATTGGTGCTGGCAGAATTTTTGATCAGCTTAAAAATCCTATTCCCACTGAGACTTGAACCCCTAACACTTCTGGTTTGTAGTTTATTGATAGGTAACATTGGAAAATATAGCAGAAAATCGTATAGAGTAGATAAAATTGACTAAATTAACATAAAAAAATGTTGGCAACATTGGGTAATATTAAAATTTATCAGGTTTATTATTAATGTTGATTAGGTTGGCATTAAATTATTGTAAAAATTATTATAAAGAACATGTCACTGAATAATTTATACTTAGTGCATTACAGATCTACCTGTCTAAGATCTTAGCTTTATTATTCTTCTCTACCAAATGAAAGTAGGTCCTGGTAGTCTAGTGGTTACCATGGTTGTATATAAATACTGAGTATGACTTCCTTTGGAAGGGAAGTAAAGCCATGGGTCCTATGTTGTAGATTTATGGGGAAAAAACCTTAAAACTGAATTAAAAGGGCTCTGAGCAAAATTTGTTGATCCTTTCAGATCTACATTTTATAATGCTAATGACATCTGCTGTTAAACAGCATCATTAAATAAAAATTCAGAGACTAAACAATGTTAAAAGTTAACCTATTCTTTTGAAGTTTCCAAACTATTGTCTTAGATTAAATACATGTTGAGTTTGTCCCGATAAGCTTCTGATCTTATTGCTCCTGTTTATTGCTCTAGTCATACAAATTAAATGGGTAAGCAAGAATAGTTCAGTGACTGATTCTTTATAATAACCAAGAATATTTGTCTCTGAAATTTCGAAGGCAAATTCAAAAGCAGATGTTTTATTGTCAAAGTATGTCGGTAAGAAGAATTTGTATTAAACATGCAAGAAGAAAATTAAAAACAAGATTATTCATCCTGCAAGTTAGGTGAAATAGGAAAATTGTGTAATTTTAGGATGTAAGTGCATTAGCTTAGGTGATAGCTTGTCTGGCTTCTTACCAATGATCTGGGTTTGTTTCATGGTGGGATTGGAAATTTTAGTAGTAAAAAATTAAGCGTTCATACTAGGAGTCTTAAGTTTAAGATCTTCGGTCAATAAAACTACTAGTACATCTCCTTCTTCTTCCTTCCAAGTATTAGGCCAAGGTCTGTTACGATCCTATAGAAAATTTTCCCTCCAGCATTTCATAGGATGGCCCAGTGATCTTCGTCCTCTTGGTATATAATTATAAACAGCTTTGGGGATCCAATTTGAACTCATTCTTTCTAGATGATGTTTCCAATTTAGTTGGTACTGTTTAATATATTCCAAAATTGGCGTAGTCTTCAATTCTTTTAAGATATCGGTGATCCTTTTCCAATCCCATCTGGTGTAACCTGCTGATCTGCACATGAATCTCATTTCACAAGCCATTATTCTGCTTTCATGTTGTCTTTTTAGTGTCCATGCTTGACTACCATAAGTCAACACTGGTCTAGCCAAAGTTTTATATAAATGTAATCTGGTGCTTTTTTGTACAAGGGATGGTTTCATAACTTGATTAATATATCCTAAACTTTTATTATAACTAGTAATTTTTTGAGGGATATCCTTTTCATCCCAGATAGAGATAATATTCAAGATATTTAAATTGATTAAATGTCTCTAAAATTTTATTCTGGAGACAGATTTTACTTTGTATGGGGTCCTTCCCATGAAATGCGATAATTTTAGTTTTGTATGTTGCTTAACTTTATGTACTAGTATGTATAAATTATTTACATAGATCCATTGTTTTGCTGTTTACTTGCTGTAAATTCATGCTGTTTACTAAATAGAACTATCAAAGTTTTATGATTTTCATAAATATCTATTTTAATGGATATTTGATAGAGCTGTTTTGATGTGCTGTACCTTCTTCAGATGAAGGCATTGATACAAACTTCAAATGCATTTGTCTGAAGAAGATACAATGTATTGAAACAGCTATAATGAATTTTGATTGAAACATTTATGGAAATCATGTAAAACTTAGTTTTATTTAATATAATAGTGCACCTGTTACAGTTTGTTTATAGTTGCTGATTAAAATTGTGGTTTGTTTCAGGTTCAATGGCAGGAGCACATCTGAAGGTCTTGAGAAATTTTTACAGAAGATAAACATTTTTTTATATTGAATACTTGTAAGAAATAATATTGTGAAATAAAAGTTTTTTTGGTTTCAAAAATGTTTCTATTCTCTGTATGCAACACTTTATTTATCAAATTCCTTTCCACATTAGACTGCTACTTTTGTTTTTAGGTGTGGGACTTAGGGTGTTTTTTTTAATGCATTTTTTGCTTATTTCTTGGTTTAAATCAGTTTTTTTCCAGTATTAACTATCATATTTTCAAAATTTCACTTTAGTTTTCAAATCAAAGCTTATATTTTGAATTCAAAATATAAGCCTTGATTTGAAAACTTCAGTGAAATTTTGAAAGTAAGATGTTTAACACTAAAAAAACTTCATTTAAACCAGAAAATGAGAAAAAGGCCTTAAAAAAATCACGCTAAGTCCAACATGATAAAAACTCGCTCCGTAAGAAATTCCATAAGGATGTGTTAAGGTTACATTTTAATAAGAATACAGAAAATAATTTGATCTCAAACTTTATTAAATCACCCAGGTAAAATACAAACATATCCAAAGATGTATATCACTCACTCTCAGCATAGGCAAATTCCAACAGACAAGAATTGAAACATCACAGTTGAAATAATCTGGGCTTGTTGGCCACGATCATGAGACCTAAGTCTCAAACAGTCAACAAGCCCACAAGATTTCTGCTGATAATACAAACTGTGGCTGCAAAACCCTAAGTAAAGAATATTGAAATTAATTCCAGCTGGATAGAAAAAAATACATACGACTTGGTGTTAAATCAGAAAGCTATCTAAAAATTTGAAATATTTAATAAAACATGTCTAAAGAAGTCAAATTATTTCTCAGTTCACATTCAGTACTATTAACCCATTTGTTTCACAACGAATTATGCTCATGTCTCTCAATTCAGATCATGAGCAACTCATCTATTTCTACAGTATTTCATATATCCCTTAAGAGGGCATATGTTGCTCCTGGTGGTCTAGTGATTTCCCTGCTCAACTGTGATTTCAGGCCCAGCATTAAAAAAAAATCTATAACTTTCACAGGGAAAGAACACTGATGTTTAATTTAAGAATTAAATTAATGTTTTATTACCTCACCTCCTATCCTTTTTCTTCTATACTGCAGTTTCAGAGCTTATCTCCATGGTCAGTAGCCTCTGGTCGACCAGTGTTATATTGTTTCTTGGCAGTTTTCTTCTTTCTTCTATTGGTGGACCGATGAACCTCTGGATCAGGTCAAAATTTGCAGGAGTTTTGAAATTCATGAGTTTATCTTTGTTTTTTTATATAAAAAAAGATAAACTCAATTTCAAAACTGCCTGCAAATTTTGACCTGATCCAGAGGTTCATTGGTCCACCGATAGAAGAAAGAAGAAAACCACCAAGAAATGACATAACACCGGTCGACCAGAGGCTACTGACGATGGAGATAAGCTCCAAAACTGCAGTATAGAAGATAAAAGGTAATAAAAACATTAATTTAATTCTTAATATCTATTTACTTTCTGAAGGAAAAGTAAAACCAGGTGCCCTGTATCTTAGTTATCAGTATTTTCATGCTTAGATTTAAATCAATACTAATGACCTAAGCAATTAAAATGCATTGTTATATTCAATAATTTTATTAAAATTTAGACCTACTAACTCATTGGTACTAACAAACCCATACATCCCTATCCTGAGCTAGTGTTTTCCAATCATCCCCTGCATTATCTACTTCCCTCATATCATGATTAATGGATTAATGTTATTCTCCCACCTCATTCTTGGCCTAACATTTTCTGTCTGGTTTTCATACAAGAAGCTTCCATGTCCCTCTTATTCCCCCATTCTTGCCACATATCCAGCCCCTCACAGTCTTCGAGAATTAATTTATTATATCCTATTTCCTATAAATATAATTTAGTTCACTTATTAGTCTTCTCCATTTGCCTGTCAATCTGTCTTTGATTAAAAATTGCCTAACAATTTTATTCAAAATAATTCTTAATTTTTCTCCTCCCTTAAAGTAAGAGTCAATCTGTCTTTGATTAAAAATTGCCTAACAATTTTATTCAAAATAATTCTTAATTTTTCTCCTCCCTTAAAGTAAGAGTCCAGGGTTTTAGCATTTATAACTGGGAGAATAACTAACATATTTTCGGTTTATTATTTATTTTCTAGGTAAGTTGGATGACAAGAGTCCCTGAAATGCATAACACGCATTTCCAGATTTGAGCCTATTTTTGTTTCTGCATCTCATTCTTTTTTGTAATTATTGTTCCTAGGTATTTGAATTCACCCACTTCTTCAAAATTTCCCTCATTTGTCATTAACTATTCATTTCTATTATATAATGTATTTCTGTGTGTGGCCATATATTGTTTTATTGACAATTTCTTAGTGTTAATAGTGTGTGCATGTTGACCCTTAGTACTTCCTCACTATCGCCTAATACTACATCAGCATAATCTAGCAGCTTATTAACACCAATGAGTTGTAGGCCTTCATCCTCTAAAGACTTTATGGCATGATCTAGTAAAAAATTGAATAGTAGAAGAGATAGTGCATCTCCTTGCTTTAACCCAATGTGATTTTAAAACTATCTGAAAACTGGTTTCCTACACACACCCTACTCTTTGTGCCATTTAGACATATTCAAATTAAGTCTAACTAGTTTTTGAGGGGTTACAAACTGCAGCAAGATACTATATAACTTCTCTCTTAATCAAGTAATGCCTTTTTGAAATCTACATATAATTAATGCAAAACACCATTATATTCCCAAATCTTTTATGAGATGTATTAAAAACCTGATCTATTTCAGACCTATTTCTTCTAAATCCACATATTTGTCCACCCATTTAATATACTCTTGGAATCTGCATTATCATTTCTGATTGTGTTTGTTCTAGCCTGCAACCCTTTCCTCTATATCCTAATTCCTTTATATAAATCTGTGATGCATCTATTTTTGTATTCATTTAGAGATTATCCCTCTCAAATATCCCCTCTTTTTAATCTTTAATAACCTAAAGGTTTCCCATCTGATGTTACCAAATTGTTCTAAATTTACTTCATTTGACTCGTGTAACCAATTCATTTTTGCTAACTTTCTTTTCGTTATAATGTCTGCATATTCCTCAAACTATTTCTTGTTTTGCCTATTTATTTAAATAACCTAAGCTCTCTGATGCTGACAATTTAATAGTATCTCTTATAGTCTCCTATTCTTAATTTATATCAGTTTATTGTTCGGTTGCCACATTTTCACCTGAAGATTCCAGTATTTCAAATCTATTAGCAATTTTGATCTGGTATTCTTGCTGCACTTCAAGTTTTCTTAATTTAGCATTTAGACCTACATTAGTAAATATACAGCTTGCTTTTCATCCTAGAGTTTAGAGTTTGAAATGGAGAAAAACTAACATGTTCATATTTTCCGACTTTAATAATGTAATTTCTGGACATTTAGATCTGAAGCAAATGGGTTGAGAGTATGCAATGCTAAATCTAAATGTTGTATAAGAAATTCACAATTTTTTTTAAATTGATTATTGAAATAAAATTGTGACTTTGTTCTGATTAAAAGTCATGTCATACCGAATGGTTACGTATTTCATATTCTTCATTTTTAGCCATTACTTTTTAATGAGAGCCTAAAATGCAGTTCTTGTACACAGGGAGACATTAAAATATCTTGAGAATATAAACAGAAAGGGCAATTTATGCATTGGCAACACTATTTTAACCTCCTCTTAAGTTCCTGTCTTGCTTAATTTTACCATTTGATGTAAAAAACAGAACAAATGTCACCTGACAAATAAAGAATTTAAATTCTTGCCAGAAACCATTATCCTTGCTTAAACATTTCAGGAATTCTATGCCAGAAGTCTGCCTACATAAATTTAAATAAACCAAAAACCTAACAAATTATTGTTACAGAATGTTAATTCCTGAAAAAAAATAATATTGAATTTTTCCAAAAAAATTAAAGAACTGCCTTAGAATTTAATGGGAAGTTGAGGCAATTTTAACCAAAAGACCATATTTACAATGGAAAACAGTCGCTATTCAAACAATAGTCAACTTATCCTTATGTCATGCCAGATTATTCAATAAACTATGAACTAATCAGGTGTACACTAACTTGCCCATTTCCTCACTTAATGAAATAAAATGATTACATAATTTTACATGGTACAAGCACTTAGTAATGAGTGAATATATAAAAACTGCTGTCTGATAGTGGAAATTTATTATGCTGGGTAGCATGATGCTAGCAGTCACTTGTTTTCTGTTGGTACATTCACTGGTGGGCTCTTGGCATAGAATAGCCTAAATGTTCTATGTTCTATGAAAATATTCAGAAGATTTTAATATTTTACTGATCTGTCATTCTGTAAAATAAAGTTTTATATGCAAGGCCCATTGGGTAAGCATTCATATATATTATATTATATTATTTTTAGTCTGATCATCTTACCTCAATATTAATGTTGATTTGTTCTTTAACATGTTTCAAAACAATTCTGTTTTATCGTCAGCTTGTCGAGACAATTGTTTTGAAAGATGTTCAAGAACAAATCAACAGTAATATTGAGGTAAGATGATCAGACTAAAAATAATATAATTAAAATAACCTCAAAATATCACTTCCTAAAATTAAATATATATATATATATATATATATTTGTATTTATATTACACTTATTCCTTTTTGCATTATTCTAGTAGCTTGCATAGTAAATAAGACAAGGAATACAGAAGAAAAAAAAGGGGGGCAGGCAACATACATTTCTTTTCCATGATTTAAAGTAAACACTAATGCTGAAGCCAAGATATCTTAATTTTCCCAAGTGTACTAACCGATAATTGTCTGAACTTATTATTCCCAAATTGGAATCTTTAGAGATTTTAGTTTTATTCTCCTTTCTCAATTCTTTTTTTAAGGTACATCAACAGCAAAAATAAAAGTATTATTTTTAAATATAATAAACAAACAATGCTGATATTTCCCTATATCAGAGATAGTACTGCATAGGTGGAGCATGCCAAGGCTTTATGCTATAACCTGGTAGATCACAGGTTTGAATTCTAATAGTATCAGGATTTTTTAATTGACTAAATCCTCTTGGCAGCTCCAAAGTCCTGATGTTGTCTACCTCTAACAGAACAGAGCATCAGATATTATCTGGAGGTACAGGTTTACAACTCAGCTTACATCTCAAGCTGATTGTCTATTACACATCCAAGTTAATTGTTCACGGGTGGAGGGGAAGAGTTTTAGCGCTAGTGTCGCCGATCTACTGAATCTGTGGAAGGGATGTAGGAGGAAACTGTATATCCGATCACGTATTGAAATTTTTCAACTTCAAATGTGGGGGAGAATCTCTAAACACATGTGAAAGATCTTGACATGGTTGTCAATTTAGTAATTTAAGCACTGAACGATCAAGCAGTCGGATCATTTAAAATCACAGTATTTGTCGTCTCTCCATTACCAGTCTGACAATAAATCACAAGTGGCAACATGCAATGAGAAGGGCAAGGAAGGGACAGTTCATTCCTAGGCGCAACCCCAAAAGTAACAGGGTTGTCAAGTTAGTCATTCTGCCACTGACCGCGCAGAACGACAGATCATTAAAATACACAGTATTTGTCAGCTCTCTACCTGCCAATCAAACAACATAATACAAAGGACAGGAAGTGGCAACATAGTAATGAATAGAAAGAGACAGTTTGTTAGTTAACATATTTTCCGCCTGCACAAAACACTTGGATGGGTAATAGTAAGATGAAACCACTGACCTATTACTACTCCAAGGGTCTTCTATGGACCCTTACCAACTCTAGATGGTTTTGAAAGAAAAAACTTTCCAATTATTTAAAGGTTTTAAAGAAATTAAATATAGGACTTAACTTTGTTGCAAATGTGTCAGTTGTCATGGAATTCACCTGTAAAGAAATTATAACTTATAAATTAACTATTATTTTTTTTCGAGGCAGACTTATGTTGACTCAACATTGGCTTGGATGCTAATGCCATTTCTCGCTTCTGCTGTCTGTCTCTGGCTAACTTGACATCTCTGAAGAAAAAATAAAAATAGAGAAGTGGTTATATGGGGATGGACACACAACAACAAATAATAAATTCTGCTGATGTAATGGAATTCAAATACTTAGAAACAATAATTACAATCAGGAATGAGGTACAGAAGGAAATTAAACATTGGAAATAAAATCATGTATTTTAAGGAAGCTTGTCATCCCAAATTCTCTAAAAAAATTTTAACAGTGATTCTTCTAGTTATATGAATGAAAAGAAACATTTTTAGAGGCAGAAAAGACGAGTATTTGGGAATTAAAATGTTAGGAAATAATTTTATGGACCAAAGAGAAGTGAATGGAGAAAACTACATATATATATAATTAATTTGTGATATTTATGGGAAACTAACTGTAAAAAAGACAGTTAAGACTCACATTGCAATGGGCAACAGATGTGGAACAAATGGGGGATGAAAGGATCATGGAAACTTTTTCCAAGGAAAAACAGGAGAAAAGCATGCAATAGGTAGGTCTAGAATGAAGTGAGAGAATAATAAACCATGATTACAAGCAAGTGAATCTAGCAGGAAATTATCAGTAATAACACGGGATAGAGATGTATGTAGCATTTACATCTTGCACAGTCATTAACATCTATGTTCAATAGTGATAAATGAGTTGAATGAAAAAAAAAGTATAAATACTTGTTTTAATTTCATAGGAAGGAAGTTTTGAAAACTACCTAAGGAGTGAAGAATTGGGAACACTTTGTTTCAGGTATTATTTGCCTGGATTTTCTAATCCAAATGCAGGTCTATGAAGATACCCAGATTTTGTACTACTGAGCTATAGATGTTATAGTCATTTATAGAATTGTAGGAATATTTTCGTAATTTTTTAATGCTTTGTATTTGTCTGGCCTATAATTGAGGAGTTGAATGGAATATGGACACAATTAAAAAATATACGTTTTGAGATATTAGCAATTGAAATATAAATAAACACATAACATTGTTGTTTATTTTAATTGTTATACATGAGTAACTTTATGTTAATGTTTGATATGTCAGGTATATGAAACATTTTGTTTGTGTAAATATGTTTAAATAAGATATAGTTGTTACAAAATAGTCATAATTGCCCTTTTTTCCATTCAATGACATTTCTGGTAGGAAAAGAGCAACATTTACACATCTGTTACACATGTAACAAACAGTGAACTTTTATACAAGGAATAGAGTGTAATAATGAACATATTTTTTGTGTTAATTTCTCAGTTCAAAAATTATTGTACAGCTAGTACAATCTTACTTTATGTGGAATCAACATTTATAGTGAAGCTGGTATTTTAAATTAAACATTATTTGTTGACAATAATGAGAAACAATGAACTGTTAGAATTTTACAAATCTTCAAACAGTACAAAACAGATAATCTTATAACTGACAACTTCGAGTAATATACAATCAGGTGCTGAACCTGATGTAATCGAGATATTGAAATGAAACTTCTCAGGCTGACCAAGTACAAAGTGGTGAGTCCAAAAATGCATTGAATGGAAAAAGGTCAAAACATGAGTTATGCCCATAGTCAATTCAACTCCTCAATTATACTTTTTTGTTTTGTCAGCATTGAAATTAAGTCCATGCTTCTTTGACTATTGGGAAATTGAGAGTAAGTCACTATTTTCTTTGTCTATGCAACATTAGCAATGTTGGGATAAGAATAAATATAAATCTGCAAATCTTCAGCTAGACAATATGTACGGTTAGTGGATATGTTGTTAATATAGAGAACATTAGTAGTCAAGAAGTCATAGGCAAGATGAATGATCTGCACTGGAAGCAAAAGTGTTGATCATCATAATATGATCCCAGCCAGTTCACAGCATTGTCAAAAATTTAAAGCACTTAATTTAGTTATTAGTATGTCAGTGTTGACAATGTCCAAAGCTTTGTCATCTGGAAATTGTCCATTGATCCTGTGCATTTCTAGTTACTTTAAGATGCAAATTGCTGTACTGTGGCTTGTCTTAAAACCTGACTGGTGTGTGTCGTATGTCTATCAAGGTAATCAGTCAATTGTCCATGAAAAATACACTCCAAGGCCTTAGTAAGGATGTTAAGTCCATAGTCGTTTGGTGTTTAAGGTAATTTTTCTATAGCTTCTTTTTCCAAAGTGTAGAATAACTTTATTGAAGCCTTGTACATGAGTCACAGTTGGAAGTATGATATCAATTATTTTCTTTAAGAAGTCAATACTAATATTGTCTATGCCTTGTACCTTAAGTATAATACAATACAGTAATAGTTTAATGTCAATTGGCCTTATATACGAAAAGAAGAATTTATCTCTGGTTAGGAGTTGGTCTATAGTCTTGTTTGGTTGTAATGTTGATGTTAAATTAAGGTTGTGATATGTTAATACTCTCTCCTTGGTTGTCGACTGCCATAGACCTATTGATCTAATACTTTTCCACACATCTCTTGAAATTGTGTTTGAATCAATGAGACTGAGCATACCACAACTTAGCATTCCTTATGTTTTTATTAGTTTCATTTCTTAATATTTTGTTTTAAAATCTCATCACTCTTCTCTCATCTGTATTTTCGAAATACAGCATCATTATCATCAAGAATCTAATCTCATAGGACATCCAAGGAGTACAATATCTAGTAATTATACTTTCAAATCTTCAAAGTGGCACGTTTGTCTTACAGTTTTAATATCGTAGTGTTAAATTTCAGCAATTTCTTGTCCATGCATTTTTATGTACTTTTTCATCCACTGAAATTTTATATTTCTTATGTTATATTTTGATGTCATATAGATTCTCTTTTTGTTCACTTTAACTCTGTAATAGCAATCTTAAATTTTAAGGAAGGCAATTAATTGATTTTAATTAAATTAACAGTGTTATAGCAAATCATTTAAACTTTTTTAATTTTTTTACAAATATACAGCTTAATAGTTAAATGCAAAAACATGTTATATTCAACTGCTTAGGCCTATGTATTTGTAAGGAAATGACAACAGTGAAAGACAAGACTAACATGAAACAAATTTAGATGTTTTACATGTAATTTCCATACATATGGTGATGAAAAATACTAATTTTATCAGATGTCATAGCTACTGAAATAAAGCAGCTCACTCTGCTGTATGTTGCTGTGTTAAAAAGAACAGCATCCATTTGAAATATGGTTTATCCGGCACTAAATGATAATTATACTACTTTGAATATTTAGAAAAATACTTGAAAAAATGTGAGAAAAACGAAAATATTCCATCCACATTTTTAGGTCATAACAAACAATTTAATTGGAAATGATTTAGCACTACAGTTCACCAAAAGTGACTTTTCTTTATAGAATACAATGTTTTCCTACCCACAGACTATTTTTCTCAAAATCACGATGCAAATATAGATCAGAATTTCTGCTATTCTAGCACAAATGGGTTGAGATTAAATTATTCATTATCATCTTCATTATATCTCATCCTGCCAACATCCTTTTACCGACAGTACAATACTACATCCACATTTTTTTTTAATTACTGTAAGTATTCATCTCCATGTAATTGATAAGCATCCTGTGCCATAACTGAATGGCATAAGATACCATGGCACAGATCAATGCGACATGCAATAGTTGAACAATTTTCTCACGGAATTTTGGCCAGTATGGGTACTATGGCCATTATTATGAAGCAAGATGCAATTAGCTGCTTCAAGTTAAGAAAACCACCTATAATGCTGAGGAACTCTACATGCTGACCATCTGTGTAATTGATACATGTGGATGTGAGGCTAGGTGGTAGGTCAAGGGCCTTCTAGGCCTATTGTGCCATAGATTTAGTTAGCAATTAACTAAGTATAGTTTACTTACATTACTAAAGTTATCCCAAGTTAGGTTCGCTTCTATTAAGTTACCAAATCCCAATAGTCTGTTAGAAATCTGTGATTCTATGACACGAATCCACCTACATATATAGCGATATAAAGCATAAAATGCATGTAAATATGCAAGAGAGATAGCTTAAAATAGAATGAAATTTTGAAATAATTTTAGTCCAAAATCGTTACGTTCACTATGGAAAATGTCCATAAGTCATCGCTCAAACAGAATAGCCAACTTAACCTTATGGGGCGCCAAAGTATCCAATAAACTGAACTAATTTGGTGTAAACTAACTTCCCCGTTTTCTCACCTAACGAAATAAAACGAGCATTGAACATTTTGCCATATAAGGACTTAAGCAATGATAAATATTTAAGAAAACTGCAATCTGATAAAGAAATTTGTATGATGTTGGCTAACAAGGTGCTATGTTCATTTGTTCTGTTGGAATATTCATAAGTGTACGTCATAGAATAGGTTAGGATTTATTACAACACATATGAGCTAACTAAATTGTTATCCTGTAAATTATTAAACCTCTTCTAATCGGTTCATCGGTATCAATCAACAATTCATTGTTTATAAAGTACTATTTTATTTGGCTACAATATTTAATAGCTTAGGCCATTAGCGATGTAATTCAAAACCAGGCGTCAAATGCCCAACACATTTTGCTCAAGGACTTTTTGTTTGTCCGTCCGAGAGATCTATTGCATTGCAATATGTACCGATCATAATTTTAAAATTTCAGTAAGTAAAACAAAAGTAATGGCATTTTGTAGAAGAAACTGTGCGTGCAAAAATAGTGATAGGGGACAAAATTATTGAACAAGTATCCCATTTTAAATTTTAGGGATGTGATATCAGCTATGGATATGATAAAGATATTAAACGTAAAATTCATCAGTTTCAAGCTATTTGTGGGACAATAAATAGAGCATTGAATAATAAAGTCCATAAACAAACAAAAATAACATTTTATAAAACAATGGCAGTCCATTTTGTATGGGAATGAATCTTCGATTATCACTACCGAACAAGAAAGTAAAATCCAAGCAACCGAGATGAAATTTTTAAGAAGAGTAAAAGGATGCACTAGAATGGACCAGATAAGAAACGAGGATATCCGTGAAGAACTGCAGATCTACTCCATAAAAGAAAAGATATTTAACAATAAGATTCAGTGGAAAGAACATGTAGAAATAATGGAAGAAAGCATATTACCAAATAAAATCTTACATTGTTTACCGAGAGGAAGAAGAGATGTCTGACGTCCTCGGAGGAGAGGTCTTACATCTATTATTGAAGACGGAACAGGAAACTAATGCCTAAATCAGGAAGTGAAGAAGACTGTTTGAAACTTCATATAATTTTGGGTGTCATAATTCTACCCCGTAACTTCTCATCCGAAAGAAGACATTCTCAGGATTTCTACGCTCTGAAAAATTTCATTGACCCGAGTGAGCTTGAACTCGGGAAACTCAAAGTCGAGCACGGTAACCACTAGACCAGCGGGACCGACGATCCATAATTTTTATAACTGTTTTGGGTTATTTCTATCTCCACTTCTATTTTATCGTTAATTTCTGGGCTTTATGTTGATAAAAGAAATTCTTAGGCCTGTGCAGTGACATTTCTCAAATCAGTAATAACATACCTACTGCAATACAGTGATATTTTTATTACGGTATCAAACATAAGTGGCTTTTACTGATTTGGGGATACGCTAGACTACTCGAAATTGGTTTTAAATTAATTTAAAATGGTGGATAAACAAATGTAAAAGCCTGAAATATTATCGGAGTAACATTTCTATTCCAGTAAGTCCATCCAGAACTGAACTTTTTCTACTAGTTTCCGAGAGAATTCGCTGATTGTTCTACTGGCGCGGCGATTAAAGACAAACATCCTGACTTTTCCCTCACGTCACTAACAAACTGATTCCAGGAGGGCCAGAGAGAAAATTCATCTACGCACTTTGTAGCTTCCATGTGCGAGTATCCGCGTTAGATATACTTAGTTAATTCAAAATATCAGTATTTAAGGAACTTGTTTAAACATAGAAACTATTCGTCTTTTTAATAAATTGGATTATTGGGAAGGGGGATTAAGTTAACCATTTAATATGTAGGATGTTTCTGTTATCAAGCCATCTGCGCTGAAATCGCCGAAATTTCTACCAAAATCTGGTTGAATGTGAATAAAACAAATTAAGTTACTTACGCTGGTGAGGCATTTGGGTAGCTACAATAAGTAGCGACTCCAGGTTGAGAAAACAAGCTATAACGGCTGGAGGACTCGACATGCTGACCACATGTCACCTCTACACTGGCTGATCATCTACCTCTGATTAACACATGCGGATGTAAGGCCAGCAGCCAGCTGGTAGGCTAAGGGCCTTCTAGGCCTGTCGCGCCAGGAGCTTTTTACGCTGGAACACTGATATATTTTGTTTTCCCCTCTACCCCTGAATTATATCCAAGTCATCAATCCTGAGATTTTCCAAAAATAGTTTTCAGAATATTTCCCTAGTAAGAAATAACTAGTAAGAGTTATCTAGCACATAGTTTTAGATTTCGTTACCTAATTTTAATTAAATAAATGTGTAACTACAATTTATTATACCTATTGCTAAATCTAGTCAAAAATCTTTACCAAATAATAGATTATGTAAAAAGAATTTCAAAAAGTATAAAAAAAAAAGAATCTCAAAAGGTATAAAAAAAAATAATTTCAAAAGGTATTAAAAAAATATTTTCAAAAGGTATTAAAAAGAATTTAAAAAAATTATACAAAAGAATATCAGAAGGTTTGTAAATAACTTCAAAAGGTATAAAAAGAATTTCAAAATACAAAAGGATTACTAAAAATACAAAATTTGTCGCTATTAGTATTCCCTTTTTAAGTTGTTTAATCAACTTTTTTTTAGAGAGGTTCTTGTCCAGAACAATTTATCCATGAACTGTATGAATAAAACCATTGATATTATATCTTTTAAAAAGGGGTTAAAAAAAAGAGGAAACATATATTTGTCTACAACACATATTTGATCAACAATTATATTAAAAATTAGTTTAAATGTAAAGTATATATATTAACGTAAACCAAATTTAAACTTAACATTCAATATCTCGCATGTATTACAATATCAGAATAATAACATACTACAGTTCTTACCATACCAAACCATTCCTCTGGAGAACGAGCGACGTTCTCTAATCCGATGTCATGGTTCAACTCTGTGACGATCCATTCTGCCGCTTGTATTTATGTGTTCGTCAAATAGGTTCACCAACCTAGCAAATTTTAAAAGTTTAAGAATGAATTTCTGAACTGATAACATAATTCAACAGCAAAGTTTACCAGCTACCTAATTTCTATTACAAATAAGAATGTAGAAATATATGTTACAAGAAAACTAAATAGCAGCGGTGAAATAAAAAATATATATAGGCTATAATTATAAAAATCTGATGTAAAATTTCATTATGCATACATTTACAAATTTTATGCTATTCCAGTGGAATATTTCTCGTCCTAAATTAATATACTCGTAAAATTAACAATTTCTCGAAGTTTTGTTTCTGTTACAAATAAAAATGTGACAAAATGTGTAGAAATAATGTTAGTGTAAGGCTTTTTAACTAATATTACTTAAATTCTCACAAATGTAATTTTTCAGTCAATTTATTTTTAAAAACACCAACAATAATAATTGAACGAATATTTATACATTTAATTGAAATGTATTTTTCGATAACAAGTAACTTATAAAATGCTTGAGTTTTATTATTGGCCGTATAATAGTTTTTATTTGATGTGTTCAATCATTCTCAGATCAAATATTCCATTAGATTATTAATATTATTGTGTCCATGTTTTTTTGTGATTGTAATTAATTAATTATTGTTTAAGTATATAGACCCATTTTTATCGTTTACTCCTCCAGGGAGAGATAAATACTATCCATGATACTTTTTAAAAATATTTATTAAACAAATAGATGAAATGGCGAAACTAACATACTTCGACGAAATTATTTTAGCGAATTTCAAAGGAACGAAGGAAGCTATTGTGTTTGTACCCATGAAAAGATTTTTGGGGAAAAAATGTACTACTATATGTACACTAGATCATGGCTTATATAACGTGAAGCAAACATTTAAAAAAATCGCTCTATCGGCCGCAATTATCGATTTTCATAACGCAGCGCAGTATATATCATACTACTGAAATAAACGTGAAAGATATTCTCCAAAAACCAGCGAAATCCGATAATAAAGAAGTGGCGATTTTGCTTTAAATCCGAAATTTAAAAATCATTCTAGCGGCCGCCATTTTTTGTTTCTCGCAGTGAAACTAGTATGTAAAATTAGAATAAGAAAAGTGATATCCAGTTGTTAATCAGCAAACTCGTACCATTTAGAGTAGGGGGGGGGGTGAACTTAAACATTTTCTGGGAATATCATCACTGCTCTATCGAGTGAAATATTTGTTTTCTCGTAATGAAACTGGTACATACCATTTAATTATCGACTTGCTGAGAGATTGGTTTAATTTACGGAGTTCCTGTCTTTTTAAAGATAATTGTAATACCAAATTTTATTAATTTTTATATAACTATAATACCAAATTTTATTAATTTTTATATAATTATAATACCAAATTTTATTAATTTTTATATACCGTAATTTTATTGTAATACCAGATTTTATTAAACACACGTTTAAACAATTTTGATGGCATGTCACAAAATATGCATAAAAATCCAAAATTGTTAAGTTACTGCGTTTAAACGTCGGTTCTGTATTTACAGAGGCTGGAGTACCTTGATAACAGGCGCTTACCATAAATGCAGTTAGGAGTGCCGTGCCCCACATGAATTCAATCATGGGGACATGGCCACATGTGAATATTAGCAAAATTATTATTCCACGTTATTTTTATTTTGATAAAGTTATTTTATATTCTTCCTTCACACAAGGAACATAAAAACTGACTAATATGGACATAACGGCATACAAATTCGTACAGACTACTTAACACGATAATCGAGAAAAATCTATCTTTTACAATAAAAAAACTGCTGCACATTTTAAAAAGTAAATGCTAGATAGTAGTATCTAGCATTTACTTTTTAAAATATTTATACAGCTGTTACCATTAATACTTGGTCCTTAAATTTTAACAGTTTTACTACATTCTGTGATGTGGGATTAAAATAAAAAATACTATTTCATTTAGGAAGATCAATGGATGGGAAGAGAGGAATGGCGTTTGGTTTCAGGAAGACGGCGGCAACTGCCATGATACCGGATGATGATGATGATGACTATTTAATTTAAAAATAATGTAATTAAAACTATGCAATGACACGAAAATAATTCTCTCCATTGCATAAATAAAAATAAGAGAAATTAAGTAATGTACTATAAACTATATTAATGGTATAAGTAATAATAATTAAACAAATATTCTGTAACAGTATTAATATCTACATTAATGTTTATTTTGAAAAATAAAATCAATCTTGTTTGGGTAAAGACAGGAGTAAAAGAGCAATATCATATCATTAAGGTCAAACCAAATACTGTTTTGTATAAAAATACGTCTTAAGACTTCTAATCAACTTACAAAACTAACAATATTACATAAACATAAGAGTTCTTTATGTTCACAGAAATAAACTTATGAATCATTTTGAGTAAAATTTAATTTTTATATGCTTTGAAAACACATCATATTAAGAAATTTATATCCCTGTCGTGTGAAATGTGAGATTAAGAAAATTCGTCACTGCTTAAAGCATGCATATTTTGTTTACTTTAATGAAAACAGATCACATTATCCCTAAGAATTCCAGTTACATCGGCTCTTATCTTGACGGCTGTATTGCTTATACTAGCAAAGCCATAAAACATAAACATTGTACAGTAATTTGTTGTCCTCAATGAAGTGGAAAAGCAGACTTTGTGATCTCAGCTTTATCTCCTACAATACATTAATAAATAAACAAATGAATAAAAGCACGCAATATTTATTTTATATATAATAATATTATTAATAATATGAATGATAATGATAATAATAATAATAATAATAATAATAATGCCGTAGCGTAGTGGTTAAGGCACTGAGCTACAAGCCGGAGGGTCGAGGGTTCAAGTCCCGTTGGGGTCAGGATTTTTAAACTGACCCAAACCCTCTGGCGGCACTATGGCACTGGGGTCGACTCAGCCTCTAACGGAAATGAGTACCAGACGCTTGTTCTGGGGGTAAAGGCGGCCGTCACGCAGGGCTGACAACCCGGCTGACATAAAGTGCCGATTGTCTAGAAAAAGTGGGAGTCTTAACCTCCTACTACCCCAAGGGCCTCCGGACCTGTTGTGGGATCACTTTACTTTTGGGGGCACGCCGTAGCGTAGTGGTTAAGGCACTGAGCTACAAGCCGGAGGGTCGAGGGTTCAAGTCCCGTTGGGGTCAGGATTTTTAAACTGACCCAAACCCTCTGGCGGCACTATGGCCCTGGGGTCGACTCAGCCTCTAACGGAAATGAGTACCAGACGCTTGTTCTGGGGGTAAAGGCGGCCGTCACGCAGGGCTGACAACCCGGCTGACATAAAGTGCCGATTGTCTAGAAAAAGTGGGAGCCTTAACCTCCTACTACCCCAAGGGCCTCCGGGTCTGTTGTGGGATCACTTTACTTTACTTTACTTTAATCGAAATATCTGGATCAAGCGATAGCATTTCAGATTCGTACATGGGATATTCCGTATTCAATCTCGGGTGCCAACTAACCTAATAGAGTTTTTCTTAGTTTTCTTCAATCGTCAAGGTAAATGCTAGGTTGGAATTTCATTGCCATATTCACTACTTGATATAGCTGAAGTTCGTAGCCGCGATATGAGCTTACATGCTAAAGCGTCTATAACTAATAATAAGAATGTTAATAATAATTTTTTAAAAACAAGAATACATAAAAAAATAAAATTCATAACAATAGTAGAACTAAAGTCCTTTTCTGGCGCTCACCTTGGATCTTCTAAAGACCCAATTTGTTTATGTAGGCCTATAGGCTATAAAGTGCACTGGCCTATGCTGATGATATAGATATCATCTGTAAAATGCCAAGAGATAGCCCTACTTGAAGACCTTTATAGCCCTAGAAGCAGCTGAAAGTAAAATGGGTTTAAAAATAAATTAAGGAAAAAGCAAGTATATAATAAAAGCTAATATCAACAATTTGAATTTTTTAAATGTATTTACAAAATGTATTTCATCAATCTCAAAACTTAATTGTCTGCTATAAAGTGCACTGGCCTATGCTGATGATATAGATATCATCTGTAAAATTTCAAGAGATAGCCCTACTTGAAGACCTTTATAGCCCTAGAAGCAGCTGAAAGTAAAATGGGTTTAAAAATAAATTAAGGGAAAAGCAAGTATATAATAAAAGCTAATATCAACAATTTGAATTTTTTAAATGTATTTACAAAATGTATTTCATCAATCTCAAAACTTAATTGTCTGCTATAAAGTGCACTGGCCTATGCTGATGATATAGATATCATCTGTAAAATTTCAAGAGATAGCCCTACTTGAAGACCTTTATAGCCCTAGAAGCAGCTGAAAGTAAAATGGGTTTAAAAATAAATTAAGGAAAAAGCAAGTATATAATAAAAGATAATATCTACAATTTGAATTTTTTAAATGTATTTACAAAATGTATTTCATCAATCTCAAAACTTAATTGTCTGTATCACTTTGTCCTTGAGGCAATCCTCTAATGAGGAAAGTTGTATATAATAATAGAACTAAAATTGGCAGGAATTACTAAAGAAGATATCCCAAATAGAGATATATTTAGAATTAAGATGAATACGTGGCAAGTTGACCAAGAGGACAAACCGAAGAAAAATACTGGAACTTTGACAGATGATAGAAAACAAGCTCATAGCAAGAATGAAAGAAATTTGAGCTCAAAGGAAACGCCTCTAAGTACTTTGCGTAGTCCTACATGGGCTCATCCGCAATAAAAAAATAATAAAACTAAAATAAATGTAACACATATCAAGATTAAATTATAAATTTCAGAAGGTTTCTAATTTTGTACATCTACGCTGCCTAATGAATTATTCCAATGATACCGTCTGTATAAGTTAAGAAATTTACAGAAGAATATAAAATGCTAATAAAACATATTTTGGATTAATAAAACATTTTAAATCAAAACTTCTAACTATTAACTAACTCACAGGGACAATGAATCCATAACTTCATGGTCGTACGGACATAAGCTTTCCAAAAATTCCTATCCTGAGCTAATGTTTTCCAATCACTATCTGTATAATCTACTTCCCTCAAATAATGGATCATGTTATTTTCCCACCTCATTCTTGGCATACCTACTGGAGGTTTTTCTGTCTGGTTTTGCTGTAAGATTTTTCGTGCCCCATTCGTGCCACATGTCCTGCTCATCGCAGTCTACGAGACTTAACTGTTCTTATAACAAAGTGTAATTTATATAAAACGCTTATAAAGCATGTGCTTACGTATGGAAATTAAACCAAGAAACTGTAAGGGAGTGATATATAAAAATACTCAGGAAAAGTATGGCCCTACATGTAATAGGGCAGAAAATACAACCATTGAACTTTAGTAGTTATTCAAGTCTCCTGATGTTGTAACATCAATATTAAAGATTGAAGATTGCTATGAGCAGGACATCTGGAAAGAATGATTGAACATGAGATTCCTAGGAAAGTTATCAAGAGTAAATCTGAAGGCATTATCTACTATAGAAATTAAGGATTTATCGAGAAAAAAAAATATGAAACATAAAAGAAAGAAAACAGATGTAGGATATGATAATCAAAAATAAATCAGAAACGAAGTAAATTCCGAAATCTTCTTGTATCTTGTAAGCCTATGTTTCCCTTAACAGAGATTTAGGCGCTCTCCCCCTACAGGGAAGAATTTGAACCATACTAATTTAGTTACACTTGTTTTCGTATAGATGCCATTTGAGTGGTCCGTGGTCAGTGTTCCGCCTCATACTGACATCTAGGAAACCAGGGTAGTACTAGGACGAGAAAATTCCAAAATAAGAAAATTAGGAGGTTTATATGAACAATCTTAAGGGGAACTTCTATGGCCTTCAAAAACAATATGGAGAATGAAGTCTTTATGGCCCTTTGAATCTAGCCATAGTCTTTCCTTTGTTAGAAGTTTATAGACCAAGCTATTTTTTAGTTACGCTTATTTCTCTTCAGATGTCATGAATGGTATGTGACCAGTATACCGACCGGGTGGAAGTACCTCCCGCAGGCCTGTTCCTTGGGTTTTACATCCTAAAAATGCATCTATCCCGACCGGGTTTGAAATCGCGATCCTCAGGCAAGGAACATAACCACAGTAAATTCTGCATCTATTTATTTAATCAACATTTTTTATGAAAACATGCAAAAATGGATATATATATATATATATATATATATATATATATACACATACACACACACACATACACACACACACATTGTATTAGATATTGGTACTGTACAATGAGGAAAGTTTTGTTTTAACTACCAGAGACAAAATCCACCAAGTTATGGATTTGTTCGTTAGTTAAATTGTCTTATATGAGGAGGTAATCTTTGCGAACTCTGGGAATAGAATGGATTTTGAAATTAGTCATATTTGAAATATCTTGTTTGCAATACTCAACGCGTAATTGCACGGTAGTATTCAAGATATGAAACAATTAGCAATTACAAAAAAAAATGTGTCAACTTGATCATTGAAAGAAGAATGTTCCTAACGTAACTTTATTGTCTTGATAAAAATGTTGATTACCTCGGATAATAAAGACTTCGCTATGACGTATTTTAAAAATCATTCTGTAATAGTTTATTTCAAAACCATTAAATTGACATGGCTTTGCTAGCAGAAGATGCAATGACACCGAAGAACATGCTGATGGAGCTAAATGTTAAGTGCGAGGATTGTGGGATGAAGATAAATATAAATAAGACCAAGGCCATGATTATAGGAAAGAAACCAAGGAAGATAAACATGAGGATTAAATATGAGGCCATTGAGCAAGTGGAGAGCTTCAAATACTTGAGTTGTACATGAACTGCGGACAAGAAGTAAAGAAGAGGATAGGAATGGCAAAAGAAGCTTTCAACAAGAAAAGAAGCATTTTCTGCGGACCTTTGGCAAAATAATTAAGGAAGAGGCTAGTGAAGTGCTTTGTGTGGAGTGTAGCATTGTATGGTGCAGAGACTTGGACATTACGACGGAATGAGGAGAAGCGACTGGAAGCTTTTGAGATGTGGATATGGAACGTATAAAATGGACAGACAAAATAAGAAATAAAGATGTGTTAGACAGAGTGGGTGAAAGAAGAACATTGCTGGAACTCATAAAGAAGAGGAAAATAAATTGGATTGGCCACTGGCTAACTGAAGGATGCTCTAGAAGGAATGGTCAACGGAAAGAAAGTTAGAGGCAGAAAAATACATCAGATGATAGACAATATTAAAATAAATGGTTTGTATGCAGATACAAAAACGAAAGCTGAGTTAAGGAAAGAGTGGAGAATGCTGAGTTTGTAGTGAAAGACCTGCTCATGAGCAGAACACTATGAATGAATTAATGAAATTGACATTTTAAACACTAATTTTGCAATTCAGAGTTTGTTACCAACTGGTTATCAGAAATTTTCTTGGGACCTCATTTTTAGTTTGCTAAATTTATTCATTCTCTAGCTCTTACCCTCTCTTATTCCAATTTAATAACACTGGTCAACATGATTTTTGTCTCATGAGTACCAATAGTTGTACTTGATGCAATTTTTATCGTGTTTTCAAATATGTATTCGGAATTTCTCCATCACCCACAGTTTTGTATTTAAATTTCTATTAATGGATTTAAATAATTATTTTTTTAATAAACCTAGATTTCTTCCCGGAAAATCTTGGCGCAGTGAGCGATGAGCACGGGGAACACTTTCATCAGTAGATTTGAGCTATGGAAAAGAGATATCAAGGCAAATGGAATCCTAATATGCTGGCTGATAATTGTTGGGCTATCAACAGGGATGCTCCACAGGCGAAATATAGCTGAAAATCGTCATTACTTACTTTCTAGGTGAGTCCGAATGTTCGAATATTATGTAGTTACGAATGTAGAAAATATTAAAGTGTTTGAAATTATAAATGCCTGTCTCTCGGAAACCTTGCGTTATGGAGAAAACCCGATATCATATTTGAATTCAGGAGAAAAAAATACTATCAGAAACACATATTTTACTTCCTGTGACAAAAAAAAAAGTTTATTTTTTGTTGCTCAGTGTAATTATTTTATTATACCGCTGCATTCATAGTCTCCATAGTTATACGAGTGTATTGACTTACAAGCAGTTCTATAATTTAAAACAAAAACTGAAAAGAGAATAGTTATTATATTCAGACTAGTAGCTTATTTTTACACTTATTTTTTTTCTGACAAAGAATATGAACAAAAACAAACTCCATGGCGCGACAGGCCTAGAAGGCCTTTGGAATACCATCCGGCTGCTGGCCTCATATCTAAATGTGTTATTCACAGAGATAGATGATTATCCAGCCAGTGTATGGGGTGACATGTGGTTAGAATATCGGGTCGCCAGTCGTTATAGCTATTTTTCTCAACCTGGAGCGCTACCCCAAATTCCTCACGATGCTAGGTGTGCACCAGTCCCATACTGGCCGAAATTTTATGAGAAAATTTCTTTCCCATGGAAATTTGAACCAACGCAAGTCCCATAGCTCTGCGCCAAGGCATCTTGCCTTAAGCATTTGGCTATGGTGAGGGACCAAAAAAAAATAAAAAGGAAATGCAAATATTCCTATGATTAATTATATCGGGTGATTGTCATCAATGCCTCGATGTATCTTACCAGCTGTCAAGTAATTGTAGGCCATGTATCTGCTCCATCTTGCCTTCAGTAAGTTTGGGCTTATGGATAAGTATTTCCTTCATCATCCTTTCGGATTACAAAATTTTGAGCCCTTCCATATTATGTGATTCCACTAATTACTAAAATAAAGTAATTATAAAGGTGTTCTTTAATAGACCACGAACGGAAAATTCAAATATTTTAAACAATGACACGATAAGAAGTGGATCTATGATCAATTTTGGCATGAAATTAAATTAAATATGTGACATTAAATATCTATGGATGTAGAATGGTATTGCAGCTGCATATTAGCCAACTGGTACTATCAAATTCGATGTTATTGGCAACACGGACATAAGCTCTCCAGACATCCTTTTCCTAAACTAATATTTTTAATTGAAGGGTACAGGTAAAGGACCAGGTAAGCCTTTTTTGTCAAAATGGAGTTTGAGATGTCATTAGATTCTCCATGATAAGTACAAACAGTTAAAAGTGTGCAAAAGCAAAATATATAATTTATTTACTTCCAAAGTTTGGCTTACAGGTAAGGAAATATATACGTCATATGTCATATAACTAAAAATGGGGTTTCTATGTTTCAGAGAAAAAGTGTTATAGGCCTATATATATTTATTTATATGTGTGTGTGCTTGTGTGTGTGTGTGTGTGTGTGTGTGTGTGTGTGTGTGTGTGTGTGTGTGTGTGTGTGTGTGTGGTTTCGAGGTAGCGTACTGCCTTGTCACGCAGCAGGCCCGGGTTCGATCCCCGTCGGGACAAATTTCCTGGATGATGGTTTTTTCGGGGGTTTTCCTCATCTGTAAGACAAATGTCAGGAAACTTTAAGGCCCCGAACATCAAATGGCCCTCATTAACATATTCATTCAATTTAGGATTAAGGCCTCTCCTGGCTCATCATTACCATCATCTATCATATATCATCAACCTCAGAAGTGGGTTGCAATAACGCCATGCCAGGAGAGAATACCAGAATGTCGAAATGACGAGGTGGCATTGGAAAAAAAAATGAACCTTTCAATTACCATAGGTCTCCAGAAGTAGTTACCATCCTGAGATCCGAGTGAGGGACTATTTCATCTCCTGAAAATGTTACTTCAAGAATCTCTTGTCCCAATTTCTTGATGGTTGTATTTTTACGTTTGAAAAATGATCTCTCTTTTGATCAAGGTACTTCTAAAATCCGGCTTCTTGCCTTTGACATGTCCAGCATTGACATACCATACCTATCGGCATACTAGAGGGGACATTTAAAGCATGCAAGCACCTTCGTCAGGAAGAAGGTGAAGTTACCATCGGAGGGGATATACACATAGTATGAAAAAAGGCACAAGAAATAAATATTGGTCCATTTCACGACTTTTATGTAAAGTACGAAAATCATTCCAATACTCACGACCATTATAATGCAATGTATCGTGATGCATTGTAACAGCGTCATTTAAACTGCGCGGGCCGGCGAGAGACACCTCGTATTGGTGGATTGGATTGGTGAATAGCCAATCGCGAGTCGAGGGTCCACTGATATTTCTCGGCTAATAAGCCAGAGAGTTCTACGAGCATCTATTCCCCCATTCAAGAAACATCGAAGACGAGAGGGTTCCATGTAGAAATATCTCGTTCATGGACCTGGAAATTTCCGTCTACTCGCCTATAAATATGTAGTGAGGATGGAACGACCCCCAGTCTTGTGTTGGACGACGAGAGGTTAAGTTTGAGAGAAACTGTGAGGAAGGACTGTGTCTGCAACTGTGTTATAAGTGATTTCCTGATAAACTTTCAAACAAGAATAGTTGTAAGATAAAACTGTGATTGAAGATTTAGTGATAAATGTGAGAAGAAAATAAAGTGAACAGAAAAATTGTACATAACTGTGTACTTATTTAAGTCCAAATACGTAAAAGGAAAACCCTGTGCCATCTGTCACAGTATAAACAAACACTGTATTTCCCCCCCCTGAAAAACCGTACATATTTAACTCAAAGTCTACAATATGTTTTTAATTGAGGCGGTTAGAAGCTAAGGGGTGTAAGTCGAAGTATTGAGAAGAACAGGTTTAAAGTTGAAGTTCTACAATAAAATCATAGGCAATTGAAAATTATAGCAATCATTATTTATCTACCCCTAACGCAAACAGTTACATTCCTTTGCCATTAACTCCAAACTCTCTCTCTCTCTCTCCTTTTTTTTTAAATCACTTAGGCCTACACCCCTTTGGTTCCAACCTCCTCAATTATATTTAACTCGAGGAATTGTACTTAAGGGCGGCTCCGTGTTGCAAGCGGTTAGACGCTCGCCTCTCGAGAGATCGAGTCTTGGTCAATCCATGTGGGTTTTGTGGTAGACGAAACGGAGCTTGGGCAGGTTTTCTCGGTTTCCTCCCCCCCCCCGTTTTCCCCTGCCACAATTTCATTCCACCAATTCTTCATAATCATGTCATCCATTTCGTTCATCTGCCTCCATGATGGTGCGTCAGGCGTGGTCGGCCGAAACCTTGTCATTCGCAGACCTCTAATAAAGGGAGCTTCATCTCATCTCATTCCTCGACCCGACCCTGAGTTGGACACGAGTTCAAGATATTTATTTTAATTAATTGTATTTAAAATATGCCCACGAATAGGGCTATATCCACCCTATATACAGTGAAGCTACAGTAACATTGAATCAGTTATCAAAAAAATGCAATTAGCTTACGTAATAACAATTAAAAAGATTTATTATTACTTTCAGCATGCAATAATAAAGTGATGTGCAGACTAATAGCCTACGTAGAAGCAAAAAATTAATAAACACAAAATTAGCATTTTAAAAGATTGCGCGATTTTTTTAGGCAGTAGATGAATTGCGATTTTAGTATATAATGAAATGGGGATGTGTTAACCAAGGAAATGAGTATGGCCATTAACATAATATTAAGGTAGTAGCTTAGATGGGCTTTACAAACCTTGCAGTGCTGCAATAAGTCATGTTTGCTATCTGATGGATCTCTACCACCTGGTTGTGTAGGCGCCAGGTTGCGAATATTAACACTGCAGAATTCCCTTTGCAGCACCAAACATTCCTTGCAAATCAAATGAAATACGGTCGTCAGAGACAATTATCTAACTAACTAACTCACTCACTGGCACTATCGCACCCGTAGGTTCATGGCCGCGCGGACATAAGCTCTCCACACATCCCTATCCTGAACTAATGTTTTTGAATCATTTCCTGTATAATCTACTTCCCTCAAATCATGGTTAATGCTATTTTCCCACTTCATTCTTGGTCAACCAACTGAGCGTTTCCCCTCTGGTTTTCTTACAAGAACCTTCCATGCACGTCATTCATTCTCCATTCGTGTCACATGTCCTGTCCATCGCAGTGTACGAGAGTTAACTAATTTGATAAATTATGAAAAATCAGAATATTTCATGTCAACTAGAAACCCCTAGTGCAATAGAAAAGTTAAGCTTAAAATATATAAAACTGTTATTCTTCCTGTTATATGGATGCGAAACATGGACTCTTACTTTAAGGGAGGAAAGGAGATTAAGAGTAAAAGAATAAAGTTCTTAGACAAAAAATGGACCACAGAGAGATGAACAGAGAACAGACATGTGAATGGAGAAGACTACATAACAGTGAGTTACATGATATTTATAGGAAGCCAGATATAATAACAACAGTTAAGTCTCGTAGACTGCGATGGGCAGGACATGTGGCACGAATGGGGATTGAAAGAGGTGCATGGAAGCTTCCTGTAGGAAATCGCCCAGTTGGTAGACCAAGTGTGAGGTGGGATAATGATATTAACCATGATTTGAGGGAAGTAGATTGTACAGGGGATGATTGGAAAACATTAGCTCATGATAGGGATGTATGGAGAGCTTATTTCCGCGCGGCCATGAACCTACGGGTTCGATAGTGCCAGTGAGTAAGTCAGTTGGTGTAATAGAGAATATTAAGTATATTCCAAATATAGTTTTCCGCGTTGGCTTAGGTGTAAAACTGCAACATTTTCAATCTCGCAGCTTTATTGTGCACCAGATATCTGAATTAAATTCCAAATCTCTCCGCAGTATATTCGTTGAGAAGCCATATTGTATAATTGATAGCGATTCGCCCGCCTGTTGAAGGTAAGTGCGACGTTCCCATTATCCCCCTTCAAAGATGTAGATCACCTGCCGGCACCGGGTTTCACTTCCTCCCTCATCATCATCCTACAGCAACAAACTTACCTTATACAAACACTGAACATATACTCAATCTACATTCGTCTCTATGGACAATACAAGTAAACATCAAGTAAGTAAATTGCAAATAAAACACATCAACGCCACCTAACCACATAGTACGGAACTCGAAGCACATAGAATACAGTGTGTGCCATTGAAACACACACATCGAACAGGGACCCATATCCGAAAATATAATGTTTCCATTATTGTATTGTAAGCCCATGTTTTCCCTTTACAGAGATTTAGGCGCTCTCCCCCTGCAGGGAAGAATTTGAACCATACTAATTTAGTTACACTTGTTTTCGTATAGATGTCATTCTGAGTGGTCCGTGGTCATCGTTCCGCCTCATACTGACATCTAGGAAACCAAGGTAATACTAGGACGGGAAAATTCGGTAAATTTTGTTTAGAGGCCTTTTCATTCAGGCTGAAGGATTTTTTACGAGCCTGAAAGTCTTCAGACTCGGGACCCACGGCTTAAAGTCCCTCCCGGAGGACTTGCTCCTTGGATTTTTTCGTCCTAAAAAATCCATCGACCCCGGCCGGGTTTGAACCCGCGACCCTCGGGACCAGAGGCAAGTAGCATAACCACTAGTCCACCGCGGCCGACGTTTCCATTATTATTATTATTATTATTATTATTATTATTATTATTATTATTATTATTATTATTATTATTATTATTATTATTATTGTTATTGTTATTATTATTATTATTATTATTATTATTATTATTATATTATTATTATTATTAAGCCTATTGCTATTCATCTTCTTCTTCTTCATCCTTTCCAGGATTGGGTCAATGCGACCTGTTCCGGTCTCAAACCATCGTTTCGCACTTGAGACTTCTGAATAATTTTTTTTTTTTACTTGCGTGGGTTACCAGCCCAACCGCAAAACCCCAACCTGGAGGACCGGAGCTTAATTTCGGAGTTGTCTTTCTCCTAGACAGACTGCCTTATAAGGCTACACAGCTCTGTCTGCCCCGAGCATCTGGTTTTATGGCGCCAGAAACTCCCTATTCACCCTCCATCTTCAGTATAAACAGTCCCATCACGTGAAGGTAGATGGAAGGATTTGGTAGAGAGAGGCTATATTTTGCGCTGACTATTTGGAGCATTTTGTAGAGTCGGAGAGCCCATCCACAGATCTGCCCCAGTCATTCTCTACCCTTTAGGGACCGCCTATTATTATTATTATTATTATTATTATTATTATTATTATTATTATTATTATTATTATTATTATTATTATTAACTTTATTTAATATTTGCTGCAGATCTTTATAAAACTGGTCACTATTTCACAAATATCAGAACAACTGGATGAATTATTTGCGACGAATGAGTTCAGATTGAGTTCCCAAAGCCATGCTTCGTTATGGTCCAACAGAAAAAATCTCTGGGACGTCCAAGGAACGCTTGATACAAAATTCATCAGTGAGATCGAAACAGGCCAATAGGCTTAAGACTTGATTGGATGAAGATTATTATTATTATTATTATTATTATTATTATTATCATCATCAACATCAGATCATCACCATCTTCTTAAAGGTATGGGCCTGTTTGTCCGTTCCGCTCCCAGCTACACAATATGCTTTAGGTCGTCCTTCCAACGTCGTTTCGGTCTTCCTACATTTTTTCGGCTTTCAGATCTATAATAAAGTATCTGTTTTGATAAACTATTATTATTATTATCATTATTATTATTATTAGTAGTAGTAGTAGTAGTAGTAGTAGTAGTAGTAGTAGTAGTTTGTTAGTAATTATTATTACTACAAGGTGAGGTAGAGAGATTTAAATTAAATTCTTCAATACAATTGTTCTAAAAGTCAATTAACACTATGCGTTAATCTAAGTTTTGTTTTCAATCAAAGTAAATACTGTACTATAAAAATGAGATGAACAATTCAGAGTAAATGAATAAGACAATACCATTGAAAATTTCTCAATGAAAATAGATATTGAAGAAAAAATTTATATAATGAGAAGAAGGGACATAGAAACAAACACAAAAGTATTGAAACGGATACCTCCTGTAAAAGGGAAACGTGGTAGACCAAAGCCAACGTGGATAAAGGGAATTCAAGACAACATGAAGAAGAGAAATATGACAGAAGGAGATACGCAAGACCGGGAAATGAGGAGGAAAAAAGTTGTATATTTTGGTTGAGGATATCTGTGTAAGTTACAGAAACAATCCTGAAATAAAAAACATACTAAATGTACCGTAGTTTATTTTATTATTATTATTATTATTATTATTATTATTATTATTATTATTATTATTATTATTATTATTATTCACTGCCCTCAGGGGTCCTCATCTAGGGGATATGTGGATGGCGACCACAAGGTGCCCAAGCTGTGCAAAACATTTCTTCCACTTACTTGTGTTTTGCACTCTTTTAACTTTACTATCTAACCTCTCTTGGTTAACTCTTGTTTTTTCGACCCCGACGCTATTAGGGCATCCGAGGGCTAGGGAGTCCTTCCTTTCTTCCATTTCTTCTTTCCTTTATTTTCTTTTCTTCTCCAGAAAGCCTGACCAGAGGCTATAACATGGCAGCCCCATCACTGGTCTTGCCTTCCTTTGGCCAGCAACCAATCGAAGGGACTATTATTATGCTTTCAAGTCTTATATGAGAATTTCCCATAAGGGAAAATTTTCTATAGGATCGTAACAGGCCTTGGCCTAATACTTGAAAGGAAGAAGAAGATAATAATTCACTGGCACTATTGATCGCACGGACATGGGCTCTCTACACATACCATTTTGAGCTAATGTTTTCCAACCATCCCCTGTATAATCTACTTCACTCAAATTATTGTTAATATTATTCTCCCACCTCATTTTTGGTCTACCAACTGGACGTTTTCCCTCTGGTTTTTTTTTCTACAAGAAGCGTCCATGCCCCATCTTTCATTTCCCATTCGTCCCACATGTCCTGCCCATCGCAGTCTACAAGACTTTATTATTATTTTTTTTATTATCTCAGGATTGTTTCTGTTATTTACACAGGTATCCTCAACCAAAATATACATTTTTTTCTCCCACACTTCCCGTTCTTGCGTGTCTATTTCTGTCATATTTATCTCCTTCATGTTGTCTTGAATTTCCTTTATCCACGTTGGCTTTGGTCTTCCATATTTCCCTTTTCCAGGAGGTATCCATTTCAAATTTTTATTATTACTATTATTATTATTATTATTATTATTATTATTATTATTATTATTATTATTATTATTATTATTATTTAACGACTCTCTTTTACATGTAAGGTCTTAAGCGTCTTCTTCAAATATTTTATAAATTCAGTCCAATATTGATACTCTGCATTCTGATGCAGCTGAAGCTCTGACCTCTTGAACTTTAAAATGATTACTGTTGTAAATAACACTTTCATCATAGTTTTCAAAAGGTTGTATCATTGCTGCGATGAATAACATAGTTTTCTAAAGGTCATGACGTTATCAGAGATGCATAAATTCATGAATCACCAAAGTGCATCCTAGCAAAATTGCAGTGACTACACTAGGATACGCGTAAAAGTTCCTTCCCTACAAGTCTGTTATCTACTCAACAGATCTAGACCTACATTTCTTATTTTGTTTCCAACTGAAATAATAATAATAATAATAATAATAATAATAATAATAATAACAATAATAATCACAATAATAAATTATTATTTATTTATTTGTTTTATGCTGTTCATTATTTCCCCAGTTTTATTTTTAATCCCTTGTACATTCCACGTTCCTAGAAGAATTGTCCTTTTTTTTGTAGAAGAAGAAGATGACGGCCAAAAATAACGTGGATTGATGACGTTTTCAGCAGCATGAAAGAAAAAGAATTGGACGATGGAGATTGGAATAACAGAGATGTAGAGGAGAATGACAGTAGATTAATTGGGCGCAAGAGGATGTTGTGGAACATTGCGACACCTGCTAAATAAACTAATAATCATAATAATAATAATAATAATAATAATAATAATAATAATAATAATAATAATAATAATAATAACAATAATAATTTATTTATATACAGAATTTTAATGTTTACACATCTTTCTGTACCTAAGTTTTATTTTTCTTCTCCGCTCGTCTCTCTCCATCCAATCCATGTCCTCCAGTCCTCTTGCTCTCATTCCAGTTCTTATTTCCTGCATCCACGAGTTTCGAGGTCTTCCTCTCGTCCTTCTTCCAGGTGGACACCATTCCAATGTTTTCCTGGGTAATCTTTCTTCTTGCATTCGTCGTACGTGCCCATACCAATTTAATTGCTTATACCGTATATAATCTACTATTGAATAACCAATATTCATTTTTTTCTCTTATGACAGTATTTCTTATTTTGTCTAATTTTGAACATCTTGCTGCTCTCCTCAAGAAATCCATTTCCATCGACATAAGTTTTTGTTCTAAGTTTTTGTTGAATTTCCAAACTTCAGCTCCATATGTGACAGTACTTCTCACTATTGAATTATATATTTGTAACTTATTTTTTCCTGGTTATATGTCTGTTCCATAAGACTCCATTCATCATTGCTGTTATTGCTCTACCTTTATTTATTCTGTTCTTAATATCACTTTCTTGTTTATCCTCTTTATCTAATTTTACTCCCAGATACTCAAATTCTTCACATCCTCTAATATACCCCTTTTCATCTTCTAATATCAAATCTTCGGTTTCGGCTCCACATCCCATATATGCTAAAGTGTTTTTTTCTAAATTTATTTTCAAAGCCCAGTTATCGTATTCGTCCAATAATTTTCTGACCATAAACTCCATTTCTTGATATTCTTGAGCAATTATTATCTGGTCATCCGCAAATAACAGTGTATATATTGTATCTGTTGATCCATCTCCATTTGGTACTCCCATTCCTGAACATGTTTTGCTCCAGTTTGACAGTGCTTTATGTATAAATATCTTAAATAATGTTGATGATATGCTACAACCTTGACGAAGGCCTTTTGTTACTTTAATTTCTTCTGATATATATTTTTTCCAATTTTAATTTTAGAATAATAATAATAATAATAATAATAATAATAATAATAATAATAATAATAATAATACTTGAATATGTTGGGTCTAAGGACTCGTTACTGTATTTTACCAATACATAGGGCACTAGGAAAGTTTTGCAATACGGGCATACTTTTACGACCTCTCAAAATAACTTCTACCACACTCAATACACTCTTCATATTTCGAAGCCAATCATTAAACCATTGCTTCCACTTTTCTTCGGACAGCTCCGTGCATTCGTTGTCCCAAGACCAGTATTAAGATATGGTAGTGAATCATGGACAATACGAAGAAGAGATGAAAGCCGAATAACAGCAAATGATATGCGATTTATGCGGCGAACAGCAGGCTACACAAAGTGGGACCATAAAAGAAATGAGAAAATTATGGAAGAGTTGGATGTAGAACCCATTCTTCACAATAAACAAAAATACCAGAACAACTGGAAAGCCCATCTTCAACGAATGCCGTCTCATAGAATTCAAAAAGCCATACTTCGCTACTGCCCCAAGGCAAACGATCGCTGGGACGTCCAAGAAAGCACTGGATGGAAAATTCCTCTTTGAGACCGTAACAGGCCACATGGCCTAATACTTGCATGGATGATGATTTTTACTTTATAGCAGTGACGCTTTATCGATGTTATAATTACATTTTTGACATTGAGCAATGCAAGCTTAATATGACATGATAAGAAAAATAAATGCCTGGACGGGATTTGAACGGACCTATGGGTTGGTACCCCAGCGTGCTATCCATTACACCACCGAACAAATCCAATACAAACATTTATATTTCTTATATATATATATATATATATATATATATATATATATATATATATGTGTGTGTGTGTGTGTGTGTGTGTGTGTGTGTATTATATTCAGTGGCAGTGAAGACCGAGTTCTCACTCCATCTAGTAATAATGGATAATATAATATATATGTTTTTAAATAACCACATTTTAATAATGATTTGTGAGTAAACATATTAATTTAATTCGTTAAATAGTCCTAACAAGTGCCATTCTTGATTTCCAAATCCTCTAGATAAATTGGAAATCACTAGCGGCATTACATATGATAACACAATAACTCAAAATCAGCTTTATCTCTCTCTTACGGATCAAATGTTACACAAAGGAACAATAGCATTTATTGATTAACGGGCATTTAAATAGTAGAAGGTAGTAATAGTAATTTCTGTTACTCCTTTTTGAACCAAAGGACTTCCGTGAAAGTGAGTCAAACTCTGATGTTTGCTAAATTCTTTATTTCTAGTTGTTCCCTTGTTGTTCAATGTATGTTAATACTATGCTACACCATGTAATTTTTTTATATTCCTCTTCTCCTAGGCAATACCTGTGGATTAAATTCTAGAGCCTTCTTTAGCACACTGTCTAGTTATCTTCTGAGAGTGTGTCCAAACCATTTCCATTTACAATATTTAATCTTCTTTCAGATTTTTTTTGTGATGTAATGCTTTTTGACTATATCATCACTGATTGGAATGAACATTGGATAAGAAATGCAAATGGTGCTTTGACTAAAGAGATCTTCTTTTCTACAGTACACCATAGGTTAAATATAAAACATTTTATTCCAAATTTCATTTTTACACAATTTATGACTGGCCATGGAAAATTTGGAAGTTATTTTAGAAGATTTAATATTGACCCAGACACTGATCATAATTGTAAATGTCAAGAATCAATACTATCTGTAAAATATGTTTTATTTGATTGTCCTATATTCGAAAAAACAACGATTGTGGTTAAACTTACTCTTAAATGACGATGAGGCTTCTGCCTCAACGTGTGAAGTGATTTTTAAGAACCAAAATTATTATAAACATTTTATGAAATTCATAACAAACATTCATAACAGTATCCAGTATTTTCTAAGACGATTTATGTAACCCATAACTCTCATTCCAAACCATAAAATAATATTTCTGTTTTTACAATGTATAGTATAATATTGTTTAAAATAAGCTACAACCCTAACATGCCTTTGTGGCGAAATAGGGTTTTAAAATATTTGGGAATTCAATAAATATAGTTCATAATTCTGTGTTTGATGTGGCATCTAATTCATCGTCATTTCCTTTTCCTTCTAGTAGGAGCATAAGACCTTAATGAGATTTCTCCATTTAGCTCTATCATCTGCCACATCTTCACATCCTACCAAGTTTTTCTCATTTCACATATTTCTCCTTCAATAATCTTCTTCCAAGTTACTTTTGGACTTCCTCTCCTCCTTGAACCCTGAGGATTCCAATCCAGTACGAATCTTTCTATTGCACTTTGAGGATTACGCAGAGTATGTCCAATCCAATTGGGCAGGACATGTGGCACGAATGGGGAATGAAAGGCGTGCATGGAAGCTTCTTGTAGGAAAACCAGAAGGAAAACGCCCAGTTGGTAGACCAAGAATGAGATGGGAGAATAACATTAACGATGATTTGAGGGAAATAGATTATACAGGGGATGATAGGAAAACATTTGCTTAGGATAGGGATGTATGGAGAGCTTATGTCCGCGCGGCCATGAACCTACGGGTTCGATAGTGCCAGTGAGTTAGTTATGTCCAATCCAATATTATTTTCTTTCCTTTATTTCTTTTTTGCTAGGTGCATGCTCAGTTTTGCGCCATAGTTCTTGATTTGACATTATAGCATCTAAATTGGTGTTCTTTATTTTCATTCTCTTCTTTTTTCTTCAGTACAGGCAGCCAAGTCTGCCAGTCAGCCATCCAGTCCTTTTTTATGGGGCATTCCTGAGCTGTTCCTTATATTCAGTTAGCTGCCTCTTACATCTCCTCTCCTATCTCCTGTTCTGTTAAAATATTCATCTCATCGTACTGTTCTTGTTGAATTTAACGGAATTTCCAATTTCAAAAGGTAAGAAATCAATGTTGACAACAAATAAAATGTATGAACTTGATGTTTATAGCGTGAAGTTATTTCAGTCCGTGGCTAATTCAATTACATAATGTGGCCTTGACCTTCCAGAAATGATTAATTGAATGACCTCTAGCTACAGGCCTGAAGAGGCGCCAACATTCTGCCAACTTTCTCCTGGTATTTGATGGAGAGATGTTCTTCATGGGATTTCTGCAGTAGAATTTTACCTACAGGCAAGATATTCTTAACTCCTGTAATGCTACACTTTCTCTGGGATGTGGGACAGTCATACATCGGGGTCATGTCCATCCCAGGATTAACATTCATCAATAACTTCATCCTTCAGCTTATGACTTCAATAGATGCTGCAAATATCGATTATATGGGAATTGAAAAGTACAATTTATATAGTAAATTGAGATGGAATGTTCTATTTTGATTTCGCTTTGCAGTGAGGTAATAAAACGGTAAATTTACGTAGATTCTAAATGTACCTATGTTTGAAAAACAATCTGGTTCAGAGGAGCTAAAAATTAAAATACTTTCTTAAATTTGCCACACATGTAGCGAATACCTATCTCTTTCATGTTTTTTACAGTGAGACAAGATAAAGCATAATGAGATATAAGACATATCATATTAGCGTATTAAAAAAAAAAAAAGAATTTTATTAAGAAATTATAATTGTTCTTATGATAATTACATTGTTTTAATTTTATCTTGAAAAACCATATTTACAATTTTTTAAATTAACTTTTAAACTTCAACTTAATTCTGAAAAAATTATCGTATATTGCTCATATTCTATAATTTTTAAATAACCTAAAACTAATATACGCATTATTCGTTTTTAAACATCTTAATGATTGATAAATTGTATTTGAAAAGAAAAATATACTCTTAGACTGGGGTTTGAACCCAGAACCTTTGACTCTCTATATCAATTCTCTATCCAAGTGACCCAGGACCTTTGACTCTCTATGTCAATACTCTATCAAAGTGAGCTACCTGGGTTCAAACCCCAGTCCAAGCGTATATTTTTCTTTTCAAATATAACCTAAAACTTGATTAAATTCTAAGTGGTTTACAGCAGTAATGATAATGATAGTATTACTACTACTACTACTAATTAATAATAATAATAATAATAATTGCAGGGACTCTAGTCACAACTCCTTTAAAAAACGTTAAACTGAAAATATATAAAACTGTTATTCTCCCTGTTATATTATATGGATGCGAAACATGAACTCTAATTTTAAGTGAGGAAAGTAGGAATAAATATTTGAGAATAAAGTTCTTATTTTGGACTAAAGAGAGACGAACAGACAGGTGAATGGAGAAGATTACATAACAGTGAGCTACATGAACTTTATAGGAAGCCAGATACAATAAGAACAGTTAACTCTCATAAAATGCGATGGGTAGGACGTGTGGCACGAATGGGGAATGAAGCTTCTTGTAGGAAAACCAGAGAGAAAACGCTCAATTCGTAGACCAAAATGAGATGGGAGAATAATATTAACTATGATTTGAGGGAAGTATATTATACAGGGATGTTTGAAAAATAGCTCAGAATATGGATGTATGGAAAGTTTATATCCGCGCGGCCATGAACCTACGGGTTCGATAGTGCAAGTGAGTTAGCTAGAAGAAGGGAGAAAAAAATTAAGAATTTCCGTGAAAAGAAAAATTGCATATCTGAGATGAAGTAGTATCAGTAGATCTGAAAAATGGAAAAAGAGATCCAATTTGAGGGTTTTTATAGTGAATTCCGGATAAAATATGTAACAAAAGTTGCAATCGACATTCCTCTGGGTTGATTGCTGAATGTGACCGTCACAGGAAAGTCTAGCCTTACACTGAGCGAAACTAAACAGTGTTTACTATCGTCTCCTAATTGTGAAAAGAAAAATTAATGTCTGAACCAGGAATCGAACAGTGAACCTCTCGTTCTGCGTATGAGTGTTCACCCCACTACACCATTCTAGACATGGTACAAACATTAACAATTATTTACATACACAAATATATAATTCTCGTTTCGTCCGCTGCCAGGTAGTTGTTACTACCAACGCCAACGACCGGCTTCATTTAGAAGTATCTATGTTTGAGAATTTTACACCACCACAATTCTCAGACATAGATATTTCTAAATGAAGCCGGCCGTTGGCGTTGGTAGTGACACCTACCTGGCAGCAGACGAAACGAGAATTATAGATTTATATATGTGGAAAGAATTGTTAATGTTTGTACAATGTCTAGAATGGTGTAGCGGGCTGCACACTCGTACGGAGAACGAGAGGTCCACGGTTCGATTCCTCGTTCATACATTAATTTTTCTTTTCACAATATCATTGTAATATTATAATATGATCCATATTTAAATCCATTAATTGAAATTGAAATAAAAAAACTGTGGGTGATGCAGAAATTCCGAATACATATTTGAAAACAGGATACAAAAAACTGCATTAGGTACAACTATTGGTACTCATGAGACAAAAATAATGTTGACCACTGTTATTGGAACTGTGTTAAAATAACAGTATTGGAAAATGTTAAATAATATCGTCTCCTAATTGAGTAGTGAAGAGCTTGTCTTACATGAGTGTAATTGAAACCTAAAGGTATAACTATGTATATACAGTATAAAATGCTCAAGAAAAGGTTTCTTAGTTAACATAATTCAAAAAATGATTTTAATACCAAATTTTAAAAAATAACTAAAAAACAGCACTGCATTATATAAAATACATAACTAAACTAAGCAAAAAAGCTAGACTCAGTTGATGATGTGCAAATAATTAAACGATGAAGATAACTAACTAACTACCGTAACTCACTGACTCCAATGAACCTGCAGGTTCATAGCCGCGCGAACATAAGCTCTCCATACATCCCTATCCTCAGCTAATGTTTTCCAATCATCCCCTGTATAATATACTTCCCTCAAATCATGGTTAATGTTATTCTCCCACCTCATTCTTGGTCTGCCAACTGGGCATTTTCCTTCTGGTTTTCTACAGGAAGCTTCCATGCACTTCTTACATTCCCCATTCGTGCCACATGTCTTGATCATTGCAGTCTACGAGACTTAACTGTTCTTATTATATCTAGCTTCCTATATAGGCCTATACCATGTAGCTTACTATTATGTAGTTTTCTTCATTCACCCGTCTGTTCATCTCTTTTTGGCCCAAACATTATCCTTAGAACTTTATTCTCAAATACTCGCAATCTTTCCTCCGTTAAAGTAAGAGTTCATGTTTAAACAATGAAGATACCGTAATATTTTCTTGATATTTGAAGAATGATTTGATCTTGCACTTTGTAACAAGAGAAGGTCACAATGCACGTGTCTTATAATGATCCATTGTAAGTTGGATGAAGTGATTCGAAGATGTAATTTATGGTGACATGCAGCCTCTGCTACCCCCTGCAGATTTTTCACTACACCAAGCATCCACTTACATATCATAAAAGTGAAGTTAATACAATAGGATCTTTCAGGGTTTTTTGTCCATTACACCGGTCCATTATACACCGTGTCCCACTCAAACCTCCCACATTTTAATTAATCATAACTCTCAAAGTATGCGGAATTATGAAATGAAGTTGGTATTAAAAGAAAGAGAAAACTCAAAGAATTTTTGTTTTCGTTGTTGCAGTTAATTCATCTGTCGCATGTTGGACATTAATGACATAAAACACGTTCGCCAGACATCATTCCACTGGACTTCTTCCTCTGCGGGTATGTAAAAGACCGTGTGTTTGCGACTCCAGTTCAAGATCTTCATAATTTACGAACCCGTATCCTTGACACAATTGCAACAGTACCAATGGACGTTGGTCAGAACGTGGCACGAAATCGAATACAGACTTGATATTGTTCGTGCTAGTAATGGTGCACATATAGAGGTGTTTTAGTGTTTGGCAATGTATGACAATGAAAATTCTTTGAGTTTCTGTTTTGTTTAATGCCGGGCTCATTTCATAATTCCGTATACTTTGTTAGTTATGATTAATTAAAATGTGGGAGGTTTAAATGGGACACCCTATATAATAAAGCACTTCGGGGTTACGAGTTCCTTTAATGAAATGTTGCCAACGCGCACACTCTATTCAATAACACTAAGAAATTGGGGTTGAAGATAAACATCAATAAAACTAAATATATGTTCTCACATAGAAATGCATCACATGATGGTAATGGACAGTTAATGACAAATGAGGAAAATTTTGAAGAAGTGGCTGGAATAAAATGTATAGGAACAACAATTACAAAGAAGAATGAGGTGCTGAAATAAATTAAATACACACTCAATTCTGTAATAAAATTATGCTATTATGCATTACAGGGACTCTTGTCAAAAAATATAAAAACAACTGAAATGTATAAAACTCTTATCCCAGTTATAATATATGGACGCGAAACATGGACTCTTACTTTAAGGGAAGATAAAAGATTACGAGTATTTGAGAAAAAAGTTCTTAGTAATTTTTTTGGACCAAAGAGAGATGAACAGACGGATGATGAGGAGACTGCATAACAGTGAGTTGCATGATCTTCATGGGAAACCAGATATATGAGAGAGGCGAATTACAGTATACAGGGAATGAATGGAAAATATGCCTATTAAGCTTAGGATAGGTATGTATGGAGAGATTAAGTCAGAGCGATCATAAACCTACGGGTTCTATAGTGCCAGTGAGTTAGTTGGTTAAAAATTGTACACTATACACAAGCGTTAGTTGCTACGACACTTATCTTTATTTTGTATAATTAGTGACAAAAGTTTATTAGAAGATACAACTCAAAACTTTGCATACTATATCCACAATTGCTTGTTGAAATAAAATTTAAAACTTCACATAGGTTATTATTTTACTCTCACGCTGTAAAACATGACATTCTACAGTTACGTCAGTTACCGATATAATTAATACAAACTCCATATTTTCTGTTACTAACATATATGTATGTTTTGAAACTAACATATACGGGGTGAATCATAAATATGGCTATACGTTTGATCGCTTTGTGCGATGAAATTATTATCATTACAGGAAATATGAAATTACCGTTGGAAAGGCAATTATTCAAATTACAACAATGGAATAAAACAAAACAGTGTAGAACTTACGTCATTAGTCAAAATGGCGTTGAATTCGCAACAGCAAATTACAATTGCTGCATGGACAATAATGTATGCTAATGATCGTGAGGCTGCAAGACGTGAGTTTAACGGAAAACTCAAGACGTCGACATGCTGAAATTAGTGATTGAGGAAGAAATTAGAGCTATTTCTCTAAACATGTATCATAACGCAATGAATGACTTCCCAAAGCGTTGCCAATTATACTTGGATGCAAACGGCGAACAGTTTGAAGCAATAAAGTGACTTACTTAGTGTTGTTGTAAGTGATTTGTGTTATTCTATTGTTGTAATTTGAAGGATGTTCCCTTTCCAATGATAACATCGTATTTCCTTTAATAATAATACTTTTGTCACAAAATGCGATTAAACGTATAGCCATATTTCTGAATCACCCTGTATCTATGTTTTGAAGAGAAAAAATTAGTTTCCTATTATCTGAACGCTAAAAAATATAAAATAAAATTTTATTTTGTTATGACTGTTGCGTCAGTTACCATGGATTTCACCTAAAATTAATGTATTAAATGCTATAGTGATATCTTCCATTATGTGGACTATATTCTGATTTGCTAGACTTTTGAGGAATGTACTTGAGAAGAATATTTTGTCCTACTATAGTTGGTTGATGTAATACGAGGTAGGCCTACGCTACAGCCGGAAGACCGCGGGCTTCGATTACCGATGGGATCATATTTTAAAACTAGTCTGAACATTCTGGCAGCTTCATTGCCCCTGGGATCTACTCAATTTCTAACAGAAATGGATATTTTTAACATTTTCCAGTACTGTTATTTTAACACAGTTCCAATCCATCCATCCATAGTAATTCTGCCCGAAGGCAGGTCCTTCTCTGCAATCATAGCACTTTCATGCTATGCTTGCAGCTTTACTAGGGAATTGTAGGTGTGGTAGCTTCCCGTTGCTTTCCACACCGGTGAAGGATGATGATGATGGCCATATGATTTCGGGGACCGTTTGGGCCTTAAAGTTTTCCTGACATTTGTCTTACAGGTGAGGATAATGGATCATATTATAATATTATAATGGTATTGTGAAAAGAAAAATTAATGTCTGAACCAGGAATCGAACCGTGGACCTCTAGTTCTCCAGACTAGTGTGCAGCCCACTAGTCTGGATAACTAGAGGTCCACGGTCAGGTCTAGAATGGTGTAGTGGGCTGCACATTAGTCTGGAGAACTAGAGGTCCACGGTTCGATTCGTCAGGTCTAGAATGGTGTAGTGGGCTGCACACTAGTCTGGAGAACTAGAGGTCCACGCTCGATTCCTGGTTCAGACATTAATTTTTCTTTTCACAATATCATTGTAATATTATGAAATGGATATCAGACTCAAGTTCTGATACAAAAACTGACACTGCGGCAGACATGTCGTCTCACCGCTTGCTGCAAAGGTGGAGAGGGGGGGGGAGTTAATCTTCCTTAAGGTTGCAGTGGGATCATTCCATACTGAATTTTACATACGTTAAAACTGGCATCAATGCATCAGATATTAGCAGCAAAGTAAGGTGCAAGTTCGGTATTTCCAACGTGATTAAGAATTGGTTAACTCTTTTAATGATGGGCGAGTATATAACCTGTACGTTGGGCAATGACGTGATGTTATCCTGAAAATGGACCACTTGGACACGAGGTCACTTGTACTTCTTTGTTCTTATAAGGCTCAGAGAGAGGCGCCGGTAATCGGTGGCGCCATTTTCTCCCCCCATATCTCGTTATAGACAGGTTTGGTAGCAGCGACACCACGGCGCCATGCGGACAATGTACGAATTACCTCACAGTTATTGCTACAATACAATTACATATTTCTGCAAGGTGAGGGTGGCAGTATAGGCTGTTTCAAATAAACCAACATGTTTACAACTAAAAACCTTTAAATTATATATTTTCTGGCTCTTAATACCATGTTTTTTTTACTTTAATTTTGATTTTGTAACACTTGTACATACATATATAATTGATTTTAAATATATATTAATAAAAGTTCGTATCGTATATAGTTTAGTTTTTATTGTGATGTTTCATCATCATATACTTTTATTCCTAATTGGAGCATTGAGCCCCAATGAAGCTCTTCCATTTGGTTGGATTTCTTGACAAAGTCTTCGCCTATTTCCAATTTTTACCTGTCGCATTTAACTAATTTATAAGTATCCTCAATTTTATATATTTATGTTTGGTTTTCAACTTGTTTTAAATTCCTTTTACTTGTAGCGTTTTAAAATTCCATATACCGATAATCGTTGACCTTTTAGATGCAAAAGCCATTATGCTCTTTAGAGCCATCCGGTTTAGTTTCATTTTGATTCCTCTAATCAAAAAATGTCGTATCTTCAGAGATTGGCCCACATCCCTAGCTAACTGGCGGAATTCAAGTCTTCCAGTCTGCTTAAAATTTCAATTGGTTCACTCCCTTTCCCTTTGGAGATCCCTCTTATCAGCAGGGCAGAGGTTTCCCTATTTTATTTAAAACTTTTTTATTTACAGCATACTCCTGTAGGAAAACCAGAGGGAAAACGCCCAGTTGGTAGACCAAGAATGAGGTGGGATAATGACATTAACTATGATTTGAGGGAAGTAGATTATACAGGGGATGATTGGAAAACATTGGCTCAGGATAGGGATGTATGGAGAGCTTATGTCTGCGCGGCCATGAACATACGGGTTCTATAGTGCCAGTGAGTTAGTTAGTTAGTTAGTTAGTTACTCCATTACAAAATACTGTAATACTAGATACCCTAATATTAATTATAATACAGGTGTTATTGGGTATATATATGTATAATACCCAATAACACCCTATTCCCTTTGTAAATTGATATCTTCCCTATAAAACCTCCATGGCGTGACAGGCCTAGAAGATCCTTTGCTCGCCAGTCGGCTGCTGGCCTGATAAAGGTGGATGATCATCCAGTCAGTATAGGTGTGGCATGTGTCAGTATGTTGGGTCCGCCAGCCGTTATAGCTCATTTTTTTAACCTCATTGTATTTACCCAAATTCCTCATGGTGCTGGGTGGGCACGGGTCCCTTATCATAAATCGACCGACATTAGAGTCAGATTAATAGTTTTCGGAGTCGCTACACCAATTGGTTGAGTCCCGATAACATTTAAATCCAAAATATGATCCCTAGAACTTCCAATACGGATGAAGGGGAAAGGAGGTGTGAAAAATAAAATTAAATGGATCGAGATTAATGACGAATCCATAATTTCAGGGTAGTTAAGATAATTGGCGACAGTCTCGATGCCATTTCAGTTCAACTTTGACTCTAGACCCCTAAGAAGGTGACAAGGAGTGAAAAGTGAAATATCCTAAAACCCCGAGTTTTTTATCGATGCCATAATTTTCGGAGTCACTTTTCTGATTGATGGCAGTACTGATGATACTTCAGTCCAATTTTGTCACCTACCAGCCCGAAGGGAAATATATGAAGGGGTGAAAAAACAAAAGTTCAATAGTGAGTGATATTAGTGTCTAATTCATAGTATTAGAGGTTGCAATGTTGAGTGGTCATAGTCCCGATGACATTTAGCCCTTTTTTTTTCTCTTGGTATCCCTAAGGGGGTGGAGAGATGAGAAGAGGTAACAATAAAATGACAATAATGGCCGAGATTAATGTTGTTGTTTTCGCTAAGCTGATTTTGACAGTGCAGACATCACGTAAGCCGAAGTTTGAACAAAACGTCCCTAGCGGGATGAGACGGAGTAACATGTAGAAATAATAATACATGATCGATATGTGTCTCGAATGCATAGTTTTCGGGGACATTGAGATGAATATTGACACTTTCTCTGCCGTTTAATCCAATTTAGGAGGAAGGTTGAGAAGGGATGAAAATTAAAATTTCAAAGTTTACGGAGGATAATGTCGATCCATAGTTTTCTGGCTCGCTAAGCTGATTGGTGCCAGAAGACTGAGATGAATAAATACCCGGACTACGTCGGGCAATCAGGCTAATGACATAAAATGGTGATTATGATGGAATAAATAATGAAATTCCAACCCAGCCTTGACAATTGAAGAAAACCAATGAGTTCAGTCGACCCTGTGATCTAAACTTGAAACCTTACGAATGCGATTCTCAAACATTACTCCCTAATTCAAGCCACTCGATTAAACGTATTTTATTTTTCGTTTTTAATTACAAATAATTTTGGTAGGCCGATAATAAAACTTGGATCTACATGGAGGTTGAAGAGACGGATCACTCTGTATATATGCAACGTAAACATGAAAATATATGTCACACATAGTAGGTAGTTGTTTTTATCGCTCATATATAAAATTACGTCAATAAAGAGATCTTGAGTTTGGATTAACTACACAGATCTGACGCGCACTTCAATGAATATAATGAGAGCTTATTAAATTTCAGAAATACATATGACCTTAGCAACATGATGTAACATCCCAATATCCTGTTGCTGTCATGCCTTCTCCAAGTTTCATTCATCTCATTTTTTCTTATATTTTATTCACAAAACTGAGATAATGATTAAAAATACTTTAATCGGCCGCAGTTTATCCTTAAGGTGCCATGCCGGTAAAGGTTCTAGAATGTATGGTGGTATGAATATATATTTGAATGATATACCATGATAATTATTGTAAATAAATCAATTATATTTTTTGTCCAATGCCACCAAGTTGTATTTTATGTCATTTCTGACTTTCTCCCCTATAATTACAGAATTATAATCAATTTCTGAAATGGGTATTCCTATAGGAGGAAAAGTACTGCATTCATTGTTGTTTGCAGATGATCAAATAATTTTTGCAGGGGATGAAGATGATATGAAATATATGATAAATAAATTAATAGAAGAATATAAAAAATGGGGACTGAATATAAATTTACAGAAAACAGAATATATGTGTTTTGGAAAGGATGTGGATGACCTCATACTTGAAACAAGGATAATAAAAAATGTGAATTTTTTAAATGTCTTGCGTCCATAATTAAAAGTTTAGGTACCTGTGAGAGAGATGTACAGGCTAAAATTGCAATGGCAAAAACTGCACCTAAGACATTACATGGAGTAATTTGGAACAAAAAGATTACAAAGGAAACTAAAATGAAAATTTATAAGAGCATAATACAGAATATTTTGTCATATGGAAGCGAAACTTGGTCTTTGACGGAATTACAAAAGAATAAAATTAGAACAGTTGAATTCGATTATATTAGAAGAAGCCTCCAAAAAACAAGACAGGATAAAATAATAAATGAATTCCTTTGGAGAGAAATGAAGGTCACCACATCTGTTGTTAAGAGGATTGAAAATCAAACGCTTAAATGGTATGGCCATGTACAAAGAATAGAAAATGAAAGATGGCAAAAAAATATACCAATGGTCACCACCTGGAAGAAATAAACGTGGCAGACCAAGATGGAAATGGAAAACCTACGTCAGAACCATAATGGATGATAGGAATTTGGAAGAGGGAGATTGGAATGATAGAGATAAATGGAAACTGAAGACGGCAAACCTATAAGTGGGAGAAAGCCGAAGAAGAAGAAGAAGATAATCAATTTCTTAGGTTGGAGCACCTGAAAGGTGGAGTTACGTTATACCGATAATATGATGGGTGAGAAATGATAATGAAGCGCCAGGAAAGCCCTTAACCTAAAAGTAACCTGAATTCTAGATCTTGGGCAACCACAGGAATAATTTCTTTTAAGAAACATTCCTATGATCGGATCGGGAATCGAACCCATGACCTCATGAATTATAATCAGAAACGCTGACAACTAGTCCACGAGGCTGGTCAAACAAGAAAATATTAATTGGTTGATTTTTAAATCGAAAGAACTCTTAAAATTCCACACTAGAAATTACTGCAATTTTTTTCGCAGAATTTTATCTGAACTAGGTCAGAACAATGGAATAAATTTAACGATGTAATATAAATCACTTCAAAATTAGATAGTGAATTAGGTGCTTTTATTTAAGTTAAACATGTGAACGATTCGGAGGACATAGAAATCCGAATTACTCAGATGATATTAATTTTAGGATCCACATTGATATGAATTTCCTTCTGTTGCGATGCGCATTTCACTCGTTTAAATACTGTGATCCCTTATATAATATTCTCTATTTACAATATGTATTACATAGCAGGTCACCTTCCTTCTATTCTCAATGTCCACACCCGCCTTTGGGCAGTTTCAGGCCCTACATCTTGGATTCAATATCACTTAATAACGTTCTCCCATGTCTTCTCTGATATTCTTCTTTTTCGCCTCCCCATCATTCTAAAATAATATACGTACTATTTTTGGGAATTTGTAAATACCAATTTACTTACTTACTTACTCACTGGCACTATCGAACCCGTAGGTTCATGACCGCGCAGACATAAGCTCTCCATACTAACAGAAAATAAAATGATCCAATATCAGGAACGTTTAGAATTACAACTTGCTAAGGTTCTTAGACAACTTAAATTATATGTAATTATTTCCATTAAGTATAATATCCCAGTATTATGATGAAGAATGGGAAGGAAGTTTACTCTAAGATGTTATGTAAGTTGCAGATCCTCTTTCAGATCTGACCATCAAGTTCTACTCCCATGATCCTTATCGTGGCCGTGAGGGAGAACTACAACACTCCCGTTTGTCCCTTTCTGCTCTTTCTTATTGCTCAGGCTCGGAGTCATGAGATGGCACCCTAATGGGCCTCCCATTAGATCCCTGCAACCACATATTTTAAACTCCTGTGGATTGTCAACCAAACTATTTTTTTACCTAACTTGAGACAAGGTGAAGAATGATATGAAATAAATTAATGAGAAATTAAATGAAGCAGAGGGAAGAGGGAATGGAGAATGTTGATGTGATGAAATTCGGGAAACAGGAGAACTCCGAGAAAAACCCGAAAACCCCGATAAGACTCCGGAACCGCCAGGACTCGAATCTGGTTTTACATTAGATCTTCTACAATTGTATTTAGTACAGAAATAACCTCAATGAAATATATATATTTTATCTAAATAAATTATCTGATAAAACACTGTAAATACACAAATGTGAAAGTGATAGATACCGGTGTCTACTGTTTTGTTTACAATCTGTTTGAAAGACTAGGTCATTGCCGTTGCGACGAGTTCAACCCTGTTGTCATAGCGCGAAAACATGAAACTTGATTCTCTAATTTAACGCGTTCATTTAATGACCAAATGGTTATTTTGTCTCTTCATTTCTTTGTCCTCCGTCATTCTTTTTGTACTATTCGGTTATTACATTTACAGTTTACAAGACGAAACCTTGTTAATATTTTGGTCAATCTATGATATTTTTTGATAGGGCCTAAACTATATTGTGAAATAAACGCTGAATTATATAGGCCTATAAATACATAGCTTTTATTATTTTTAGATTCAGCGTATGTGCTGTCATTTTCATAAGTAATGCCACGAGTGATTTCCATATTATCGATAAATTCACGACTCACGAAGTGAGGAGTGAATTTATCTAGAGAATTTGGAAATCAAGAGTGGCATTTGTTAGGACTATTTAACGAATAAAATTAAGCTGTTTACTCACAAATCATTATTTAACTATAGTTATTTTAAAATATTTATATATTTAATGTAAACGGCGATGTTTGAAAACAAATGAGAAACTATAGGTACGCTTCTACTGCTTCTTTTGTTTATCACTGCAACCAGATCATACTATTTATTGACAAAGGAACGCAATATTGTAAAGAGGAGCTTTCTTTAATATGGTAATTATAACACTGATAAATATTTGGTGAAACACGACTCTGATTGGTTGTAAAATAGAAATCATTGAAATGTGATTGGTCATTGACTCCCATTTGGGGCATGAGTTAAATAGTCATCGAAAACATCCACTTACAAGAACATTGGCTCTTTCTTAAGAAAATTATTACTATAGCCCTGAATTACAAAAATAACGATGTTATATAAATTTTCAAACGTTGAATGTTATGATGAAGAAATTATATTTACAGTATGATTTCAGGGTTGCTGAACACAAAAATGATGTGTTTAAATTTACTGATTAGCTCGCGTTTTTGAGATAATAATTAAATTTAATAGGTCTATATGTTTCTTATATATATAAAACATAAAGTTATCTTTAAAAGTATTTTTAACCGTCTCCTGTACTATGTTGCAGAAGGGTCCTTTTTCACTATCCAGCAATTATCACTTAGGATGGAAGCACTTTATTTCTCTTTATATTTTTGCTCCATCACCGAAATATCCTGTCGGAAACCCTCGCCATTTTCATCTCTTACATCACCACAATTTGGTGGAAAGAAATCTAAGAGTGATTTTAAAAAATACATTTTTAGTGTCGTATTACACTTCAGCTGTTCATACTAGCGTATCAGATCATCCACAAGTTCTTTGAAATTTTCCGCTTTGAAGTTTCACAAAAAACTGTTTGTATACTTTTTAAATTATTGTCATGCTGTTTTCTCCTTGTCCTTTATTTCAAACTGATTATCTTAAAAAGTTCTCTAATCTGTGATCCGAAAAAAAGCTTTCGCTTTTTCAAAACTGAGCCTGGAGAAGTTTTGACGTAAGTAAGTGAATACAGAGCCATTTGCAACTAAAGCTTTTACAACATTTTTCATTAGCACCAGTTTTATTTGTAATATACGGGGAACAAAACTTTGCTTGGCTCTAACAATGGTTCATGCAATGCATTTTTCATTCCAAGAGTTAATGACTGTCTATTGGGCCAACACTTCTGAGAATAGTATTTGTCTCTCGCCGGCTATTCCATTCACAAAGGAAACAAGAGTACTTGGTGTAGCCAGATTGCATCCCTAATAAAATTGCAATCATTTTAAAATCTCCAGACACTTCCGACTGGTATCTTGCGTAGTCCATTCCTGCCAGGATGTCTCTCATATGTGTACACAGTATGTTCCTTTTGTATTTGTATCATACGTCACTAGAATGGAAAAGAACCCGTTGCCAACGTGTAATTTTATAATTCATGCTTAAAGGATTTTTTTTAATTGAACCTACATCTCTCTCTCTCTCTCTCTCTCTCTCTCTCTCTCTCTCTCTCTCTCTCTATATATATATATATATATATATATATATATATATCAGGTCGTTACAGCGCTAAACGTACAGAGTATAGAGACTCGGGTTCAAATCCCGACTCAAGCATTCATTTTTCTTTACATATCATATTTGCTTCATTGCCAAATGTTAAAAATATAGTTATAACATATAAATATACAAGCGTCACTGCTATAAAGTAAATATTCTCTTTAAAAAATTGCTTAACTGTTCTGTTGGCCACAAGATGTCAGTCGGAACGATTTTCCGCTACCTTTTCTGTGAATTGAGAATACTACATATATAAGAAAAATGTATGTTTGTGTTGGAATACTTAGGTAGCTCAGGTCGTTAGAGCGCTAAACGTACAGAGTTTAGAGACTCGGGTTCAAATCCCGGCTCAAGCATTCATTTTTCTTTTCTTATCATATATATAAGGGTGTTCCAAAAAAATCGACAAAGGAGGTGAGGTAGTATATTGAGATATGTTGATCATTTTTATTAAGGTATCCAGTCCGGAAATGATGCGTTTTCACACTATAACTAGTTAATTATGTCGTAAGATCAGTGTTAGCTCGAAGGATTTAAAGGCTCATTACGTGACAACACCTCACAGGTACGGAACCTGCGAACGTTGCTTCGCAACGGAATGTGGCTACAACAGGACGGAGCTCCAGCTCGCTTCGATGCCAATGTGACGAGACATTTGGATACCACGTATCAAGGTCGATGGATTGGCAGAGGGGGTTCAGTCCCATGGCCTCCGAGATCACCTGATCTTAACCCTCTCGACTACTTTTTGTGGGGCGACATGAAACAGTCTGCTTATCAGGCTCCTGTAGAGTCACGTATGAATCTTAAAGCCCGAATCCATGTTGCTACACAAGTAATTCAAAGGAGGCCACGCGTATTTAAACGTGTGCGCCAATCACTACACCGCCGATGTACGCTCTTCAATGAGACGGGAGGTCGATATTTTGAAAGCTTGATGTGACTGTATTGTCAAGTACTGAGTCTTAAAATCCAACTAACGAAACTCTTGAAAAGTTAGCTACTCATTGTGTGAAAACGCATCACTTCCGGATATGGGTACCTTATTAAAAATAGTTAACATATCTCAATATACCACCTCATCTCCGTTTTTTTGTAACACCATATATATATATATATCCATCGATAATAATTAATGCTATGGTTTGCAGCTTTACTAGGAATTGTAGGTGTGGTAGCTTCCCGTCCATGACCAGATGGAGGGATATGTTTTGAGTCGGCACAGGTTTACAGCCTAACCTTGAAGTTAAAGAAGATATATATATCCATCGATAATAATTAATGCTATGGTTTGCAGCTTTACTGGGAATTGTAGGTGTGGTAGCTTCCCGTCCATGACCAGATGGAGGGATATGCTTTGAGTCGGCACAGGTTTACAGCCTAACCTTGAAGTGAATGAAGATATATATATATATATATATATATATATATGTGTGTGTGTGTGTGTGTGTGTGTGTGTGTGTGTGTGTGTGTGTGTGATATAATAAGAAAATATATATATATGATATAATAAGAAAAATGAATGCTTGGATGGGATTTGAACCCGGATCTCTGGATTGATACTCCAGTGCGCTACCAATTAGGCAACCAAGCAAATCTAGTACAACCATTTATTTTCTTTATATATATATATATATATTAATATATATATATATATATATATATACTTATATATTTTCTATTTATACGTATATATTTTTTGTCTAATGCTATCAGGTTGTCTTTTATGAAATTTCTGGTTTTATCCCCTGGTGTTGGTGGAATTGTAATCTCTTTCTTAGGTTGGGGCACCTGGAAGGCGTATATTTATATGTATATGTATGTATGTATGTATATATATACGCACACATACATATACACACACACACACACACACACACCGACTGATGGATAATTGTACAATTTTGGCTACTTGTGTTGACTGTTGAGTAGTTTTGCAAGTTTTAGAAAAACTGGAAGTCTTACCGATTTTTGAAAATTTTGTTTTATATACATAGCAGCATACATTTTGTTTCGTATCGAGAAAACAATGCAAAAGTTTGATGTATGTTCTATAAGGAGAAATTCTCCGATGAAGAGAAAGGGAAATTGTGACAGACATTGTTTGAGAAATAAGAAAAACTGCAAGCTCCCGTAAATTAGATTATTTGACGTATTGTGATTATTAGCATCACGATTATTTAGTTGACCTAAAAACTGGAGGACAAATGATAGAGTAAGGGAGTAGTTGGCCTTTATGTTAGTCATAGAATTACATTCTTTCTAACGTTACCCCTGCCTGGCCCCGAAGCGCTCCAAACGTCTCAACAATATTATTACTACATACATTGCATTGCATTACCCCGGCTCGCTAAACTGGTCCATCCACATATTAACTGCTAATACACTATTTCGTAAGCCTGCAACTCCATTAATTTGTAAAATTTATAAATAGCATGCCAATCAGCTGATATAAACCCCTCAGCCTAACTTTGGGCACCTGAAACTTATGATATCAATCGAGTCAAGAGCAAAAATCCCATTGTAGGTTAAAGATGGTATACTACACATGACACAAAATAGTATATGCTTTATTATCTTTGCATCTCCACCATTCCTAGATATCATACAGTAAAACTTGTTCAAAGTTGAATCGCATGGGACCATTTTTTCACACATTAGACAAAATTCCGCATTATAAAAACAAAAAAGTGAATAAACAATCTTAGATTATAGAGTACCGTATATCTCTTTTTTTTTTTCATTAATTATTTTTTTCTCTGTGTTTTAAAATCTCATAAACTTGGGTTTTTCCACATTTAAATTTAGTCATTATTTCGCGTACTGAGAATGTTTTTCTTTATTTTCAATCATTTTCACTTTATCGTTTAATGACAATGATACATATGATTTAGCCATCTTTATTCCGGAAATTCAGAACACTACCTGTGAAAGATACGTACACAAACGGTCTCAGATCTGAAACTAATTTAAGATTTTACAGTGCACTGGTTATTTGTAAGACAGATGTCACACGCCAAATATTTGTTTAACGAACCTGCATTTCGCATAACGGGTCTGCAGTGAGGCCGAACGAAAATTTCAGATACAGGTAGAAAATCTACTTCACCCGGCGGCAGAAATTATTCCTTATTGTTATTTCGCCTAACGGGAATTCAATTACGTGGAAACTAATTTATTCCTCTTTATCTTTCCGCCTTATAAACATTTTTTCATGAATTGTGTAGAAATATCCTTCCGTTTCCGTGTTGGACAGATTCCGCTTAATACAAAATAAATACACGTAATATTATTATTTCGCCGGGACTAATAAATTTGTTCACATTGGACAGATTTCCGCATTATTCGGATTAAACAAGTTTTACTGTATATGATATGTATATTTTGCACGAAAATAAATAAATAACTATACTGTAATATTACAAATCACCCACCTAGGGCGGGAAGTAAAACCATTGTCCTTTATGTATACTACGTAAAATGTATATACAAAAATATATCCAAAAGGTAGTGTTAATACCTACATTATACGAAACAAGTCACTGCATTTTAAATTAACTAAACTTAATTTGAAACAATATAAAAAAATAATTTCGTACTTGCCGGAGTTTTATGCCTGAATGGTGTCACGGCCTGCTGCTGTCTCAACTAAATTATTTTCGGCATTTAGCGTATATATACATTGACCAAACTGTTAAGGTCAGTCAGTTGTTTATATAATGAACGCAAATATTTCCAACAAAGATGTTAATATTTTATTATTCTTTATTATTTGGAGAACACCATAGTGCAAAAAATAATGTACAACACACGTTTGTGAAGTGTTTTACAGAATCTCGGAAATTAAAAACCACTTTCCAACCTCGCATTGTAGTATACTATTGGCGATTCTTTTTTTATTATTTTTATTTTATTTATTTATTAGTTTCGGGAATAACTCTTAACTCACTATGATCGGTGGTACCATATTCGATGCCTTCAGAGCATCAAGTTTTTTTTAACTGCAGAAACTCACTGGCACTATCGAACCCGTAGGTTCATGGCCGCGCGGACATAAGCTCTCCATATATCCCTATCCTGAGCCAATGTTTTCCAATCATCCCCTGTATAATCTACTTCCCTCTAATCATAGTTAATGTTATTCTTCCACCTCATTCTTGGTCTACCAACTGGGCGTTTTCCCTCTGGTTTTCCTACAAGAATCTTCCATGCACGTCTTTCATTCCCCATTCGTGCTACATGTCCTGCCTATCGCAGTCTACGAGAATTAACTGTTCTCATTATATCTGGCTTCCTATAAAGACCATGTAATTCACTGTTATTCAGTCTTCTCCATTCACCTGTCTGTTCAGCTCTTTTTGGTCCAAACATTTTCCTAAGAACTTTATTCTCAAACACACGTAAAATCCTTTCTTCCCTTAAAGTAAGAGTCCATGTTTCGCATCCATATAATATAACTGGTAGAATAATAGTTTTATATATTTTCAGTTTAACGTTTTTTTTAAACGAGTTGGGACGTCTCTGTAACACCTTGCATAAAATTCCCTTAAATCATTTTTTTTTGTTTCTTGTAAATTTGTTATTTTGACTCCTATAAATCCATTAAACGTGAAAATAAAATTATAATTCACAACATCTCAATTCAGGATCCCCATAAAAGCTCCCCTCCCGAAAAAATACTATGAACTCCATCCCAAAAAATGTTTGGCTCCCTTCTTCTTGTAGTCTAGTAAGCCCTTGTTTCCCTCAACGAGATTTAGGCGCTCTCCCCCTACAGGAAAGAAATTGAACCATACTAATTTAGTTACACTTGTTTTCGTATAGATGTCATTGGAGTGGCCCGTGGCCAGCGTACCGCCTCATACTGACATCTAGGAAACCAAGGTAGTACTAGGACGGGAAAATTCGGTAAATTTTATTTAGAGGCCTTTTTATTCAGACTTAAGGATATTTTACGAGCCTGAAATCTTCAGCCTTGGGACCCATGGCTTAAAGTCCCACCCGGAGAACTTGCTCCTTGGATTTTTCCATACTAAAAATTCCATCGACCCCGGCCGGCAAGGAGCATAACCACTAGTCCACCGTGGTCGCGTGTTTGGCTCCGTAGAAACCTATTAAGTTCAAAAAATGAGTACATATGTATATATCTTGTCATACTTTTTTTTGGGACGCTGGAGAATATAATATTACATTTAGTATCAACACTTTTGAAATTCATGTTAAAGCACCGTTGAGGTTATGTAATAGGCCTAAGATGTTAATTATATAATTTTTTTTACCTGGTGAGTCAGTCGTCCTCAACTAAGTTATTAAACTTCTTCAAGTTGTTCTAATATGGAGGCCTTTCGAAAACAATGTTTCATCTTCTGCGTTTTAACTGAAACTGATGGCTGATGGTGTTGTATAGGTTGTATAAAGGATTTTTGTCTGCGGATTATGTTCTGGTTGAGCAGGTCTTCATTCCTTGCTTCTTTCAGAATCTCTATGTCTTCAAGGATGCTGATCCTGTTGTTGTTATACTCTTTGTGTAGTATTGACATAGAGTTATCGATTTTTTCAAATCGATGAACTGTTTCGAGTACATGTTTGGCAAAACTTGATTTTCTTCATTATTAATACAATTAATTAACTTTTATAAGATTCATGATGTGTTCCGTTGAGGTTTATTCAAAATTAATATAAAATTATGGAATATTCACCTGAAAGGTCCGTCTCCTCAACTTAATTAATCATTTAACTGTAGAGCTTTCAGGACTTGTCCCATCATCGGCAGGATTCAAAACTGGTGTTTCACTGAAGATCTGGTAGAGGGGGTTGCATATATTGGGTTCGTTTTCGTTTATCAGGCTGTCGTTGTGAGCTGCTTTCATGATTTCCATCTCTTCAAGTACTCAAAAAAGGTCATCGATTTGAAAAATCGATAACTCTATGTCAATACTACACAAAGAGTATAACAACAATAGGATCAGCATCCTTAAAGACATAGAGATTCTGAAAGAAACAAGGAATGAAGACCTACTCAACGAGAACAAAACCACAGACATAAATACATTATACAACCTATACAACACCATCAGTCGGCCGCGGTGGACTAGTGGTTATGCTCCTTGCCTCTGGTCCCGAGGGTCGCGGGTTCAAACCCGGCCGGGGTCGATGGATTTTTTAGGACGGAAAAATCCAAGGAGCAAGTCCTGCGGGAGGGACTTTAAGCCGTGGGCCCCAGTCTGAAGATTTTCAGGCTCGTAAAAGATCCTTAAACCTGAATGAAAAGGCCTCTAAGCAAAATTTACCGAATTTTCCCGTCCTAGTACTACCTTGGTTTCCTAGATGTCAGTATGAGGCGGAACGCTGACCACGTTCCACTCAAAATGACATCTATACGAAAACAAGTGTAACTAAATTAGTATGGTTCAAATTCTTTCCTGTAGGGGAGAGCGCCTAAATCTCGGTAAAGGGAAAACATAGGCTAACAAACAATACAACACCATCAGCCATCAGTTCCAGTTAAAACGCAGAAGATGAAACATTGTTTTCGAAAGGCCTCCATATTAGAATAACTTGAAGAAGTTTAATAATTTAGTTGAGGACGACTGACTTACCAGGTAGAAATTATATAATTAACATCTTATTACATTTAGTAGGTAAACAAAACTTATTTTACAAGTGAATTAAACAAAGGATTCCAAAATCACTAAGAAGATTAGAGATTTCTGGTTAATTTAGTAAAATATTTCATGCAATATAACAATACAATTTTTAATGATCATATTACAGGCCTTCGGAGGTTTTGGGATAGTAGGAATTTAAAGCTCTCACCTTTCTGTCAATCGGCACTAGATGTCACCCGGGTTGTCAGCCCTGAATGACAAAACATATGACTGGTACTTATTTTTGTTATAGACCGAGTCGATTCCAGAGCCATTATGTCACCAGAAAATTTAGAACAGTTTCAAAATTCTGCTCCCATTGGGACTATCCTAAGCCATATTAAAATTAGGTACTTCCAGTAGCCTACCTAATGCAATTTAATAGGCCGAAACTGGAAAATTCATCAATTCATAGTTTCTTGCCCAATGGCAAATCCTGCGCTGTAAACATTCTCTACACTTATCGTTGTTATTTTCTCTTCGTATCTGCATACGATCCCTGTATCTTATGTTATCTACCGTACTATTTCTTTTTCACTGGATATTTATTCCTCTACTTTTCTTTAAAATGCATAATTTAGTAAGCAATTTCATTTTACCCAGTGCCTCACCCAATTTATTTTCATTTTCTTTCTATTTCATCATCATCATTATTCTTCCATCCACAATATATTTCTTATTTTGTCTGATAACTTTATATATATATATATCCATTTTTCTGTCGATTAGTCCTCTCCTCATTGTTCCTTAGTGTCCAGGTTTCTGCTCCATACATTGCCACATTCCAAATAAAGTATTTCATTATTCTCTTTTCTTCTTCATCAACCAGGGATTAAGCCTGTTGGCTCGTTCCGGTTTCATGAAAGCTAGAATTATTAAAATTGTTCACACCATCGTCTGTGTGGGTGTCCAACATTTATCCTTCCATGCGGTTTATAATTTAGCAACTTTTTTTATCTTTTTTTCTGGCATTCTATTAACATGTTCTTTCCAGGCGTACATGTATTTAATTATTCGATTGTAAGTTTGAAAATATTTAGTTCCTTTCTTATATCTTCATCTCTTTTCTTATCCAGCAGAGTATATCCTGCTATATTTCTTAAAAATCTCATCTCAACTGCTTCCAATCTTTGTTCTTGTCTTTTAGTGATCGTTCAACATTCTGATCCATACATCGATACAGGAACAGCCATTACTTTATTTTTTTTTTGTGTTTTTAAGGGTTATTTTAATAGTGCCACACATTAGATTGAATTCATTTATTTTATCGTTAATAATGGAAGAAGTGGAAGAGGCAGGCCTAGAGAACGACGGATGGATGAAGTGAAGAGAAGTATGGAAGCTAAAGATTTGAGGGAAGAAGATGCTTTAGACAGGAACCTCTGGCGACAAATCGCTTTGGATTGAAAGAAAAACACTGCATTGTGGAATATTCCTAAATAAAAAATCGTTAATATCTTCAAGTTTAACATATGATAAATTAAAACCTAGATATTTAAAACTATTCACTTGCTCTAAAATATTCTCTTCTTTATTTATTATTTTTCAGATGTTCATATAAAATGTTTTCTTTTTAAAATCTTTCTTAGGCTGTGGTATTCTCTGTTTGACTTCTTGTACGCAGCGCATATTGTTGTTTATAGCACATTCCAGATACTTGAAATCATCTACTTGTTCAACAGTCTCATATGAAGTTGCAAGTTGATCTTAATTCTAGAACCAATTCATTCACTGGAACTATCTAATTCGGAGATCAACACGTAGACTTAAGTTGTCCATATATAAATATCTTGAAGCTGATATTTTCCAATCATTCTTTGTCCTCAAATCATGATTAATGTTATTCTCTCGTCTCATTCTTGGCCTACCTACTGGGTGCTTTCTCTGTGGTTTTCCTATAAGAAGTTCCCGTACCCTACCAGACTGGATAATGCTGGAAAAGTGTCAGCATCTTCTTTCAGGATAAAAATTATATTAATTTCAAAATAATCCCAAACAGAATCTTTACTAGAAGGTTATACTGCATTTTCTGTATTATTTGTCTGTATTACTTATTTTTATTTTCCATAAAACTGAAAAAAGCAGAATTATGTATGTTTTGTTCAATGGAAACTATAGCTAAGCTTAATGGATGAGTACTTATTTATAACAAAAAATATTAATGGAGTGATTAAAGATGTATGAGTCATAATATAATAAAGAGATGTTATGATATATGGCTCCCTCAACCCTGAACTAAGGACCCTATGAGTGTGTATGTGTAAAATGCGGATACAGTTGAGTAACGCCTGAAGGAATGCGCTAATGGCAATACCATCTGCTACATTTATAAATTCTCTCCCAGTGGGAGTTACTAGGTGACCGAATGACGCAGTATAATTTCGCGAAACAAACCAAATTCGTGCATTAACTCACGAACACACACACACACACACACACACACACATATATATATATATATATATATATATATATAGAATGTTCCATTTTTTACTTCTTAATTTTGGATATTATTTTGTAAAAGCTTTACAAAGATGTGGAATATCAAATTAAAGTCAATGGAATATCATTTAATAGTAAATGTGTCACATCCATTCGTAAACGTCCCCGCTATTATCAGATTTCTCCGGCTATCATCTCTGTATTTATTAACATTTACACTTAACCATGCTAATATGCAGATTTGTAGCGTTAAGGCAATAATCTAAAAGTCGGAAGATGGGGGTTCGAATCCCGATGAGGTTAGGATTTTTAAACTGGTCTAAACCTTCTGGCAGCGCCATGGTCCGGTATAGTTGACTTAGCCTGTAGCGGAAATGAGTATCAGAAGTTTATTTTGGAGGTAAAGGCTGCCGTCACATAGAGGTGACAATCCGGCTGACATCTAGTGTCAATTGTCTAGAAAGGAGGGAGCTTTAACCTCCTAATATCCGGAGGACCTCCTAATGTCTGTAGGGGAATCACTTCAATTTTTATAGGAGATATATTGCGTGTCCTTTGGACGATGATAAGACACCTATAATCAGATATGAAAAAGTGTTTGTCATCAAATTTAATTGGAATTTTAAGCCGAATATCTTGTAAAGCCTTCTCTTATACAACTTTACACAGCCCATAGGAAGCACATTTCCAGGCCTCACTTCCATACATCATATCATAGAACATATCAGAAATGAGAATATTAGAGAGAACTAAAAGTACAACCACTTCTTCAACAAATATAAGAACACAGGAACAGTTGGATAGAACATCTGCAGAGAATGATACAGTATAGGATACCAAAGAATGCACTGATGTATAATCCTGGAGGACGAAGATCGATAGGAAAACCAAGAAAGCGTTGGGCTGAACAGATGTAAGATCGGAACAGGCAAAGACATAATCCGAGAAGGAAAATATTGATGACGATATCTTCCAATTCCATTGGGCAATACATGAAATCTGAATGCAATGATATGTCGCATTGAGCACTTGGTATCGTGAGGATTAGTACGCGGATTAATGTGTTCTTTTGTACTATGTAAATTCTAGTAGCCCTACTTACTACTGGGAGAGTAAGCTACATTGTGCATTCTTACTTTACGAGATTATACTAGTACACTTGCTAAAAAAATAAGAGATATCGGTTTGTCTACGAAATAATTACTTTAAATAATGTTGTCTGAGCTGATTATTATTTAAAGTAAGAAAAAAAACAAGTTATATTTCAACTTATATGACAATTTAAGCAAGATGAAGCATTGTTCAGAACATTTAACAAATCCATTCTTAGATGGAATAGAAAATACAAATCATAAAAGAGAAATAAACACATAATAAGAAGTCTGGTAGCCTCCTACGACTGGAAAATCTTCACATATATCGAGCATGGATAGTATAAGATTGTTTAGGCGTTCCTGAGAAATTTCACCTCACTTTTCATGAAGACTGTCTTCTATCTGCTTTAAAGTCATTGGAGAGTTTTCTTGATCTGAAATCCTCCTTCCAAGATCATCCCAATCTCAAGTATGTTCGACTGAAATGAAGTCTGGAGACCAGGCTGAACAGTTTATTATCTGGATACCTTCTTCATCAAGCATAATGTTCACCTAAATTTCCTTAATGAAGTAATTCAACAAATACAAGGTGAAACAGAACTGGCTGGATGAGAAATTGATTATATTTAATATATACATATAATATGTGTAATATTAATGACATCTCAAATGCCATTGTTTTAAATAATGTACCATATAAAGAGGAGTATACTTTTAAATATCTTGGTAATATAATTACAAATAATAATAATAATAATTATTATTATTATTATTATTAACAATATTATTCTGGATATTAAGGAAAAAAACCTAAAACAAATTAATGGAGGCCAAATATCTCCAGGAAAGTAAAAATAAGATTTTATAAATGGGGTCCTATATGATTAAATTGTGACCAGGGGACATAGCGAATCAGAACAAATGCAGAATTACAATTGTTGTACAAAGATTATGACATAATTAATTATATCAAACTTACAAGATTGGAATGGCTGGGCCATGTTTTACGAATGGATGTAAGAATTCCCCGTAAACTTTTAGATGACTATTTAACTCATGCCCCAAATGGGAGTCAATGACCAATCACGTTTCAATGATTTCTGTTTTTCAACCAATCAGAGTCGTGTTTCACCAAATATTTATCAGTGTTATAATTACCATATTAAAGAAAGCTCCTCCTTACAATATTGCGTTCCTTTGGCAATAAATAGTATGATCTGGTTGCAGTGATAAACAAAAGAAGCAGTAGAAGCGTACGTATCGTTTCTCATTTATAAACATCGCCGTTTACATTAAATATATAAATATTTTAAAATAACTATAGTTAAATAATGATTTGTGAGTAAACAGCTTAATTTTATTCGTTAAATAGTCCTAACAAATGCCACTCTTGATTTCCAAATTCTCTAGATAGTCGTGAATTTATCGATAATTTGGAAATCACTCGTGGCATTACTTATGATAAACCTGGCGATAGAAGGAAGATCAGCAGACCCAGATTGAAAATGGCAAGTGATATATAGTTAAACAATCCTCTAAACGCTGATTCATATTTATCACTATGAGAAAAATCAGAGTTTCTAAAGCCAATGAATTTAAATTTGCGCGTTTAAATGTAACTCTTATTTACATAGTCCAGCTGTTTGACAAAACTATTGATAGATGGGTTTTAACTTGCATTATCCCTTAATTTTATTAGCATTGTACGACTTAAAAAGTGCAGACTTTCACTTTCACAAGTGTAATCAGTATCTGAAGTATAATAATACCAACTGTGATTGTACTGTAAGGAATTTCCGGTGTCCGTTTAGAAATATTATTTTATTGCATGAGTAAGGCTGTCAATTGTTTTGTTTTCTCAGCTGATATTTGCTAAAATTTTGTCATACTAATGGAGCTTCCGGGAGAAACAATTTCTCTAGTATCCATATATATATATATATATATATATATATATATATATATATATATATATATATATACATATATATATATATATATATATATATATCATATAGCTTACATTCACTCCCTAATTAACATGCACGCACAACTGACTAATAAGCTCTCTTTTGGAAAAGAATGAAAAGAATTATATAATTTTGCCCATTTTCCGACTCTCAAAATATTTTAAGCGAATGACTCTTTACAGCAAACCTACTTCATATATTGACTTAGGCTTTCACGGCCGGAGTTACTATGATGATCTTGTAGAAGATTTCCGGGTTGTTGGCCGTGGTCTTGAGGCTTGTAGTTCCCCGACGTTTCGCCAGAGACTGCGTTCGGCATCCTGAAGGGTTGTCTTGAGGATGCCGGACGCAGTCTCTGGCGAAACGTCGGGGAACTACAAGCCTCAAGACCACGGCCAACTGCCCAGAAATCTTCTACAAGATCATCATAAACCTACTTCACATTAAACTTCTTCTGAAAGTAGGGTTTCATTCCAATTAATACCTTATTTGCCTACTATATGTCTCATTGAGACTATGTGCTTATCACTTATCAGTCACTACATTTGTATGGAAATAAGCGTAACGAAAACATCTCGGTCAAGAACTCCCTCTAGGAAAGCACCTGTGCCTCTCCGAGGGACGTATGTAGTATGTACACATACATACATACAAATGCATTACATACATACCTACATATTACGTACATTCATATAAAAGTAAAGTCAACTCAGAGGCTATCCCAGGAGGCAGCCTGTTAATCCAGATAATCCTGATTTTTTTTATAAAAATACCTATTTCTTATATTATTCATATTTTGCCATAAACACAAACATATACACTGAAACCTGTCTTAGCTGGAACCTTTATAAGACGGAAACCTGTATAGACGGAAAAAAATCTCCAGAACGGTACGATTTTATATGTATAATCATCCTGTATAAGTTGGAAACCTTCATAATGCGGAAACGGAATTGTTTTTAAAGTACCAATAGTTAATTTTTACCTCAATAAGACGGAAAATTATTCTTAAGTGTTCTAATTACAGTATTAATGACCTCACGTGAAAATTCTGCATACGACGCTACTGCATTATATCGTTTTATCTTCTTGTGTTGCCATTGTATTGTGGGGATACCCTTGCTTATGTGTGACAGCGGGGAATCCCTCGCTTTTCCTTTCCTGCTTACGTAACCTACGAGGGAGTTGGGAAACTCCTGTAGTCGAGTTCCTTCGTTTTTTGTGTAATAAAGTTGTTTTGTATTGCCGTGCAAACTGTGTTGTGTTACATACACTACTTTGTATTTTAATTCAATACGTTATGTCTTTTAAGCGTGCATTAAAACCCTTACACTGCGTGAGAATATTCAAGCTTGTAATTTGGGAACCCTTTATAAGAAGGAAAACTGCCAAGACGGAAATATATTTAAGGAACCGTCATGTTCCTTCATAGACAGGTTTTACTGTATAATAAATAATTTCTTGTTCAACTATTAATACTATTTTTTTAAGTGTGGCCTGTATTTTTAGAGATAAAAATAATACCAACAAATTATAGAGGCCTATTTTATTATTTAGCTATTTTGTCATTGATATGTTATTAAGGTTACAGTTATTATAAAATATAACCTAAGCTAACTACAGGGAATATTACAACTAACTCACTGGCACTACCGAACCTGGAGGTTCATGGTCTCGCGAAGATAAGCTCTCCGCGCATCCGTATCCTGAGTTAATAATCCAGTCGTCCCCTGTATAATTCATCTCCCTCAAATCATGATTAATGTTGTTCTCCCACCCCATTCTTGATTTACCTACTAGGTGCTTTCCGTCTGGTTTTCCTACAATAAGTCTCCACGTTTCTATTTTATTCCACATTAGTGCTACATGCCCATCGCAGAGGTTTAATGTCTTGGCAAACCATCTTAGTTTTTTGACCATCTTTCTTCTTCCTTCGAGTTTCTTGTCTTTCCTTTGTTTCCCTTTCAATGTCTTATTTTCCATTCCTTTATCTGTTTATTTACAACATTAGATTAGATTAGATTTATTTAGGCTGGTGGAGTTAAGGCCATGTGGCCTTCTCTTCGACTAAACATATATTACATCAGAATATAACAATCTCAACTCTAATATTAAATACTAAATAAAAATTTGATTAAAAAGATAATATCTATTATATTACGATCTATAATGCAACCAGTTAATGTTAGTTAAAATTAAGACTAAAACTAATAATAAAGTGTATACAAGCAAGACATATTAAATTGTCCCTGTCTAACGTTTATAAAAAAACAAAGAAAAATAATGAGATATAGAAAATTAATTTTACGTTTGTACAATATTTAAAACAAAAATAAAATATTCGTTAATCTTAATATTATTTTCACAGACTATTTAACTCATGCCCCAAATGGGACTCAATGGTCAATCACGTTTCAATGATTTCTGTTTTACAACCAATCAGAGTCGTGTTTCACGAAATATTTATAGTGTTATAATTACGATATTAAAGAAAGCTCCTCCTTTTTAATATTCTGAACAGGTCTGACCATTATTTTTCAGTGACTGAGCCTGTAAGGAATACGGCTACCAGATTGTATATATAGTGCATGAATGTCAACACATGCCGCATGCGGGAGTTAATATAAAAACATTTGTAGCAATTGATTATACCACCAAAAAAAGAAACCACTGTTTGCACTTTCTTAAATGTATTTTTTCCCAGGTAACAATCCAGAAAAATATAATTGTCATATTTACATCATACGACATCAGAATGAATTAATATACAGTTTGATGTGTTTCATTTTTTCTCCACTAGAGAGCATTCTTACTATATTGCGTTCCTTTGGCAATAAATAGTATGATCTGGTTGCAGTGATAAACAAAAGAAGCAGATGAAGCGTACCTATCGCTTCTCATTTGTTTTCAAACATCGCCGTTTACATTAAATATATAAATATTTTAAATAACTGTAGTTAAATAATGATTTGTGAGTAAACAGCTTAATTTTATTCGTTAAATAGTCCTAACAAATGCCACTCTTGATTTCCAAATTCTCTAGATAAATTGGAAATCACTCGTGGCATTACTTATGATAATTAAATTTATTAATTGTTAAAATAATACTATCAGTGAGGTGTATAAGTTAGTTTGCTATTAAATAATTCCTCTATGTCAAGGATATTTCTATAAATTTTATAATTTTAAACATCCTATAGATATTGTTGTTAGAGTTGTTTGTTGAGGAGTACAATATGGCACTGAAGTGTAATGTAATTTCTATTGCTGCAAGGTTAAGGTCAGGGCAGGCGCTGGAATCCTGATGAAGTTTGCAGCTTGACGTCACTTTAAGGTTATTAGATTCAACAGGCTTCTCATGTCCGCTCGTGCAGTCCAGTTGTTCAGAACTCTATCTAATTGAACTGAATCTTTTAAATATTTCCCAGAGGTCTTAACTCTCTAAATAATTCTCTCATTAGCACTATCGAACCCTGACGTTCATAGGCACGCGAACTTAAGCTCTGCATATATTCCTATCTTGAACTATTGTTTTCCAATCATTCCCAGTATAATTTACCTCCCTCAAACATGGTTAATACTATTCTCCCACGCTTTCCTTCTGGATTTCCTATAAGACAATTTCTTGTACATTCTCCATTCATGCCACATATTGTGCCCAAACGCAATATTCAAGACTTAACCTTTTTATTAAGTCGGATTTCCCATCCATCCATCCATAGCAATTCTGCCCGAAAGCAGGTCCTTCACTGCAATCATAGCATTTTCATGTTATGCTTGCAACTTTACTAGGGAATTGTAGGTGTGGTAGCTTCCCGTTGCTTTCCATACCGGTGATGGATGATGATGATAATGATAATGGTGATAATGATAAGAATGATGATGACGATGGCCATATGATTTCGGGGACCGTTTGGGCCTTAAAGTTTTCCTGACAATTGTCTTACAGGTGAGGAAAAACCCCGATAAAAACCTCACCCAGAGAAACTGCCCCGACCGGGGATCGAACCCGGGCCCGCTGCGTGACAAGGCAGCACGCTACCTCGAGACCACAGCGGTGGACAGATTTCCCATAAAGATCATGAAATTCACTGTTATGACATTTTCTCCATTCGTCTGTCTGTTAATCTCTCTTTGGTCAAAAAAAAATTTAAGCACTTTATTCTCAAATCATCTTAGTTCGTTTCTTCTCTTAAAGTAAGAAACCAAAGGAGAACTTAAGAAGCAATATTTCAGATAAAGTAAAGTAAAGTGATCCCACTACAGGCCTCAGGAGGCCCTTCGAATAGTATGGAGGTTAAGGCTCCCACTTTTCTGGACAATCGGCACTTGATGTCAGTCGGGTTGTCAGCCCTGCGTGACGGCCGCCTTTACCCCCAGAACAAGCATCTGGTACTCATTTATGTTAGAGGCCATAGTGCCGCCAGAAGGTTTGGGTCAGTTTAAAAATCCTGACCCCAACGGGACTCGAACCCTCGACCTTCCGATTTGTAGTGTAGTGCCTGACCACTACGCTATGGCGTGCCCCCATTTCAGATTAACCAGATGATAATTATTAGACAGTATTTTTCTATATATAAAATATTGGTTATTTCCGACGTTTAGCTATTTGGAACGTTAAAGTAAACTAAACTCCAAAGCGCGGCTGATCTAGAAAGCTCTTGGTCTACCAGCTGGCTGCTGACCTCATATTCTCAAGTCTCATTTATAGAAATAGACGATTATCCAGGCAATACAGATGTGACATGTGCCCAGCATGCCAAGTCTTCCAGTTCTTTTTCGACAGCTAGTTTTTACAACTGGACCCGCTACTGAACCAGATTCTTCGCGGTGCTGGGTGGACACCGGTCCCAAACAGGTCGAAATTTAATAGAACATTTCTTCCGCCGTTGGAGATCGAACAAGTGAACGTTTCGTGGTTCTGGCCCAGACATGATACCTTATACCACTCGACTTCAGCGCGGAATTTTGAACATTAAGGTTGGCAATACTGGCAAATTTAGAGGCGTACCTTGATTGCGCTGTAAAGAATCTGATCAAATTCAGAAGAAAATTAGCCAACGGCAGTGGAAACCTCAAGATGGCTAGTCGTACACACCGACTGACTTAACCTCCAACAAAATTCCCAGTACTCGTTTAAAGGAGACCAGAGGATCTAGGGTCAAGCAGTAACGAACACTGAAGAAATATCCACTCCTTCGCTGTTCGGGATCGAACCCGATCCATCCAACCCATAATAAAATTACTTGCTGTCTGAACTACATGGCCCCATAGATTAGAGCGAATTAAAACTTATTTTCAGTTAACTTAAAAATTAAAATACTGTCATGATTATTTATACGAGTACTTTAGATTGTGTATTGTCATACCGTCATTTTTAAGTAGCTTCTGTGACTTATGAATCTCACAACAGAGTTTTATTACCTGTTAAGAGCTATATATACGTCATGGAGAGAGTATATGCAAGTAAATAATAAACTAGTTTTTTTTAATCCAGAATAAAAAGCACAAAAGGAAATAATTTAGTAAGTGGAGTCCCTATGGGGGAAGAAATGTTTTCATGGCATTTCGGCCAGTATGGGACTGGTGTCCACCCACAATTGTGAGGAATTTGGGTAGCTACAATAAGTAGCGACTCCAGGTTGAGAAGATCAGCTATAACAGCTGGGGGACCCGACATGCTGACCACATGTCACCCCTACACTGGCTTATGATCGTCTGCCTCTATGATTAACACATGTGGATTTGAGGCCAGCAGCCGGCCGGTAGGCCAAGGACCTTCTAGGTCTGTCGGGCTTGGAGTTTTTTTATGATTAAATTACTATAGGTCTGAATATCAGTTAAAATCATAATAATCCATTTGCTTCAGATTTAAATTTTGAAAAAAAAAATCTTTATTGAAATTGGAAAAGTATGAGTTTTGAGTTTCGTCTATTTTCAAAACACAACAGGCTCTACTTTAACAAAAAGGGTAAAGACCAAGCCGCCAGTTTAGTAGTAATAACTGTCAAGTAAAGTTAGTATGTTTATTTAAACACGCTTTTTTAACAGCTGAGGCCATTTTATATCCTATAGTATTGCATTTCAAATCTGGGAGAGAAAAGGCCAACTAATCTTTCTCACAGATCTCTTATTTTAGACTTGAGTTTCTTTATGTCCCATAAATCTGAGCGCGGGGATACGCAGCTTTATTTCTCTTCCTAAGGACACCATACTCGTCATTTTTACACTATTTTAAAATCCATCGTTTCCGGGAGAATTTGAACCTGTGGACCTCGAAACCAGAGACGAGCATGATAACCATTGGTCTACCGGACCAAATATATTAATTCTGAAGGGATGTACAAAATATTATAGAAATATATTTAGAACTATTGAACTTCTTTCATGTTCTGAATTGACGACAATGATATAGAGGCATTTCGAGGCGAATTGGTTAAAGATAGATAGATAGGTAAATTGATTATAAAATAATTTGTTGTAGAAATGATAGTTTGGTTTGTAGGCCTAATGTTATTCCATAATGGATCGTTGGACTTTTGATAACTACAGTTTATCTGCCTAACTTGGCAAGAAATTTTTAGAAAGAGACAGCTGTACTCACCTCTCTCATTTCGCACCAGTACAGTGCTGTCGATGTTTCTTCACCAAATGTTAGTAGGGGTAAGGGGAAAGACGAAAACTGACAACAGGATGGGTTATTTCTTTTGTAACTGAGCGAAAGTTTTAGTGAATCCAGGAATAAGAATAGATAGTAAAGTGTGCATAAATAATCTTCTATTTGCTGACGATCTAATCATAATACAGGAAAATGAAGAGGGACTTACAGAAATCTATGCATGCATTAAATTAAATATGTAAATTATATGATGTAAAGATTTCTGTAAGGAAAACGAAGACCATGGCTTTTAGAGGAAGAGATCCAGTGAGATCCAAGATTATTTTAAAAATCAAAGTATAGAAAGGTGTCTAGTGTCAAATATTTGGGCTGTGTGTTGGCTACAATGTGGAAAGAGATATTGACTCCAAAATAAATAAATTTCAGACGGTGTGTGGAACAATACAGAGAACATTCAAAATAAAATAGAAAAGAAACAAAGATAAAAATGTATAATGTTATGGAGGTTCCCACAATATTGTATGGATGTGAAACTTGGGCACCAATGAAAAAACAGAAGGATAGAATACAGACGGCGGAGGTGAGGTTTCTTAAGACAAGTTAAAGGATGTACAAGACTTGATAGAAAACAGAAATGAGGATATAGAGAAGAAATTGAAAGTAACAGACTTTATTGGATAAGGTCACGAATTACAGACAGAAATGGATTGATCAT